>OX596227.1:7814196-8205058 GCA_951394215.1 Glyphodes perspectalis
GAGCTAGGCAAGAACCACAGTTGGCACATTATTTTTAAGTCCCGGACCAACATGGGACAATGGGCTGGGTTAGGTAAAAAAATTGTGAAAAAATAGAGACAAGTGGCTAGCTCGTCGTCTACATAATCACATATCCAAAACCCAATATACCATTAGTCGCATTTTACGACATGCTAGGCAAGAAACACAGTTGGCACAGTTTCTAAGTCCCCTACTAACATGGGGCAAGCAAATTGACCGAAGCAAAAGGAAAATCAATTAATTTCTTAATTGGCAGCTCAAAGTTCTTCCGCAAGTTGAGCTACGTGAACAGTCTGGATGAGCTCACGCGCCTCGTGCCGGTGGAGCCCAACGCCATCCCCGAGCTCGTCAAACAGTTCGACTCCCGGCGGTAGGCAGCCCAGCTGCTTGCCAAGAGGAATCTTCTACAAAGGATAAGTCACCTCACAGCATATCGCCATTTGTACTCACATAATGAGTTATATTATAACACACCTGCTATTATTATTATTTTAAATGCTTTGGTATCTCTACATAAACAACTTATTATTATTAAGCCACGGACTAGTAAAAAAAGGAGGACTCCGCTGTCATACTACAGTGTGATGCCGCCAACCATAAGCATGTGTGGGTAAGATTCTTACGGATACAAGATATCAGAAATCTGACAAAAGCAGTCATCATGGGGCTCCGCAGATGCCTAAATGTCTATTTAGTGGCGCGGAGTCCGTCTTTTTCTACTAGTCCGTGTATTAAGCACGGTAAATTTCACGTTAGTCCAGCCCGAGGTCAGGAAGTTGGCTGTTCATCATCCCCGTGTCTCGGAAAGCATGTTAAGCCGCTTGACCTGCGCCTGACCTCTTTCCGGTCATATCGGTGTCGTCTCACAGGACTATGAGAGTGAAGGAACAGAGGGTGCACCTGTGTGTGACTTTAGTCGCCCACCATCAGTTTTTTTGTATAAACCAGGGGTGTTTAGTAAAATATTTAAAAAAAATATAAGGATTTAGTTTTGGCCGAATCAAAATTCTATGTACAATGTGATATATATATTTTTTTCTTTGTGGTGAGGTGATTGTTATCAAAATTATTTTGATTTTCAAAGCGGTTTCAACACATTCCTTATAAATTAATTTGTCCAACCCATGTGATATACCAATAGCAATAACTATATCTACTATTGTACTTCCTATTATATATAACATATTAATCCTAAAAACAAATTATAACCTATTTTATTTTTTAATACACCCTAACTTTAAAACTTCGCTAACGTCGAATTAAAAAAAAAAATTCAGTCGAATTGAGAACCTCCTCCTTTTTTTTGAAGTCGGTTAAAAAATGAGAACGTTTCATCAGAAGTTTTTAAGTATGTAGTTTTAAGGTTATATTTATTTGTGTAAGTAAACTTTTAAATAGTGTTGCCATGTCATGAGGTACATAATGTATGTCCCGTTAGATATAGCTAAGTAAGTCTTATAAGTTATTATTTTAGCTTTAATTTCAAACCAAGTGATACTTTATTAAAATTTTAAAACTATATATTCCAGCTAGCTTTTCCGTGGCTTTACTCGAGTTTATGTATTTTTTTTATCTGTTGGAAAAGTATATTATTCTGGATAAGTATCTTTTTGTACCATAGACAACGTATCTGAAAAATATTACCATAATCGCTTAAACAGTTAACGCAGGAAAGAGTGACAAACTCACATTCGCATTTGTAATAGTAGAAAAAGTGATATAAAGAAGTTATTTTTCTTAAAACAAAACAAAATATTTTTAAAGTAATATCCGAGATAATTTATTTTTGATTAACTTCTGAAATAGCGGATAAAGTCGCGCGCTAAAGCTGGTGGGGCTGTATATTGAAGTACATGTTTCAACAATATATTTGAAGATGGATGATTGTATAACATAATAATACAAAAATATATATTAAAATTTCATATAATTGTATCACTCACTTGTACATTGCTTAACACGTAAGTAAATATCTACAAGGTTATTTTGAGTGTATGCGAAACGTCTTACCGAGTTATTAAATTAATTATTCTAACGAACTCATTTAAAGTGTTTTAGAATTATTTTTTTTTCTTTTGAATATGAGGGAATATGAGGAATATAGCCTATGTTCATCATCTTCCTAGCGTTATGTCCCGTGCTTAGACGGGGTCCGCTTAGCCATGATCCAGGATTAAGCGAGTCTGGTAATTAACATTGAAGCGGCTGCCTATCTGACCTTCGTAACCCTAAGATAGGGGAACCAGACAATTTTTTGGATCATGGTTACAAATCCAAAGTTGTTTGAATTTGCAGGTTTCATCACGATGTTTTCCTTCACCACTTACTTTATACCACTTACTTTATACTTTATACCACTAGCTCGAGCTAGTGGTATAAATACGTACATAGACTTGAAAAATCCAGAGGTACGTGCCCGGGTTTGAACCCGCACTCCTCGGTTAAAAGGCGCGTGTCCTTACCATTGAGCTACCACCGCTACCGAATATAGCCTATGTTACTCCTTGATAAAGTAGCTTTCTATTGGTGAAAGAATTTTTCATATCGGTCCAGTAGTTTTTGAGTTTATTTATTACAAACATACACACACACAAAAATACAAATCTTTCCTTTTTATAATATTAGTATAGACTAGCTGTGCCAGCGGTGTCACCCGCGTTTATGGTTAATATTATAAAGACTATTTCCGTCATACATGATTTATATGTAACTTTAACCATTAAGGCTGCAAACGCGACGGAAGCTTAAAAAATGGAGTAACTTCTCCCGTTTTTCCAACATTTCCCTTCACTACTCTGCTCCTATTGATTGTAGCGTGATGAAAAGTATACTATAACCTGCCCAGGAGTATGAAGAATAATTGTACCAAGTTTCGTTAAAATCCGTCGAGTAGTTTTTGTTTCTATAAGGAACATACAGACAGACAGACAGATTGCATTTTTGGCATCAGTATCGATCACTAATCACCTCCTGATAGTTATTTTGAAAATATATTTCATGTACAGAATTGACCTCTCTACAGATTTATTATAAGTATAGATAGCCAATCAGCTGATCAACTTTTGTATGGAAAGTAAAAAAATAATTTTGCTCATTTTATTAAAATCCTTTACGTTGATTTCTTAAAATAATGAATTAAGTAACTAGGTAAGAAGTTTCGCATAAAATCCAAATAACCATAATCAAGCGCAGTACCACGCGATATAAATTATTAATTAATCTTGTGGATTTTTAATGCTCAGTATTCATGACAATATGAAGCGAATGTGTTTTCCTTGTCAGATACATATTGATTGCGTGCTAAGCTAGCGCCTAGCTAGGATATTTACTTGTGTGGTCTTGTATATAGGTACATATATACAAATGTCTATCAACGAATATATGGAATTGCTATTTAATAGTTTTGGTCGGATAATGTTTATTGTTTCTCAGGGCGGTTTGAGGATAAACGACTTTTGGATACACATAAATAATCGTTTATGTTCAAACTGAAGAGCAGTTGGGAATTTACTGTGTTAGCCGCCCTAGGTCCCAGGCTATGTTGTAAGTACAAGCCGGCCCTTAATAGCAAAGCGGTGGCGGAGCGTGTCCTTCAATTTATTTCTGGTTATCTGACTGGCATTGACTGGCCCGTTGGTCGAGTGGTCAGAGACCCTGGCCACGAAACCAAGGGTCGCGGGTTCGAATCCCGCTAGGGGCAAACGTGTCGTGTGATGAACATGAATATTTGTACTCGAGTCATAGATGTTTATAAACGTATTTAAGTATGTCTATCCGTTCACCTAGTGTCCATAGCACAAGCTTATAAGCTTAGTTTGGATCTAGGGAATTGGTGTCAGTCACTCTAGGCCTAGGCTAGGCTGGTGGATTTGCACTAAGGCCTAGTAGCCAGGCCTACTGCCGAAGGGGGAAGTGAGCAGAGCACACACCCAACACCTTGTTCCTCAGGGCTATTTAATGTGTGCTTGGGGTTCGTGGTCCGGTACTGTTTCGGTTCCTTGTATATACTTAGCGGTGACAATAACTAAATCAGCGCATTGTTTGATGTATTTAGTAAAGCCGACAGGACAATCAACGCCATCTGTTGACACGCTTATTGAAACTAGTCTTGTGGACATTATTACGCCCTGACAATGATGAGCATTTCCGATTGAAACTGTGTTCATATTAATTAGGCCAGTATTTTTATTAATATATATATTTAACGAAATATATTAACTGTCAAACGGTTATGTACATTAGTCTATGTTTAAATTAAGGCTGGTATCGAACGTCGCCCTTATGTCACTGTCATGAAGATCACATTTTTGTGAATCTATCGATCTGCTTTATTTTTTTCAGGTTAAGAAGTAGCTATATTCCTCTTATGGCGAAATTTCATGATAAATAGTCATGTGGTTATGACCTCATTATTCATCAGTCAGCTAAAAATAATAGTCCAATTATGATCATGTTTTATGGATAATTTTAAAATGTCATCGCATGGAAATAAGAAAATCCAAAAGTTAGTGACTTAAAATGTTATCTGTTAATCGATTTTTATCTGACTTGTAAATTTAAGTCTTAGGGATGAAAACTAAATTTAAATGAGCGAACAGATTATTATCTAAAACGCATTATATAATGTATTTTAAGTATATTGCTTGAGCAACGTTGAATACTAACTAAACTTCACGCCACTTCTCTAGCGGGGCAGGCAGCCATTTTGCAATGTCAGATAAAAAATAACACGTACCTAGAAGTAACTAATTGAGAACTGTCATTCAATATTTTTATTACAAAACAAGTGATGACATTTTTTAATAATCCGTATTATAATTGTTTGTAGGTACTGTTAATTTTAATTTGACATTTGAAAACCAGCCCATAGTTATAATATGAATATACAGCGTGTACTTATGTGCATTAAGTATGTAGAATTTAAAAGGATGCACCAATATTTTATTAGTAAATGGTACTGTCTGTTAGGATGTAAAGCCATAGATTATCTCGTACAAGGAGGCGACTCCGTAGACAATACCCTACGTGTCACTGTGATGTGACAAGTTTGTACTTTTTGCAAAATGTTCCATAGCTTTTAACAAGTTTTCTTGTGTCAAAATGTACACTTAGGAGATAGTAGGACAGTTTTGGTAAACTGTCAAAAATTGTTACAAATGTTATTTTATCAGCTTTAATCAGTCAATCATATTTACGCATCTTACTCGAGAAAGATGCTTCGTGAAAACAAATTACTGAATTTGGAATCTTCTCTTTCTTTTTCTAAATTAAAATTAGGTTTCATTTAACTCATCAAGCTGGTCTACTGTCCTTCTCTGTACTATGCTTGTACCAATCTCGAATCGTATAAGATACAATATCATTCCAATGTACCTGCATTTAGCCATTTAACCTAAATAGATTAAAACTTGTAAGTAGTTAAATATTTCACGTTTATAATTCTAACAAATATTACTTCGTGATTCTTTTAAAACGACCCTTTTTAAAATTAATAATGATGATGACTACATTAAAAATTATAATTCTATTTAGTCCGCCAGTTAGATTATACAAAAATACTAGACACATATTTTTTGCTTTATCAAATTAACAAAAACACTCACAAAGATAAAGAGCATCAAAGTTTTGGAGTGGGGGCTTGCGACGTCACTATTTAGTAAATATTTTACGAATGTGTGACGTCACGCGCAACTTGAATGCATTGTATCTTCGTCAATGTTTGTTTGACAAATAAATAAAAAAATACGTAAGTATTCAATATTTTTTTATAATCTAACTGAAGGACTAAACAGAATTTTTTAGTCACCTTGCCTATTATGAAAGTCTAAATTGTACCAAATTTTTACGTAAAGAATTTTATTATTGAAATATTTGTTGGTTAGATTTGTTCATATTTTATTGAATTGAAAAGAATTCTAAATATAGCCAAACTTCTATCGAATATTTTGTCTACAATGACACGCTTGATTTTAATAATACTATAGCATATTAAACATGCCACATGCCATTATTGTGACGGCCCATCCGTACCCTCAACATTTGATGAAATTAACATACATACATACGTAGCATCACGCCCATAATCCCCGAAGGGGCAGAAAGCACCATTAACCTTATTCAGCCAAAAATAAAAATGAAATTAACAACTATATTAAACCGTAAAATATAATCTTAAAAATAAATAAACATTTAAGGAATACTTTTAATTCACTCACAAAAGCTTTATATTTGTTTTTATAAAACCATATTTACCTAAAAAATGTATTGCAAAATATTTTATTAAAAAATAATGCAATAATTCGTCATATAATGTTAACACTAAGTTAGTTCTGATGGGCTTGTTACTTTTATTTCAAACTTCAAAGTACCTAAATAAAAAAAGAATATATTTTTTGAATACACTTCGTAGTTATGCGTCAATAAATATATCAAAGATTAGTGTATATAAGTGTAAATAAGTATATTATTTAAAATATGTCTATAGAATTGACAATTTATTTATATTCAATGAATAACTATTCATTGTTTGTATAACATGGACCTGTTTATATAAATGTGATTATTTACATTAATCTGGTTTATGTCAAATCTGTAGATATATTATATAGGGAAGTAGAATGTACAAAACGTTAGTCCAATGTCAGAAATTGTCAGATTTCAAATCTATTTTGTAGACACATTCTTACAGTATATTTCCTGTTGTTTACCTACGCACGCTAGTGACAATTTCTGACAACGGACTGACGGACAGCACAATAATAGATGTGTATGTGTAATTTATGCTCGCGTAAGTACAACAAACTGACATAGAGATAAAGGTGATGACTAGGACTTATTACTATGTTAGTGTTTTAACGGTGTATCGTTATAGAGGGGGGTATGATAAGTCGTGTTTGCTTTTAGGCTGGTTTTACAAGTCACTCTTGTGTCGGCGTGGGTGATAGCGACTCGGGCCACGAATATGGATTGCTATGTTGGATCTAGCAATCCAGCAGGCCCAACACAATTTTAGTTCTGCTGGATCTGGATCCAATTCGCTAAAACTGCTGGAAAAATGTGCTAGCTAGGTGTTGCATAGCGATCATTTCATTGTGAAAACTGCCCGCGCTTACCATCCGCGCTGATTACAATGCAAACACGGTCTTACATGATGACCGTGTAGACGATCAGCGTGACTCTGAAACCAGCCTAAGGCTAAGTTAAGATGGGCGTGCGTAAAGAACTTCTAATAAAAAAAACATCAGACCGTTTACATGAACGCGCGTCTACACGCAGCTCCGTAGAACGTTAACGCGCGAACATCTGAACATAGCCTTAGGCTGTCCTTGAATGGGAAGTCTTATTACATGTCCATTGTCCATATGTGATGATGACGATGATGATAATGTACTAATATACTGTCTAAATCTATCGTTCTATGTAAACTATGTAAGACTTGAAACGAATATTTTTTTTAACTATTTAGTTATTATGGGGTATCTAAGTCGTCTGTGGGAAAAAAAAACCTAAAAGTCGCATTTAGGACTGAAAAGTAAAATCAATGACCACCTTTTTTTTTTTTCTTCTTTCGTATATTCATTCTCATCATCTTTTGGTAGTATGTAACTTTGTTGCTTGCGCGATTTTAGTGTATTTTTGTAAGTCGTTGAACCATTCCGTAGATTTGGCACTACATTTTAAGAGTTTTGAAACAAATAAGCGTAAATGTAGTGTGTTGCTTCGGTTCCGACAAATAAGAGTGTGCACATATTTTTGCCATTAATGTAATTTTTTATTATAGTGAATTTAACTTGTTAAATTAAATATTTTACAAAATATGGTGTTTTACGGCCATCTAGATAAATATATCGTCGTATTTTTGTTCAAAATTAAGTATTTACTATATCGTTATTATTCTAAGAGTATTGTTTCGGATTTACAATTTTTCGGCTTTTTTATAAATTATTCACAATACCTATGTTTAAGGTATTTTTAAACTAAACTGTTATACAAGTTTCTTTTTATTCTTGTAACGTATGTAAGATTGTTTAAGACTACATCTATTTTGGTGCTTTTTAAATATTCTACCTACTCAACTATACCTCGCTACGCTTGTGTTGTCCTTACACGATTTTCTTTGAATTAAAAAACAATTTATTTTCGTATATTTTCCTGTGATTATGTCAACTTCTGTATAGATTATACATGTGCCTGTGATTCATCCAAAAATATATACACAGATACGTTTTACATAAAGCATTATATTCATACCATCTCGCGCCCATAATTCCCGAAGGGGTAGGCAGAGTTCGAAGGGCGATAAGCACCTCAAGTTACATTCAGCCAATGAGGGCTTTCAAAAACCGCCAGATGGCGCGAGGGTGTCTCGTGGTCTTATCACTGTCACTATTGGCTCCTTGTTGACAGCATGTCAGTTTGTTCTGAAAACTAACCAATGAGGAGGGTGACAAGACCGCAAGTCACAGTTACGACATCTTTTGGATGTTTTAATTAAAAAAACCCTCATTGGCATTATATTATTTTTTATCTAGATAGTTTAATGCAACATTAATGTGTTGTCACTGTTTAAAGAAAGTGAAAGTGGTTAAGATATTCTGGCTAGAGGACACGCACACCACGCATTAAGGAATGACTAAGGCACTTGTATAAATTATATAGATAATGTGTTAAGAGCAATACTTGTCTAAGCACAGTCCTTTAAAATATTTAGTTTCGGCTGTTGAAAATTAGCTTTAAAGGATGTTGATATTTTGGTACATGCGGCGTGGCTTTGGTATTTACAAATTATGTATTATTTACATGTAGGTATGTCTAGATGAACACAAAATATAGCTGTGTAGTTTGAATACATATTGGGGATGTTTTAGATTATTTTGTGTGATCAAATAGTAGGGTAACATTATATTGTTGATGTTTTTGGGTAAAAATTTTGCTGATAGGATTTTGGCGTATTTTAGGTATTTTTATTATTAAATTCTTCTACTTTTTATGAAATATGAAAATTGATATTTAACTATTAAACTAGCGATTAAACGCCTAATTTCCAAGTGTTCTTGTTTGTCGCCAACGTCACGTCGTGTTGCCCACTCTAGCTGTAAGGCAATAGGGTTGCTGTCTATACTTAAACAACGTAAGTGAAGTGTAGCTTGTGTGTCTGTGCGTATGTGTCAGAGTAGAGTAGCGTAGAGCTCTCGCTAGGTGCGGGCCGTTGGTATATTTGTAGATTAATGTTTGTGGTGTGGTTTTACCCCGATAGTATTATATAAAGGTAAACATCTATTCAATAACCGGTTTGTTTCCGCCAGATCAAATTAGAAGGATCACGTTTACGAGGATTTAAATCTTCTGAACTATTTGAAAATTTTAATTTTTTGCTGTATTCGGAGATTATGTATTTGTTTGCCTTTTATAAAACTAAATGGAAAAGTGATCAGGTCCTTAGATATACTAGCGGTGTTTAAACTGTTGATTCCTCTGCCAGTATGATGAATATGGGTGTAACTTTCAATACATGGACTGCAAAGATTGTCACTTGGCGGTAAAATTCGTCGATAAATTGATTTCTAAATTATTCGAGCGAAAATTATTAAGACATTATACCTATAGCCTATATTGAGATTTTTCATAGTTTCCAGCAGGGCAAGTCTGAACGTATATTTGCAGCTGCTCGTAAACAAAACTTCAAACGCAATAAGTAATATTTTTATTATAGCATTCAACTAAAAAACCAGAAACTGATATCACCCACAAGAGTTTTATAACTTCCTAGACCTTGACATTTCAATAAGTTTACTGCCAAATGACGTCATCTTGCAGTCCTGTGTGTGACGGCTCAAACCACCAACGCCCATAGCCCGAGTGACGAGCGTGTGAGTCGAGCGTACACTGTTTATTATTTGCAGACTGACGTTTTTGTATGTTGTCATATTTTTAATAAGTTGTATTACACGCAATGCAAAGCAATTTGTTGTTTTTTTTAATTCTATAAATCCTGTGCCGTGTATTAATTAATTCTACCGATATTCCCTTATTTGTGTATTTGAGAAAGCAAATGTTTCGATCCAATAATAATTTTATTGACATTGTTTTTTATACAGTTCGCACAATAACAGCAATGCCTCAAAATAATGACACCCTATAATTAAATAACCGTATGGCTTCACATCCCCTCATCCACTCGCGCGCCCCCTCTAATAGCCAGTATATAGTCTATTTACTGTTGAAAAGACGGCCCTGCTAAAACCATGGTTCCGTGATAGCACATCGACTTTTTAATCATCAAAACGTTCATGTTATTTTTTTTGCTTCTAAAGAGTCATCTAGTGTTATGTCCTGCACTTAGTCGGGGTTCGCTAAGACCAGTAGCGTAATTACAGGGTGGCACGTCGGCAAAATGCCACGGGCCAGCCCGAGAGGAGGCCCCCGGTCACGGGAGGATCCCAGGTTCTTTATAGCCATATATGCAGACTATTTATATAACTACGTAACCATAGATATAGGTAACCAGACATATTGAACCATAGTCACACTACACAAGTTTTAAAGTTTTGAATGTGCAGGATTCCTCACGATGTTTTAACTTATACCGAAAGTAAAATACTTTTAAAAGTAGGTAACTAGTGAACCAGTCCACCGGAATGAATCAAAGAATCTCAGGTATCTTTTAGATAATAAAACAAGTACTTATTAGTCAAAAGTTTATTTATTACATACAAATATAAGTCATACGACACCGTACAATGCCCCAACAAAATGTTTAGTCGCACCGAACCGAATAAAATCTCAAAATGTATTAACAAAATCAATAATTATTCAAAAAAAAAATTCAATCGCTTCACATAATCACTAAATAATAAACGAATGATTAGTAATTTTATTTGGTTTTGCAAATATTGACAATAAGTTTATGTATTTGTAGATATTTTATTACGCTTAAATTGCTACAGGTTATATAAGGACACAACTATGGTGCTATATATTACTGGACATTGACAATAATGTAAAATGAACGCTATTACAATGCGTCTGAGACGAAATTTATCATGTCTGTTATACAGTAATAACTTTACAATATTATATAGCACACAGCTAATAAAGTGCCTTAAAAAGTATCAAAAACTACATGAATATTTATATAATTATATCGTAATTAGTACTAGAGAGAAACATATATGTCCGTTACATATAATTTATATAAAACACCAAGTTACATTACATTAAGACACGTTAGAGCCAATGCGCACCCGTACGGTGGTTTAGTTGCCGATTCGACTGAAGCTGTTCTACAAGAGATCTCGGTTATCAATGAATATATTTATATCTGTAGTATATAATTTTATCATTACGTTGAATATAGACTTAAAATATTTTATACTACGTTATACACGTATAGTAATAGCTACACTATATTAAAAGCTACATAAACTATATGTATAATATAAATCTACTCTATTTCAATTGGTGTTTAATTACCTTCAGTGGACGAATCGCTTACGCGGGCATCTCTATACAATAATCAATGAAAATAAACCACGAATATATTTACTTATTAAATAATTTTGAAGCTGCGAAAATTAAGGCACTTTACGACTTTAAATTGTGGTATAAGTGTTGTTATTTTTTTATATAATTTTAATTAAAAAAGCTTGCAGTTCAGGCTACCTCCGTCGACTTCACGGTTACAATGGTGCTATAAAAAAAACATACACATTACATTGATTTGCAGATTCGTTACATGTGTTTTCGTAATCTCAATATTTGAATAATATTTATTACAAAAGTGAGAGACCACAAAACACTATCTAATCAAACGTACAAACAATATATTTCACATTTCGCTTGTACGTTCGATTCGTTACAATGTGTTAATATTTTACAAAATGTTTAGTATAATTAAATATATAAGTATACATTCCTAAAACTACGTTAGAGTGTAAATGGTTATTTGTTTTTTTAGTCAAGAAATTGCACCATAGATCACTACGAGAGTAATATCTAATCAATACAGTATGTTTATATACAACGTATTTTAAACATGGCTGTCGATGGCACTTTTTTTATAAAATTATATATTGGAGTATACACAAGCAACATGTGTATGCAAATATATAATTCACATTATTTTAACCGGTATTTGATAACGCCAATCAGTCACCGCAAGGTTGGCATTGAAAATACCGGTAAAGTATTAAAATATGTTAAAATTTTAAATAAATTTAGTTGTATATTTTGCTCGTCACTTGTATATATCCCGGCGAGACGTCATGTTATAATTAATTCCACATTAAAGGCACGAAGTTAAATAAATATACATTTAATGGCACGCGCGGCTAATTCATACTTTTCTTTTGTTAAAAACACATTAATTGTCAAAGATTTTAATTTTAAGAAACCTGTAAGTAATGTTTTATGTTATATTGAAGGCTAAGGGTAGAAATATGTTGTATAGCATAATACGCAACACAAAGCTGTTAAAACCAAATTATCGGCAATCTCTCTAATGCAAGCTCAAGACTCTTTAGAGAGCATTCCTAAAGGTTTCATATGTCATTTAAATTTATTACTTCTACATTTGAATCGGAAATGTTACATACATTTATTTCATGAATTTACATATAGTTTTAAAATATGACTGTAAAAGAAAAAGATTCCTCAAAAATTGCATAATTCTCAATTTATAAACATTGCATTAACAATTACGAGCATATTTAATTGTATGTGTTCGACAAACCAATGTGTTTTCAACAAAACGTGAATCCTTAAATAACACATAAGGCGTTTAACAACATTATAAATACTCTTCAAAGGCACCCAGAATAAGGTCCCCGCGGGGCCAGCACTTCGTGATTCATTTGGCGACGCACCATGCGCGTCAAAGTAATAAATAAAAATAAATGTTGTATGAGCTATTAAAATCGTGAGTATAATAAAGATTTCGAAGGCACTATCAAATGCTTGTCAAATAACCAAGATAGTTGACAATGATGGTAATTAGTATATAAAAAATGTATTTAATATATCGACAATGTGTCCCAGTTCATATAATGTGTATAAATAATTATTTATACAAATTTTAAAATAATTGGTTGGATGAATGAATGGATCAGAATTTTTAATGCGGAGATGCATTTTTATACCAAAAGATTTTAAACATTTTCCACGAGAGAATTTAAGTAAAATTAAGCCACAATAAGAAATAGCCAATTCCATTCAACGGTTGAGGCGTGACAAACATTTCTATATTTTTATTTAAATATCTAAAACATACATTGACGCGCATAGTCAGGCCTAGTCATCGTAATAACCTCGTATAAATCATCTTTAATAAATAACAAATATATTTAAAATTGTTCATATCATCTTAAAATATCACCTATACCTCAAAAACCAATATATCCTTCCCTGATGACTTAAGGCCTGTATAAATCTGTATAAAATTCACAAAAGACTCAACTTTCATTAGAATTGTTAAAATGGAAACGTACAGTTTAGTACTAAGGCCGATGCAGGCACTGCGTTTATTTAATGTATATTATATCAATATCATACTATAATATATAAATAAAAACTATTTAGCACCGCAGATCATTATATCCACTAAACGTGGATATATTCTTGTGATTTATAAGAATTGCATATAATAGTAAGTACGAATATAAATAAATGCAATAATTTCTACTGAAGTAGCTGTCGTAATTTTCAAACATTTCTGCCAGTGTTTTAAACTGCCAAAGCATAATTATATAAATATAATTTACTTAAACATATTGCTGTATAAAGTAGTTTAACTGTAATTGTTGCCATATAAATATATCACTACCTAATTAACTTATTCCTAATATGTACTAACAATTTTAAATCGAGACAAACTCGAGACTTAGAAGCGAAATCACAAGAATACATACACGAGACCAAACTACATCTACATACGTGCATTCAAAATTACACTATAAGCTTAACACCATAAGACACATTGTTCAAACGCAAATGCAAGCTGACACGTCAGCTGACTGCCAAGCCAGAAGCGCCACACGGCCAACGTTTGGGCCAACATTCGAAGCCAATACCTGATATACCTTTTAGAAGTTGCCAAATTTCTTGGTGACGGTGGAACTGCTCTCGGACTTGTGGGAGCTGGTCATGACCGACTTCCGTTCTATCGTCTCCGACGTGATGGTCTGCTTAGAGAATTTTTTGTCGAGACTATCTAGCTCTTTCGCCAGATCGGCCGGCTTCTTGACTTTAGTCACGTTCGTAGTGGTCTGATAGTCCGACGACTGGAACTCGGACGGTCTCATAAAGGAGCGGCTAGTGTCGGAACTCATTTTGGACTCTAACGTGTTGAACCGAGAGTCGAGAGTGCTGTACTTCGATTCGTTGTCGAAAGACTTCGACAGTTCATCGATACCTTCCAGTTTAATCGGCTCGTATTTCGTGTTCGTACTCGTGATGTTGACGGGAGACGAGCTGTAGATCTTCGTCGTCGTAATCTTCTGCGTCCCATTCGGTATTTCCTTAACTTCCGTCGTGGTTTCCTCCATGTAATTCGGACCGCCGTAGCTCTGAGTCTCCTTGCCGTATGGTGACGATATCCTGTCATAGTCCGGGGTAGCCGCTTTGACCAGCTCCGTGGAAGTCTTCGGGTAGTCAGGAAAGTCCATTTTTGATGGAGTGGAAGTAGCGAATGGCGATTTGGTCTCCTGCCTCGATTCTGTCTTTATGAATTCAGTTTTCGGATAGCTTTGGTAAGACTCGCTCTTAACGGAGAACTCTGAATGCTTAGTCCCGCCTGGAATAGCTTCTGTCGAGACTTGGTGTTCAGAGAATGTCTGACCTACTCCGTCGAAGGGAGATTTAGACTTTTTGAGAGAGGAATATATCGGCTCCGGTTTCTCATCGAATTTGAGCTCTCTGGCGTTGAACTTAGGGCTCATAGGGGAAGCTTTGGGCGCGTCGTACCCGAACTCTTTGGTGTAGTGGTATTGGCTGGATTCGAACCTTTGCTCCTCGCTCTTGTGCTCGGCGACCGGCCGCGGGGTGTCGTATAGGCGGGTTTCGTAGCTGAAATTGTTACTGGTTATTATTCTAGTACTTGTTGTTTACTTGTTGATGAGACTATTGTATCGGACCGTTGGCGTCTTTCGATTAGGCGATTACTAATTTTGTAATATTTTGTGTATTTTCAGGTTTATCGAAATAAAGTTTGATAGTGTTAAAAAAACTTTGGCACCAACATTTTATCATTTAAAGCTATATTTGTTAAAAGTGTATCCATAAGAATAAAAATAACATCTATTTATCAAACAGACATACAACTCATATTTTAAGATGGGATCCCGCTCTAAGCTAAGAGCTAGTAATGCAGAAAACTAGATCTAAACACGTTGGACTCCTTTTTTTTTAAAAAAAACTGGTTCTTTTTCTTTATTCAATATTCAAATAAACACATTACTTAAATATGTGGACGAAATAGTCAAATATTTGAGAAGTGACAACACTAAATAGTATAGGCGTCAAGAATCGAAAAGTTTTATCTATAATGTCATAATAATTTACATCTGAATGTTATTGTTTTATTAGTAATCGCCATTAACACCAACACTTGCTCCTACATTAAAAAAAAGTCAGCAGCTTTCTATGAAAGCAGCTTAAGCATAAGCTTTAAAACAAGGCTACACAAGTAAATGACTAGACGCCAACAGTCTAACGCTGTTCAACTTGCATATTAGCACCAACACCGCATGCGCATGCGACACACACCGCTTAGTAAGGAAAAGAACACGTTAGTAGTCTAAGGACTAATTGTTCAATAGTCAGATAAAACATAACGGGCAATTAAATTACAATACCGATAAATTTTAAATATCTGTTTAATTCGCAAAATATTAAAAAGTAGATATTTTTTACTTAATCAATTATTCTAAAATTTACGAAGATATACGACATCAAAACTCTGAAGTGTAGCGATTTGACGTCACTAAACTTATTTTAGAATTTGGTAAGGTTTAGTGTAGGGTTTGGTGACGTTTTAGATGTTCGTAATTTTCAGTTTGCTGGACAAATTAAAAAATACGTATACAATATTTTTTGTAATCTAAATGACTGAATAAAAATATTTTTTCAGCTATAGGGGACTTTATACTTTATAGTTCAGTTAATTTTTATCTGAGTATTGAATCATCAGCCACAATGGAAATAACAGAGCGATGGCGCCGCTGGATGTGACGAGACACTTCGCTAAGGGTTTGGGTATCATGGAGTATCCTTGATACTGTCATGACTGAAGTCGCTGATGGGGTAGGAGGAGCAGTCAGCTTTAATACTCACACCTGATATCTTTGAAAGAGTGGAAAGAGAGCAGTTAACACCATAAAACACTTATAGCCGACAATTAAATTGGGTGGGGAGTTAGATGGAAAGTGGTGGGAAATAGTGACGACTGGCTAGCTCATCGTCCAGGCAATCATATACCCAATAGATGCTGATAGGAACTTGGAAACTTTCAACTTTCAGAATTCACAGTCTTTTGGTAAGTTTATGGCTCTACCGATGAAATGTGGTAAGACATCGTTGAGATAATTTTTAGACAGAGACAATAAAAATAACAAGAGAGTAAGAAGAAGACAAGAGGACATAGTGTCTATGTTTGATCACCAAATAATGTGTGGTCTCTGATTTGGACGTAAAAAGTCCCTTTAAACAAAATGGAATGTCTCAAACTTTCATAAAATGTGACCTGAAGATGTGATTATATAGTAGTACACTTGAAAAAAATGGAAAGTCTTAGAAGAAGAAAGGCGGAAAATAGTACTTTCTGAAACCTTTTCTATTCATAAGTGCATAAGGACTAAAATTGCATGATATATGATAGATGATTTGTGATTTCTGTGAGTAGACCACATTGAGAAAAATGAACTAATGGATATCCCCAAAACTCAAACCCTACTCGAAGCATCAATGATGGGTGAATGATACGACATCGATGGCCTGTGGCCCCGTGTGGAGTGAAGGCCTGCTGCGGCCTGTGCGGATGGCCTACCCCCGGTGCGAAGATAGAAGGATCGTTAGCGGTAGTTTCGTGACAATTCTAACATAGACTTGTGTTTTCATATGAGTCGACCATTAGATATTTTATTTTATGGAACAGATCTATTATATATCTCAATAACATGAAAAAAAAAAAATTTTTTTACAAATAAAACTGTATATTGTGTATGATTTTGATATTATCAATGACGTTTATGATAGACATGCAAAGTGTATATCTATTTAATTAAGTGGTTGGTTTTTTAGTCACACATTTTGATGCAAGATCTTGGGAAAAAGAACCCAATAGTAAAATAAGTTTAATATTATCGCGTGAAGTGAGCGAATCCTTTTAGAGTCTTAAAGAGGTACGTATATACGTATTAACTAGTTGTCTCACATAGAGAAAAATAATGACACGGATATTTTTAACTTTAATATAGTCTTAGGTTTTTGATGAACGGAAACTGTTTTTTTTAATCTATTAATCAATCTAAAGTCTCACTGTACCCATTAAAGTTTTCTGTGTATTCAAATTGAATGCAATCTCCCCACAAATAACCCGTATCATCCCCAAAAAACACAAGCCACTACCAACTGCGCAAAACCACCGCCAACGATTCGAAGAGCACCCCTCACCCTCACGACGTGGCGTCCTCATACTTTTGTGACGTAACGCGTCTCGGCGGCGGCGGTGGCGCGCGATCGCGCTTCGCGTCCCGTCCCGTTGTGTCCCGTCCCACTAGACGGGCGGTGTCCCGCGCGGGCAGCGCGTCCCGCTCGCCCACCAGCACGGCCGTGCGCACCTCGGGCAACGCCAGCGACCTCACCACTACGCTCTCCTCTGTCATGCTGCTCCTAACCCATGCACGTTACGTAAAAGTTAGATGCTAAGACACAATATTTCAATAACGGAGAGAGTCCATTTGAACTCTTTGTGAAAACGAGATCAATTTATTCTCGTTATTATCTCTACCGTATTTTATTGAAATATTGTTGGTTAGATGCTAACGCTACGGGTTAAGAACGAGAGTTGATAAACGGTTATTAAAAGTTACAAATTCTATTATTTTGGCATTTAAGCTTTATTACGAATTTAGTAAACAAAATAGTATAGTTGGATTTTAATTTATAGAGTTTAATACATTGGCAGAAATGTTACAAATGGTTAAGAGAATAGCAAAGATAGAAAAGATTTTGCAGACATGTAGCATTAAATTGTGCATCAAGATACAACATTACCATTTCATTCAGAAATCCAACTATAACTATTGGAATATTAATTTTGAATTAGCTTTAATTAATAGAACATAATTTTATTAAATAGTACTAGTATTTGTTTCAAATTATTCTGCATTGTTAGACTAAATACTGTTTAAAAGTTACTTAATATATTAGCGCCATTATCAACTCCCGAAAGTTAAATGTAGACTTAGCACAAGGGTTTAACCAGGTTTCAATCTAAGAAAAGCTGCAGATCAAAACGGACAAAAACATCATAGACAGCATAGAAAATATGTACAGAACGATAATTCGGGCTTTAAAATGCGCGGGCGGGGTAAGCCACGCTTTTCATACACTTTACACGGGGTAAGCTCGAAGCGTTTGCCTATCTGGACGACTTACTTATTATTGATCATCGTTCTGTCATTGTTGGAGGTATTTTGTCTGCAATCGAAATACACGGTTACAACTAGAAATATTAATTCTAAACATGGAGAATTAATGTTTATGGTAGGAGGAAGCGTGTCCACCGGTCAGCGGTATATGTTTAGCAGGAACAATTTACAGGTCTTCAATATTACAACAAGTTATACTATTTGAACATGTTCAATGCTACTGAGATTTTCATTTATGGCATTTGCATTACGATGACACTGTCAAGATTTATAGATTTTGAAAAAAGTTTCATTGTTAATTTTGAGTAAGACATTTTATTAATATTACTAAAATGTTTTTACCATAGAATAAATACACACAGGTATTCGTAGCATTGAACATGTCAAGCATACACATACAGATTGAATATCTAAACAGCCATTGTCTTTAGTAACTTTAGCTAATATTGTAGTCCTGTATCACATATTGAGAGTATCCCAGGCAATGTAAAGTATATTAATACAAACATACATAGAGAAGATGGTATATCCGGTCAGGGTAGCAGAGTAGGCGAGATGCCATGCGCTTGACTTAATATTCTTATCATCTAATAATGTTCTAAAGTTTTCATACAAAATGTTTGGGTTGAAACGGAGTCAAAATATAAAAAATATCCATATTTAGACTTTTAATGACTTTGTAAAAGGTAATAGTTTTATAAAAGACTTTTATTACTTAAACCATTTTTACCAGTCACAAGAACTTCAAACGTTGCGAATTTAATACGTAAAATATAATAATAAATTAAGAGTTAACATTTAGGTAATGATACTTCAGTATTTATCTAATATATGAGTTTAATTGAAGCAGTCTAGTTGTGCCTTATTATGTTCTATTATAAGGTACAAATTAGTTTGCACTAAATCTAGTTTCAAAGATAAATACTACAGCATCATTCAACTGAAATTAAATCCGTATCACCAAAGCATATTGTATGAAAATTTCAATAATATTCTAACAAATTTCGAACGAACTTTCCGAAAGTTTATTAAAAAAACCTCTTAAAATTAAAGCTTAATGTAGTAAAAATATACAAAATCGTGTAGGCACTCGTCATAAGTGTTGTTGGAAGGCACAAGTCGCCGAGGGTCTGATCATCTGTGTCCAGCAGCGTGCGAGAGAGAGAGAAAATTAGATATGTTATAAAGGTAAAGCTGGAGTGAGCGAGTTAGATAGATAGGGCGAGTGGTCAACGTTCATTTTGGAATTATTCACAATGTCAAGCTTGTTAAGAGAATTGAAGAGAAAGACAGATTTGTGTTCGAGACAGAGTACAAAGCGTTGCGTAAGCTCGAGGCTACACCGATAAATCTCTTTATAAATTTTCAAAGACAAATTGGTTTTCTTTTTTCACAAGTAATATTTTTTTATTGTTTTTACTGTATTGTATTTCGTTCTCAAAGTCAATATTATTAATTTTCTCACTTTAATAATATTTAGGTACATTTAAATTTAATCCGAATGTTGGAAATTTCATTAAATAGATTTCTTCTCAAACTAAGTAATGAATTGAGAGAAACGTCTTATATTAGTCAGATAGCCAAAAACGGTCATATTTGACTAAATATGGGCTTTAAATTAATTTAAGTAATATGTATATGAAACAGTAAACAATATTTAACAAAAAAAATTACCCAAATGACTAACCCGATTTTAATTAAAAAACAAGCTTGACGCAACCTTTCATCGAAAAAAATACAGAGTTCTCAACATAAAAAGAACAGAATAGAAAAACGTTACCGTGTGACGTCACCGCCCAGTAAACACGATTAACAAACATCGACCACAAACAAAAGCCGACTCACCGAGTGGTGAACCCCTCGTAGTTCTGCTTCGGGTCCTCCTGCGGCCTGAAGCTGGAGAAAGTTGGACTCTGCACGGAGTACTGCTTCTCCTCTCTTTGACTATACACATTCTGGTACCCGTTCGCACTTTGCCCGGCATTATGAGGACTTTGGCTAGGATAGTGCGGACTTTGAACGGTGTAGTTCGGACTTTGACCGGCGTAGTTAGGACTTTGACTGGTGTAGTTCGCACTTTGCCCGGTGAATGTCTGACTTTGGCTGGCGAATGTGTTTTGTACGGGGGAGGTCGGTGTTTGCAGGAAGGGTGATTTGGGCGGCTGGTACGGAGCGCCGTGTATGGACTGGTTGAGTTGAGACGCGTTGTGCGAGACGTTGGTGGTGTTGATCGTGTTGGTGGTGTTGTGTTGGGAGAACGTGCTGTTCGGGCTGTATGTTGTGTTGGCGAAACTGCTGTTGGGCGTCTTGAACCTGTCGACGACATGATGACTTCATATTTTTTGTTGTTAAAAATCCAACACTATCATATAACGCGGCACCCTTTTACAGACCTAATAAGGTACAGAACTGAATAATACTTTTTATTTTTATATTCATAATAGCGTTATAGTTTATATATATATATAAAAGAATATATCACAAAAAATCTAAGAAAGTGTTGAAAATTTGTAACAATATTTTTCTAAAAGAAATCTGTATGTATTATCTTTCTTATACATTGATAGATCAACAACTGCCTGGCATCAAGTAAAAAATAAAATACTTCGGAAAGTCTATCTGCGGCCAGCAATTAAGTGGCACTTAGGAGAGAGTTCCTCTCAAGGGTAGCTCTAGACTAGTTACTTCTAGTTCTAGTTCTAGCTCTTCTCGTGTCGGCATACCTCTGTCGGTGCGCGTCGGTCACGTCGAGGTGGTCTGTGTCGGTGTCGGTGTCTGTGTCGGCGCCGCGCAGCTTGTACTTGGCCTGCCGGATGGCGGTCAGCCGTCCGCGCGCCTCTTCTAACTCCTTCTCTATGCGGAGCACCTCCGACCTGGGGACGGGAATGTGAGTGTTAGCGTTGGAGTTTTAAGGGTCAGTTTAAGTTGGCAAGACTGGAGGCCTAGGTACGACCTCACATAAAAAAACTAGCGAAAAGTGAAGGCTCTCAAACTACTGCGTCTCGTCAGGTGACTAAGTCCCAAATAAAGAATTTCAATCTCTAGTAGGGATTGAAATCCAGCGGCAATAAACCAGCACATGTCGCTGGATCCAGCACTGCTAAAATTGTGGTGGGCCCAGCTGCATTGCTGGGTCCAGCAGCAAGCTGGTGTAGCACTCGCAGGTCGGTGACATGCGAGTGTTACACCAGCCCTTCAATCAAGCGAATCGCCTCCGCTCCCTCCGCTAGTGTTCCGGCTGACCTGGCGTCGATCTCCTGCGCGATGCCGCCGACCATGCGCCGGTTGAGCACGAGGCTGCGCTCCTCCTCGCAGTGGATGGCGTCGCGCGCGGCCCGCACCAGCCCGTCGGTGGAGCGGATCACCTCCGCGCCGGCCGCCTGCAGCCGCCGGGTCGACTCCGATGTCGGGTCCGCCTTCACCTGTCGACACATAACGGAATCTTTTAATATCTAGAAATAAGATGATAGTTAGACGAGACGGTCATATGCCTATGTGAATTCTATTTTCCATCTAATATAACATAATTTAACAGTAATACTACCATAGTACACAAATACAGGTGCACTCTCTGTTTCTTCATAGTTCGCTGAGAAAGTACTGATATGACCGTAGACATGTCAGTCAACGTTCTTGCCGAAGCATGGTATTATAATATAAACTGAGTATAGCAGATATCTGAAGCAGTCAGACTGACCTTGCAGGCGACGAGCAGCTGCGCCGTGGAGGCGGCGACCTGCCGCGCGCTGCTGATGAGGCGCTCCTCGGACGCGGCGCCCTGCACCAGCGCGTTGGCGGCCTCCACCAGCGCGTGCGCCGCCGCCGCGACCAGCCGCGCCGCCGACACCAGCCCCTCCGACCACTGCCCATCGTCTGACGACGCCGCCGGCCGCCGCGCCACCTTGCCCTGGGGAGACGACTGCCGTTACACTCCCGAACATTGGGCCTACGATGATACCCTGAGGTACACCCAACTAAATTTATGATTAAATCGATGTTGAAAGATGGAGCTTAGGGTGGTGCCCTGTGGCACACCCTACCAACATAAATAAACTAATTTAAAAAATTCAGGCCGAAGATGACGCCTTGTAGTAGACCAAACTTGCACCCTGTGGCACACTCTATCCACTTGACTAAATTAATATTAATGGTTCCAACAATGCTTTGTAGCACATCCTACTAACGTCATAATAGAAAGTATATTTTATTTGCCTACCCCGCTAGGGGAGTGACGTGAAGTTTAGTTAGTTAAGTATATTTCAATATAAAACATACCATATCTTCATCCGACATCTGATACACCATATCAAAATATACAAATTAACATTAAAAATGTCGGTTTAGTATGGTCCTCTGACGGCCAGTATGAGCAAACCAATATTGAAGGATTGGATCCAAGAAGGAACCCTGTGGCACACCATACCAATATGAGTATATTGAGACCGGTGTTAGCAGGAGGTAAGTAACATATGGATTCAAAAATATAACACGAAATTACATCTACTTTTTACTAATGGATGCGTGGATGTTTGTTGCTCTTTCACGCAAAAATTACTGCATGAACCTTTACAATAGCATAGCTTATACATTAGAATAACACATAAGCTATGTTTCATCGATGTACCTCGCGAGTAAAGCCGCGGACAGAAGCTATATACAAAAGACCTTCACAACATATATACCTGGTCAATAAGCTCCCTCTGAGCGGTGGACGCGGCCCTGACGAGGGCCGAGGTCGCAGCGATGATCGACTTCGCCGCTTGCAGGATCATCTCGTCGAAGTTCATGTTCTCGTCCGTCTCCTGAGAAAAAACATTCATTAAATACAAAATTCAAATATAATTTTATTCGTTTATACCTACTGTAGGAGCATGTTAAAATTGTACATCGTTACTTGATATTATAAATGGCAATGGCAATAAGAATGTTGTCACCACACCAGCTTCACTGATCTGTCTGTCTGTCTGTTTCGTATTCACATCCTAATCAAATGATCGGTCGTAATCGTTATGTCAATATTTTAAGCGTTCTAAAGGACATAGGATAATTTCACGGATAAAATTATCAGATATAGATCCCTTGAGTTACCTGCTAACGTCTCTTTTACAGACGGAATTTCAAAAGTGGAGGGCTTATGCTTATATTTTGATTAACATCTATTATTATTTTGTTTTTGGCTGAATGTGGTTAAAGGGGCCTGCTGCCCCTTTGACTCTGCCTACCTCTTCGGGGATTATGGGCGTGATGTTATATTTGTTTGTTTAATTAACATCTATTAAGACTTGCAATCATTAATCATTCTCAATCAATCGTAGAATCATATTTTGAAACCAATCATTCCTTAGTAAAGTTGGCTAGCGTCAACATCCTTACTACATAACAATGTTACAAATTAAATTATTTAGATAATATTCTTAATAATAAAGATGGCTCGAATTACAAATAAGTAGTTTCTTCTTCTGTATTGCGATGGAGTGTTTATTGCAGTTAGATCCGGCGTCGCTGTGTAATATGTTTGATTCCTGGGTGATAAGTAAACAACCAAGAATATCAAACATATCTCAGCGCCGACCGGCGTTTTGTCTTCTTTCTTCTTCTGCTACTTTCTTCTTCTTTAGTATTCATCTTCTGTTGATAGTTCTGCTGTTCTTTATCTTCAGTGTAATTCTTCTAATAATTTATTACGTGCATTATAGTAATAATAATAATCTTTTATCAGGAAATCATTTGTAAAACCAAATAACTAAAGAGGCGTGGTTTGACTTGTTAAAGAAATAGACTACAATAATTATAAATAGTGCGTTTATTAATTAAAATGATAACAACATTATAGTGTTGTCATTTACTTTATTACTTGGTCTCTCAAAAATGCAAGACCAAGGCCAAGATCGCAAGAGCAAGACTTATTACTTATATAAATAAGTAGTTACCTGGACGGTGACGGGGCGGCGCGGGCGCAGCGCGTCGAGCTTGCGCGCGGCGGCGTCGATGGAGGCGGCCGCGCCCAGCAGCTCGCTCTCCGCGATCACCGTCGGGTCCGCCGGGTCCACCCAGTCGGAGCCTGCGGGGGGACCGGGATTAGATGGGGTACTGTCTAGCGAGCGAGAATGTCTCATCGTTACCCAATGATATTACATAAAAATAAGTTAAGAGGCAGATATGTCATTTTGACAGGCCCTGTGGTTAAGTGATCGCAGACTCTGGCTACGTAACTAAGGATCATGGGTTCGAATCTCAGTAGGGCAAATGTTTTGTATGATGAACATGGATATTTATAAGCCTAAGCGATGGAAACATTGTATGCTATGTGTTACTTAGTATTCACAGCTCAAGCTTACATTAAGTATGTATGTTTGGAACTAGGAAAAGGGTGTGAGAGTCTGAAGAATTATTCTTTTTACCTAAGAAACATCCTTTTATACGCACCCTTGAGCACCTCGGCGGCGGCGATGATGTCGGCGACGGCGTGCGCGACGCGGCGCGACAGGTCGGGGAAGGCGTGGCGGTCGCCGGCGCCGCCCACGGCCGTCAGCACGGCCGCCAGCAGCGCGCGGTACGCGCCCGCCGCGCCCGCGCCCGCCTCGATCGTGCGCGTGCGCACTTCCACGCTCTCGGCGGTGTAGGCTGCCGCCTGGGGGACGACGGAGGTAAGTCAGTTGGTAACGAAAAATACATTTTTGAGTTACGGTTGACTTGCGCTTTCAGACGAGTAAGCCATCGACTGAGGGGAGGATGGGTGAGTTCATACGAAAGAAACGCAAATTTTAAGTGCCGTAAACTGTACACTAATAAGAGCGATGGTAAATCAATATTAAACCCCGAAATAATCTAATCTCGTTGAAATCATATCGGTTTCATACAAAAAAAATCTGTGCCTGCTAGTATCTCAAAAATTCGTAACTTTATATATTTATAAAAGTAATTTGTGAGTGAAATGGGAGTGGATAGCTTGATGACGGCTGACCGGGACGTATGGAATAGGAAGACATGCAGCGTCGACCCCAGATGAACTGGGAGAAGAGCAAGAGGATGATGAATATGTATACGTACGCCTAAATAAAACGACGAAATAATAAAGGAATTTCAGCGACAAAATACAAGATGACTAAGATTATCATGTAAACAGTTCCTGACCAAGAACAAGCCCAAAAGGACTGTATTCTGTACGTACCTTACAAGCGACCAGCAGATCTTGCACCGTCTTCCTGCCCAGATTAGCAGCGGCAGTGAGCTGGTCCTGCTTGTTGGCGTTGCCGGCGGCGACCGCGCGCGCCGTCGCCGTGGTCATCTGGCGCGTGCAGCGGACCAGCTCCTCAGCCGTGGCAGTGCCTTTGGGGGGCGAGTCGGAGAGCAACACCTGTGATGAGAACAAGGACAATTTTTCATTTAACCCATGACTCATCATCGTCTTCCTAGCGTTATGTCCTGTGCTTAGACGGGGTTCGCTTAGACCATGATCCAGGATTTAGCGAGTCTGGTAATTACATTGAAGCGACTGCCGATCTGACCTTCGTAACCCCATTTAACCCATGACTGAATGTGGTTTAAGGGGTATGTCGATCCTTGGCTCCCCTTTAGGATTGCAGGCGTGAAAGTTGCGACGTCACCAGACTTCACACGGCACGGATTCGATCCCAGTCAATCGTTGATGAAACAGATATTTGTGTAGCAACTTGGTGTCACTAAACGAAAGTATCACATACTTAGTTTAATCCGATTTTGATTGATTCTAATCAAATCATGTAATGTTGATTGAGAAAAAAATTTGATTATGCAGTATACCGGTCTTTAGACTCTACCTACTAATAATATACCGGTTTTTTGACTCTACATACTATTAATGTAATATACAAAGTCGACAAATTGATTGGAGTGATTTCTACAATAATTTCTACAATACATACTATTAATGTAATATACATATTAATATACATATTACATTAATAGTATGTATTGTAGAAATTATTGTAGAAATCACTCCAATCAATTTGTCGACTTTGTCTAGCACTTGGAAGAAGTTTATCAATCGTCGTCGAGCGTCTCACCTCGATCTCCTGCGAAATGGCCTCGATGGTGGATTCAAGGGCGCGGGTGCCTCGCGTGTGCTCGTCCTCCACCGCCTTCACGGTCTTCAGCAGCGATGTCACGTTGGTCACCATCACCTGCGGGTGACGTCACCAGTTAATATGTACTCGAGATGGTCGATACGCTCGGAAGGATGAGGCAAACAGATTATTTGGTGTTTAATGTGTTGAGGATCGATATTATAAAAGCGAAAATAATTCTGTCAATCCGTTTGCCTCCCCTGCGAAGCTAGCCCAGTGATTCAGCGTTGGCGATGGTCTCCGCGAGGCCCGTGACTGCTCTCGTTATAGACAATTGTATTAATATTAATATACATAAAATACATAAGTTTGCGCCGAACCATGCCAGGTGAAATGTGTAATAATGTTTTTCATACTTTGTTACAGTTCTGAAATCACATTTGCATATTTAAATGTTATATATACTTCTTTATACATTCGGGTTAGCTAGTAGCTAAACTGTAGGGTGACAGTACGGGGCAGTAGGGATGATGACTGCATTAAAAATCTATAATTCTAAATAGTCCGTCAGTTAGATTATACAAAAATACTAGACACATATTTTTCGTTTTATCAAATTAACAAAAATCACAATTATAAAGAGCATCAAAGTTTCGGAGTGGGGGCTTGCAACGTCACTATTTTGTTAAAATTTTGCGTAAGCGTGACGTCACGCGCAACTTGAAAGCATTGTATCTTCATCAATGTTTGTTTGACAAATAAATAATAAAATATGTGGTAAATTTTTTTTTATAATCTAACAGACGGACTAAACAGTTTTTTTTGTCATCTTGCCTATTCCAGGGCCAAAACCCGGAGCAGTCCCCGACGCCTCACAATGCTCTATTTCAATAATGGAGCACTATCATAAAACAAGGGCTCTATCAGATGAAATGGCCAAGGGTCTCAAACAATATAGTTACTCCACTGGAGACAGCTTAATGGTGCTGATACAAAATCAATTAAGTATCTAAATTAAAATAAAATTAAGTACAAGTTTGTGCCACCGACTCATCTGTGAAGGAAAACCACTTTTCAAAATTGCATACACAGACAAACATTGATGTGCAACCACAATCCACCCTTCATTTCACCCGACACGGTTAAGCGCATGGAAGCTTCGGGTTGCCGTCTAAACTTTATAAGCTCCTCAAAATGGACGAACTGTCAAAAACAACCAAGTGCGAACGACAAAAGCGCCATGCTGCAGCGGAACCCAGAAGCTTTCACTACACCATCGTGAATATAATATATAAAAGTAATATATCGTATATATGGTAATATATAATTTAACATACAGGCTTCTAGAGAGGTTGAAACGTAGACTCAGAGTATGGGGAAGATGTACACTATTCTGTGGCTACGTTTCGTCTCAGTTTCAAATACACCCCGTACGGGTCGGTTGGGAAATACGCGTCAGATATTTAGCTCAGAGATTTTTTGACATACAAAAATGCCTATAGTTATGGTATTATTAATGTATAAATTACGTGACAAATTTTGTACGAAACAGAAAAACTTTCTATTGAGAATATCTAAGAAGAGAAAGACAAAAGATATAAGAATAGAATAGTATTAAATTTGTCGTAATTTACACGAACAACTCTATAATTTGAAGAGCAATTACTATGAAATAAAATCATGAACATTCCGAGTTAATACCAGACGCAATTTCCTCTTCACCCTGTATGTAAAATGTGCATAATCTTCAAATAGTACTGTCAATATTGGACTTTGGAAGCGATATATGAAAGCTTGTGGTTTTGTTATAGTGGATGACCGGCGAGGCACGCGTCACCTCTCCCGATGGCGGCCTGACCGGCAGGCAGTCCGTAGAAATGTGTTTAGCTTGCTGCGGCACGATGACATATGTGAGGAAGTATTCCTCAGTGGGCTTGAAATTAGATTTTAGATATGCCATTATTTGATCTATTCTATATAAAGAACAGTGATTATATATGATCATTCACTGGTAATAAGTTAACTTATTTAGCCGTCTCAGCTTAATACTTAGAGATCTCGGCTTTAAAGCCAAAAACCGTGGTGGCCTTCTTAACAAATAGTATTAAAAAATATCTTCTAAAAAATCTAATTTCAAACAATATATAAAGTAAAAAAATTTCACTTATAATATATTTTTTTTGCCCAATGAGGAATCGCCGTAACACTATGGTATAGCACCAATGCACAAGTCGGGGTACACATGCCGGACAGACAGAAAACGACTAAACACACTTCAACATCTGAGATGACATTTGTAATCTGAAATGACAGGAGGATGATCGGCGCTGGCGTTCGGACGATATTTGGGGATGTATATTACTTTCCATCGATACAAACAATACGACAATTTGTTACAGAGATTATTCAAATTAAAATGTCAGATGACAGAATCGAGACTTCACGTTTGTCACAATTATGGCTTTTCGGGGTGTGACGTCACAAAATGTGAAATTTATGTCAATTCCCAAAAACGAACCAATGATTGTAGTGCCAAACGTACGTCATAGTTAAAACATCTGAACTTTACAGTGAAACCGCCCCTAGTATTAATAAAGTAGGACCTTGCATTTATAAGAGAATAGTGAACATCGATCAAACAAGATGTTACATTAACCACTTAAATTAATTCACCATTGAGTGGTTATTCACATCTTGTAAAATAAAATAGATAAGACTCATAACAGAGAACGAAGAGAAGGAGACAGAAGAAGGAAAGACAGGGAAAGAACTAACAAAATCGCCTACCATCCCTAAATACCGTCCGAAAGACCAGTACGTTATTAGACCGCGGGATGACGCGTTAACCACACAAGCTCAACACCATGCCGAGCCCAGCTATCACAAAGTCTGACCGAGTCCTCGCTCGTCCTGTGCACGCCCTCCTCCTCCCTGAAGCTCTGTGTCTTCACCTCATCAATCCTCTTCAGGAGATCCCCCAAACGGCTGTGCGGTCGCCTCAGACTGTTCCTGTATTCGACCACCGAGCGTATCCGCTCCAATTCCTCATTCGAAGTGTCCTCTTTGTTCAGAATCGCTTCGTAGAACTTCCACCAGTTGTCTATTGACCCAAATTGGTGCTCACGGCTTTTTAACACATCCTCGTATATAGACCACCAGTTATTGGCGTAATACTCCATAGGGTAAGTGCGCGTCATGTCAAATATCTCAGTGTTGTTTCTAGATCTATGCTGATTAGATTTCGACCTTTTGAATGAGTCTCCATTCATCAACGTCTCAGTTGAATACGAGTTTATGTCCTTACTGAGATTTTGACTTGAATGCAAGTTTAATATGACGTTTCTATTGTATGATGGGGGGGCTGATCTGTTCTCTATTTCGCGGTCCAAGCTCGGATATCTAGGCTGTAAATTCTCTTTATTATGTTCAGTTTTGTATTTCCTGATAATCTCTTTGTAATACTTCTCTAGAAGACAAAGCTCTTCGTACGAGTATTTAGTGATATCAATTTGAGTGTAAATGTTTATAATGTCTTGTATATTGACTTTCTTCTTGCGATGTTCGATTTTAATGTTAGATAAATCTTTCAACTGTTGTATGAGTGGATCGAAGCCTTTATAAATGAAGTCTTTCTTAGCAAATTCAATCAATTTCAAAACCATGTCCTCATACTTTTTATCGTACTCCAAATCCTTGTTCACAGCCTTCGATCTATCAACGTCATTGATAAACGACTGTAACGTTGCCTTCTCTTTTTCGAACCTATCTATCTCGTTCTGGAACTCTTTCAACACGAGCTCATGGCCACTAAACCTCTCCAACTCTCTCTTCGTCTCCTCCATTTTCTCCAAATTCCTCTTAGCCAGACCCCTCCACCACTCCGTGTCATCTCTGAACATCTTCCAGAATTCCAACTTCACATCTTTAGACTTCGTTTCCGGCTTCACCACTATCTCCGTCGATTCATCCTTCTGTCTCTGTTCCGGGCTCAACACAGTCTCAGTGGCAACTGGACTATCCAAATTGACAGTCAAGTTCACTGGCCTCACTTTCTTGACCTTAAACACCGGACTTGTTAGTCTCACATCATCTAATTTAGGTTTCTTAGCCGGAACAGCCACAGTTCTAGTAGTGACAGTAGTTATCGTCACATTATCCTCTATCTCCGTGTCCATATCCTCAATGACTTGAGACAGCCTCTTCATCTCATTATCCAAGTCATTGTTAGCCTTAAGTCTGTACAGAACATCTCTTTTACGCTTATTCTCTGCTCTATCGGAAGCTTCAGCTACTATATCAACAAGCTTCTTAATCTCTCCTAATAGTATATTCTCTCCATATTTAAGTACTCTCCAATCCATATCAATGAGGCTGTTCCTCGCCGCCATGTTATATCTATCATTAACATCATCCCTCAAAACTCTACGATTAGGACACTTCATCAAACTCTCTATATACCCAATCACTTCTTCACAATTATCGTGGAATACAGACAGAGAGACATCATCATCCTGACTGGAATAGTCGAGGAGTTTAATCAATTCCTCCTCCTGGTCCGATTGGAAAAGATCAGTTTCGGAATCGGCCGAGTTGTAGTCGGTCTTGAGAGCGAGATGGACGGACAGCCGTCTCGCTCTGGGAACGGTGTTATGCTTAGCGGGCAGGCTCCAGCGCTTGCTCTCCGTCAGCCGCTATCGGATAAAGTCGCCATTAGTAGCGCAAAGTCCAATATTGACCGGTATTCTTTGGACAACACGTTGTGAACGAATTTACATATAAATATCGTTAAGGATTGTTGGTTCAGGATTTTAATGTGTCTTTATAATAATTTATGATGCGAAACATCTTTTAAGGGATGTAATTAAAGCCTATTCCTCATTTTAAATGTGTAAAATTCACATTGATATAATTCAAAAAGTATATAATAAATTAAAAGTAAGTTTTATGATATGAATATAGGTACCTACTTAAAAATTTGGGTAACTAGGTATTCATAATAAATTATTTGATGATTTTTTAAAGCTATATATAACAATATCACCACAATTATTAAAAATAACATCAACACACGATTTGCGACAAAAAACAGTATGTAAAGTCATATCTTTATCTATTAAAAAGAAACCCTAAAAATGTAAATTCACCAACAAAAGCGATAAAACATGTTTACGAGTGCACATAGCACCATGAACCAACAACCCTCATAGGCCCCATGTATCGTAATTTGGAAGAAGCAGCACGGACAAGACGAGGCGCCGCGCTATACGAAGGCGCCCTCGCACACACACTATGCACACATATACAAATACTGTACAAGTTACAATGGCCGCTGATACGTGAGACCTACTTCGCTTTCAACTTATTTACTTTAAACGAGCTAAAAATAAATCACATTAAATATAAGTTAGTTTGAATTCCAACATTTAGAGATAGGAGATTCTGTCAATCCTATTTATTTTATAATCAACTTTTATACTGTAGAAGCTAGAAGAGAAAGCACATATTAATGTGTGAGTTACTGTAAATTATTTCATGTGTATTGTTTAAATTCTGTAATAGGGATGATGACTGCATTAAAAATCTATAATTCTATTTAGTCCGTCAGTTAAATTATACAAAAGTACTAGACACGTATTTTTCGCTTTATCAAATTAACAAAAAATCACAAAGATAAAGAGAGTCAAAGTTTTGGAGTGGAGGCTTGCGACGTCACTATTTAGTAAAAATTGTATGAATGTGTGACGTCACGCGCAACTTGAATGCATTGTATCTTCGTCAATGATTGATTGACAAATAAATAAAAAAATATAATCTAACTGACAGACTAAACAGATTTTTTTAGTCACCTTGCCTATTTGTTAAAAAATAGTATCATTTATAGTATGTGTATGAGCTGTATATGTTTAAAGATCTTTTGGAATGTCTAGGATGTACTAAATGTGTAGTGATGAAGGACTCTGTATCGTATTCAAGGAATACTGGTTTGAAACCCAGCAAGTGTCTTTGGATTTTTGTGATTGCATTATTATACCACACATCACTTGTTTACCGACCAGCCTTCATGTTAAAGTTATATTTCATCATAGAAGGTATTTAAATGAGAAATCTTATCTTTTATTGAGGACATGTATGGTGTATTTGTTTGCGTAAGGGAGTTTTATCTATCTGGCTGAGGTGTGTCTATCTTTGAGGAGGTATATCTATCTGGGGAAGGCATATTTAACTGGGGGAGATGTATCTGTCTTGCCGGAGGTGTCTGTTGGCGCCTATGCAGATTCGAGCGGCAATGTGTCGCTCCTAATTATCATCAACGTATTTTTCAAACAGGACACGGCTCCCGCAGGGATTCCGAACACTTCACTTTTGGATCTCGAGCTAAACAGACTAAATTATAATTTCTGAATTATTTTCAAGATTATACCAAATTTTGTAAATACCACTACTCCCTGAAAGGCGTAGACACCTCGGTTGAGGTGTGCCTATCTTAGGGGAGATATGTCTATCTAGAGGTAACTGAGGGAGCATGTATCTCAATGTGTGTGTGTGCGTGCAGGCGCGTACCTTGGCGGCGTGCTTGAGGCGCTGCATGTCGGGGTGGTGGTGGTGCTTGCCGCTGGCGGCGGTGGTGGCGGCGGCGAGGTCGCGCAGCGCGGCCGCCACGTCGCGCGCCGCGTGCAGCAGCAGCACCTGCGGCTCCGCGCTGCCCGCGCCCAGCGACATCGCGCCCTGCTTCACCACCTCGCACAGTTGCACTACCCCACACACAGAGGCACACGTGTTATCAAACATCATTTTTTGTATATACGAAACCTGAAAACTGTTTGTACACAATCGATTGTAATAGTTTTGTTTTTAGTAGTACCGACGGCGTGGTTGGCAGCCGCAGCTGTTTAATTGTTTGTTCTTCTCCAAATACACCTCCCACTAACGTCTTCTTATCTTCAACCAGTGCTTTCGCCATCTTCAGTATCATCACCCTGTGGTCGCCCGTAGCTGACTGACACTGGTGCATATCTATAATACTGACAGCGCTATACGAAGCCACAACCAACTGGTCCTGCTCCCCAGCTGCTTGTTCCACTAAATTCTTCGTATCCTCCACCAGCGCCTTCGCCGTCCTTAATATCGTCTCTCAATGGTCAGCTCACTGATACATATCTATAGTGCTGACCGACTGGTACATACCTATAGTACTGATGGCGCTGTTAGCAGCCGCAACCAACTGGTTTTATTCCCCAACTGCTCTTCTTCCACTAACGTCTTCGTATCTTCCACCAGCGCCTTCGCCGTCAGCGCGCTGTATATACGCAGCTGACTTGTCAAACCTATAGTGTGGTACAAACCTATAGTACTGACAGCTCTTTTAACAGCTACAGCCAACTGGTCCTGCTCCGCAGCTGCTCCTACATTAAAGTCTTCATATCTTCCACCAAAAGGCCGTCTTCAGTATCGACTCTTGGTGCTGACTCGTTAGTATATATCTATAGTGCTGACCGACTCGTACACACCTATAGTACTGACGGCGCTGTTGGCAGCCGCAGCCAGCTGATCCTGCTCCCCAGCCGCTCCTCCCACTAACGTCTTCGTATCCTCCACCAGCGCCTTCGCCGTCTTCAATATCGTCTCTCTATGGTCTGCGAAGGCATCAGCTCGCTCTGAGTGCAGGGTGCCAGCGCTCGCGAAGAGGATCGTGGTGTCCAGGTCGCCGATGATGGCCGCGATGGTGGAGGCCGCGTCAATGCACGCCTGGGTCCCGCGGGAGCAGGCTTGCAGTGCGCTTAGCACGCTGATCACCTGGCATACACAAATATATTATATTGTAAGTATACCAGTTTCTAACCACAGGAAGAAATTTAAGATGCAGGATTTTCTACAAGAATTCCTTAATACCTTTGGAATTAAATCAAAGAGTGCTCTCGTTAGTATTATTAATAATAAGCGCAAGCGCGCAAAATATTCGCACAAAGTAATTGCGCGAGGACAACGCGCCAACATAAGAATCTTGTAACTTCGTGAGTTTTAAAGATATCATTACAATTTTTTTCTACTGATTGTTTAAATGACAATATTTGATCCGTGTTTCGGTTTGCGCAAATAAGCTTGTGTATGTATGTATGTATGTATGTATGTATGCACTTGTGTGGCTACCTTCTCGTTGACCTGTCGCGCGTGGTGCGCGACGTCGCGCTGGTTGTGCGCGCCGGGCGCCAGGCGGCACGCGCCGCCCGCGCGCACCACCGAGCTAGCGCACTCGCCGAGCTCCACTACCGCGCCGCGGATACTGGAGGGAGAGGGGGGTTAACAGATATAAAGTCGAACTCGAAGTCAAAATATTTTTCATTAAAACAGGTTCAAAGATGCACTTACAAATCGCCACATACATGATAGAGCTGTATAATTTTACCACCAGTTCGGAATGTCGTTTCTAGCGAGAAGAATCCGGTTATTGTAGAATATCAGGGCATATTGGCGAAGTTCGAGTTACTGGGGTCGGCGTTAACGGCACCCTAGCAAATGCGTATGTGCCACCGGCCTGAACTCAAAATTGTCAAAATTTAAGGCCCAAATGAATGATCGAATTTGAAGTGGACAGACATACCGGGTACTCCTATCGGTCCATTACCATTAGCGGTCAGCGATCATTGGTTATTTGTAACAGGCGATTTGGAATCAACCAATCAACGCAGTTCTTCGCGTGCAGTGAACGGCTTATAAGATCGACATTGGAGTCCAACCTCCTTGTGTGTTTTTGGCGAGTACCCCGCGCAGGCGACTCTGAGCTATAAGTGTACGGCGGTAAGGCGCACCTGTTGGCGACGTCGGCGTTGGGCGTGGTCGCGGCGGCGCCGAGGCTGTCCTGCGCGAGCGCCTCGTACCGCTGCACCAGCTCGTTCCCGACCTGCACCAACTTGCTCGCGTCCGTCGCAGCTTTCGCCGTCTACAAATAAGGAAAACATCATTAAAATCTGCTCATAGAACAAGCTCTACAAGCCTGAGTGAACGAATAGAAAATTAAAAAGTAACAGATTTAATTTTAAATTTATATCGGTCGAGTTAAGGTTCAAAATCCAACATTTACAGGTAAGTGTTAATCAACATCAAGATTTAGAGACCGATACTTGGTAGGATCCTTCCCACCAAGTTTGCAACTCATTTGTACAAATTAAATACATTTTAGTATTTTTGTGAGCCAGATAAACAAATATAAATATCAGACTACATCACATACATTGATCTGACTCCGAGGTAGCTTAAGCACTTGTGTCTCGGTTATCAGAATCAACAGTGGTACCGAAAATATATACCTAAATATTGGTTATTAACAATCAGACACAGAACGAACACAAGTATTCATCACACGAATATTTGTCCTGGGTGGGGTCGAACCCACAGCTCTTGGCGCATAGGGCAGGGTCACTACCGAATGCGCCATCGAGCTTGTCAAACGTGAGATGTAGTCTAATATTCACTTACCATGTCCGTGGCGAGTCGCGCTATATCCTTAGCGGCAGCGATCATGCGAGCCTGGTAGTCAACGAACGAGTCCGTCTCGTCGTACGAGCCGATCAGCGACATCCTGCCGACAAAAGAGATGGGTGAACATCTTTTTCACTTACACACAATATCAATATATATAAAAATCAATGCCACTTTTCGTTGTAATTGTATAACTCAAGAACGGGCTCACCTATCCAAACCAAATGTTTAGGCTTTGTTCGGACTATTTAGTAGATGGTTTATGTGAAGTTTGCACAAAATCGATAGAGCGGTTCTTCATTTATCACTTTATACGTATCGAAGCACGTACCGGGCCGCTAGTAAACAATAGAAGAGTGACCACTCCCATTCGCACACGCAACACAATCCCCAATAGAGCAGTGACCACCGATCTTAAATATGCTTTTTTATGAACTATCAAAACATTATATTTATTTCTAATTATAAACTAAACTATCTTTATTGATGCCACTTCCCTAGCGGGGTAGGTAGAGAGAACCGAACGCTATATGGCACGGTCCTTACACAATTATTTGTCAAATTATTTTGTATGGCATTATCATTAATATAATGTCATAGCTTACTAACTCAAACAAACGTAGCATCATGCCCGTAATCTCCAAAGGGGTAGGTAGAGGTAAGGGGGCAGCTAGCCCCTTAACCACATTCACCCAAAAAAAATAAAACTAGGCCGGGTTAGATGGAAAATTGTGAAAAAGCAGTGACAAGTGGCTAGCTCGTCGCCTACACAATCACAAACCCAAAACCCGATATACCATTAGTCGCCTTTTACGACATGCTAGGCAAGGAACACAGTTGGCACATTCTTTTAAGTCCCAGACCAACATGGAAATCAATTATTATCAGTGTTTTTACACCATTACATCACGCTATAAACACACATCCTAGCCCCGAGTGGCGTCACCTCAGGGAAACAGCGTGAAGCTAGTTATATCGCATATAAACGATGTTTTCACTCCATCAACCACGTCACACTATAACCACACGTACATCCTCGCCCCCATCCTGATGTTGGTGGCCATCGCACGCGTGGCGTCACCTCTAAAAACACGCGTCGTGTGACCGCGCCTGGCTACGCGTCTGCTCGGTTCCACCGTTAAGGGGTGACTCACGAGTGTTGTGCGAGCCGAGATTTTCATATTATATTATATATATGTATATATATGTGAAGTTATATATAAACACGAGTGCCATTTGCTTTTAAATACAATTAATTTGAGGCACTAATACTTAGTAATGTAATAAATGCGAAAGTCCGCCACGCCAATCCGTTTCAAATTAAAAACCCATTTATTTTAATTATTTTAATGTAGTCATCACGAAATCTCTTTGACTAGCTCGATGACTCATTCGGTAGTGACCCTGCCCCATGCGCCACGAGTTGTGGGTTCGATCTCCGCCCAGGACAAACATTTGTATGATAAATACTTGTTTGTTCTGTGTCTGGGTGTTAATATTGAATATTTATGAATATATTTGTAATACCACTGTTTCTGATATCCGTAACACAAGTGCTTAAGCTACTTACTTCGGAGTCAGATCAATGTATCTGATGTCGTCTGATATTTATTTATAAAAGTCTTTTGTTAAGATTTCACGTTAAACTACTCTAACAGTATCTATAATAGGTCTGATAGCCCCTAAACCAATTTTGGTAATTTTTAATTGTTATATTTGTAATTGGCCTGGTCAAAGGAATTACTGGAAAATTGGGATGACATTTATAAAAAAACAAATCCCCGTCATAATGTGACATTGGTGTTAATGATGACCAGTTAACACAATCAGGTCAGCTAAAACTAATATAAAATTCATAATTTGAAATATTCCTTTTCACAGCATCTCATTACTAACATCTCTCAGACACGACGGTCGAAACCGCAGGCGTTACCTAGCGCGCTAAGAGCATCGGTCTGCGATCGATCTGTTACGCAGCGTTTATATCGGTCGGGTCGGCGGCTGGCGCGGCGCCAGCGCATCTCGTCATTCATTATGATGCACACTGGTTACTTTAATAAGGGGCATTCACTAATTACTCTCTAATAAGTCTATTATAACTGTATACAACAAAAAAATCAAGTGTACTTGCTTAGTCTATACTAATATTATAAAGAGGAAAGATTTTTCTATTTGTTTGTTTATTTGCATTGATTAGGCTCTGAAAGTACTGGACCGATTTAAATAATTCTTTCACCAATGAAGAGCTACTTTATCAAGGAGTAACATAGGCTATATTTTATTCCCGTATTCCCACGGGAACGGGAACCACGCGGGTGAAACCGCGAGGCGCTGCTCGAACTAAATAATGCTGATATTTGACGCCACCACTACCTCCAGACTCTCCAAGCTTTCTAATATATATAATATGATTTCGAGTTAAGCGGTTTTAGCACTTGTATTACGGATATCAGAATAAACGGTGTGATTACAAATATTAATATGGCCTTCTTTTGTATATCTCTACTAAATTTTTCAAACATTTTTGCATGTTACATTAATATTTCTTTCTATTCGTTCATTCTTGAATAAAGACGGGTCGCATATGTATGTGTTACAACATTTTTATCTCCATCAGTGGTTTGCATACAAGAGCTATTTTCTCGTTTCTACTACTATTCTAATTAACTTTATTAGTATTACTTACTTTAAAAGTGACGGTATCAAACGCCAAGGTACAAAAGCGTGTATCTTACTTATTAAAAAGACGAAAGTTTGTAAGTTAGGATTTGTTGCTCTTTTACGACAAAACGGCTGAACCGATTTGGCTCAAAGTTGAAATGGTGATGGCTTATACCTTGGGTTAGGACATAGGCTACATTTTATCCCGAAAAAATTCAAAGTTCCCACGGGAATTACACTTTCGAACTCCACGCGGGCGAAACCGCAAGCAACAGCTAGTTAAACGGAAATGCTGACCTAGTTTCCCTAAAACCTGCCCCTAGCCTCTGTCAGCACATAGGCAATAATATGCGCAAGCGCAAACAAGCTCATTACGCGCGCTATGCGCCGCCGCTAAATATACGCGCCAGCTGACTCGCGGTTAAGGTCGCCGCGTATGCGTTCAAAGCATTCGCGATTCGCTTAAACGGCGCTGGAAATTTTTGGCATTAACCTCGTTTCCAGTCAGTCATCTTAAAAAAAAATAGGAAGGGTACTGCCTTGATGCTTCCTCGAATGCGGCCGAGTTCCAACCGCATCCTGATGGTTATTAAAGACAAACTATCGTGTCCCACAATGAGACACTGGGTGCACATCCACAATGGAAATAAAATGCAACTGTAAATGCGGAATATTACTAACATAGTTATTGAAGTAAATTTTTTTTACTAACAATATTGTATGGATTTTGTATGAAATAAATATTTATTATTATCAATATTCAATTTGGCAAGGAAGGCCCTAGCGGTTTTCGAACCCGCAACCATTAGTTGTGTGACCATATTCATTCTCCACTTTCTCCACTTTGACTGGCCCGGGTCTCTAACCATTCGACCACGAATGGTTAGAGACCCGGGCCACGAAACTAAGGGTCGCGGGTTCGAATCCCGCTAGGGGCAAATGTTTCGTGTGATGAACATGGACATTTGTACTCGAGTCATGGATGTTTATAAACGTATTTAAGTATGTCTATCCGTTCACCTAGTATCCATAGCACAAGCGTAAGCTTAGTTTGGAACTAGGGAATTGGTGTGTCAGTCTGGAAAAATTTTTGTCTGGAAATTTACTTAACCGACCAGCATGTTGGACTGAAACTTTACAATCCTGCTCCACCGATTTCTTTTTATGTGTATGTGATTGTTCACCTCTGCGTTCAGGTTGACCCCGCCCCGCCCCCAGGTGTCGCAGTGCACACGGACCTGTTCTCGGTGAGGCGCGCCCGGCAGCGCGCGAGCGACTCGAGCAGCGGGCCGACGGCGCCTTGCTGCGCGCTCAGCTCGCGCACGAACGCGCCCAGCTCGCCCAGCCCGGCGCGCGCCAGCGACGTCGCCGCGTTCACCTCCGCGTGCTGGCTCACCGCCTGCGGGGGAACACGGGGACCTTACACTACAACTCACTCATGGTGTAATAGCTATAGTATAACAGCTTAGGTTCACTGTGTGACTAACCAGACACTTTATAGACGCTGGTCTCAAATAAAGAAAGTGAATTAGGACGTTTTTAAAGAAAAGACAAAGTTCTGCTTGTTTTTTTTATACACAGAAGCTGCGGGACGACTACTCATGCTGTTACTCGTATTTCTAACTTTGATCCTACACCTGTAAATCTTCAACATCAACCTACTATTTCACTAACACCACCCCCTAAGGTCTGCCATCACCTGGCTGACACAAGCGACACAACTGACTCACCCTCGGGTTCCCGCGCGCGTCCCTAGCGGCCTGCAGCAGCGTGGTGCACGTCTCGAGCACGGTGCGCGTGTGCTGCAGCAGCGCCGCCTGCGCGCGCGACTCTGTCACCAGCGGCGCGAGGCCCACTGCGCCTGACACGATCGCCTCCGCGTATGACACCTGGTGGACACAAGTGACGCTTAATATATTAGGCTGACATAAGTGACGCTTAACACAATGTCACAATAATATAGGCTGACCACAAGTGACCCTTAATAAACTATCTCAATGATTTAACTAGGAAGAGCTGTAGCTCAAGATTCACTTGAATGTAATTACATATACACATAACATCACGCCCAGTAATCTCTGAAGGGGTAAGTAGAGTCAAAGGGGCAGCAAACCACTTTAACCACATTCAGTCAAAAATGAAAGTGGGCTAGGTAAGATAGAAAATTAAAAAAAAGTAAGAAAGTAGTGACAAGTGGCTACAGGATATAACAGAAGATGAGTCAATTGAAGTATGACAGCCAAGACTTCTGTCTGCCGTCCAGTAGTACTCGTATTAGACAGTAGTGTTTCGACGACTATAGGCTTTTAGCGTTCTTCCATGGTTTGCCTCGGAACTAAGGGTGAGGCTCGTTCGGAAGGCTCGGTGCAGTAACTCGTGGTCGGCAGCAGCGTGTAGCGCGTGCTCACCAGCTGCGTGGCGGCGTGGCCCAGGTTCTCGGCCTCGCCGTTGGCGGCGACGCGCAGCGGCTCCAGCCGCTCCAGCATCTCGGTGGCGCTGCTCTCCACCTGCTCCGAGTGCGCGGGCCACGAGCCGCCCGCGCGCGGCGCCAGCTCCTGCCCCACGGCGGCGATGGCGGCCGCGTCCAGCTCGCGCATCAGCTGCCCCAGCGCCTCCAGCGCGCCGGTGCACTCCTTCACACCTGGCGTCTTGTCCCTGTGCAAACAACATTATATCAATATATGGAACCAGCTGCCTCAGTGAACTTCGTACCGCCCCGTTCTCGGAATAAAAATGGAGTACAATATTGTAGTTGTATCTCAATCATTGTGTTTGTGCTCGAATTCCTCCGGAACGGCTAGACCAGTTTCGGAGATACACTATCACGTCCGACGTCTACGCTGGTCCCTTCCCCTCTATAACTGTGAACCAAAGTCCACCTCTCTCCTCTTAATTTAATTAACTGTCACCGTGGTGGTGTCACCGACCTGATGTTGGTGACGAGCGCCTTGATGCTGTCGGACACGGTCTTGCTGTGCGCGGCCAGCTGCTGCCACTGCGCGCGCTCCTGCGGCGCCAGCGCCAGCGCCTTGGCCGCCTCCAGCATCGCGCAGGACCCTGTGATGATGCTCCTGTAGGAGACAGTAGGATCAGACACCATGGATACAACTTTTAAATTGGCAATGCCGATCCGCTTATGTGTGTAGCAACTACAGATTGCAATTCAACGGCATTTTTAAGAGCTAAAATTATGCTGGATATTTATTTCGTTAAATATGGTTAAAGGGACTTGCCGCTCCTTTGAATCTGTCTACCACTTCGGGAATTATAGGCCTGATGTTACGTAGGGTGATCCCCCTTTATTCCCTAACTTAGAGATAGCAAAAAAAAAAGCCGCTGGATTGGTATCAATCACTGTAGGTTTTTTGACAGAGCAAGAGGCAGTAAGTTGTGGGCACCGACCTGCCGCACTCGAGGATCTCCTCCTGGTGGGCGCGCGCCTGCGCGCTAATGCGCGCGGGCACGCTCGCGAACTCGGGGCTGTCCGCGAACTGGCACAGCCCGCGCACCGCCTCCTGCAGCGGGCCCGTCGCCGCCGCGCAGCGCGACCGGTTCGACTGCCGACCACACGGGTTAGCCACTTGTAACGCTCTTCGACTGATACAGTAACACGACAATGACTGGAGATCAGGCGCAGGCCCAACGGCTTGACATGCTTTCCGAGGTATGAGGGTCAACGACCGCCAACTCTGGGTTCGTATGAACAATTTTAATAGCCACAAATTTTGTAGCATTTAAATGCCTAGTCACACGGCGCACCTGGAGGCTACAATACGATAGAGTCGGTTCCATGTAATGATGTAGTAGTTTGCCCAGGGACATTTTCCCCCCTACGGTTCTTACTCCCTCACCTCGCTATAACCAGCGTCAAGCGGCTTAACGTCCTTACCGAGAGGTGGTGGACTTGGCAACGTCCTTGACGCCCTACATAAAGTTCTGATAGTATACAGGGTGTTACAAAACTACCCGTAATGGCGAAAGGATGTTAAATGGGGCCTTATAACGAGTGCATTCACAATATTTAAGAACCGTAGTAACGCTGTATAACATAACCCAAAAAAAAAAAAAAAAAAAAAATTATTTTAACTGATGTGCAAATCCTATTTCATACCTAATTCTACATTTCTACTTAATTCGCGGAACGACAAAAACTTTTAAAGATTTCAAATTGACAATATACACACATATTTTTTTCCAACATGACATTTTTTGAAGCCAGTACTTGAGTATAATCACAAGCAAACATTTATGAATGAAAAATAGAAAAACTCTTAAAGTAGACAATTATTAGGTAAAATAGGCACGTAGGCCTTTCTGTTAAATAATCTGGTTCCCTGACATGACAGCTTAGTAGGGTTGACAAAATTTTTGGCTTTGATAATTAATTATATTTTTTACGGGGTATTTTGTAACACGTTGTATATGTAACACAGTTTGGCTGAACTGTACGAACACGCTTGATCTTTTTAAGTACCAAATTCCTCTTGCGTTTGCGTGGTGCGCGCGCGCGTATGTAACGTAGATAGCGCCTACACAGAAACAGTCTTTTACATGTTCACCATAAGTATAGCGCGGCGGAACGCGCGCGTCATGCACCTACCAACCGTGCTCTGCGAACTATTGGGGACATTCCTGCTCGACACTACGAAATATATCTATTTGCAGATAGTTTGGGACATCTTTCCTATCAATTTTGGGAAATACTAAATGAAATGACTATGTGTTGACATTATTTTTAATTCTTAATTCCTTTTTGTGACTTATTTGTGTTTTATTTTAATGCTTAAGTTCTGAGCTGACATTTTTAGGCCGAAATTTAATCTACGGTATGTTATTTCTAAATTATAAATTATTCCATGTATCATTTATTCTTATAAGCGGTTTGGAATTTATCTGTTAGCTTTTAAGATGTATGGAAATAAATAAAGCTTTAAGTACTAATAAGCCGACTACTCAACTCACCTCGCTATAATCAGCGTCCAGCGCCTTAATGTCCTTCACAAGCGCCGCGGTGGAGTTGGCGACGTCCTTGGCGGCCTGCACGAAGTGCCTCTTCGCCTGCGGCTCGGCCGTCTTGCCGGACGCCACGCGGCACGCGTTGCACAGCGCCGACGTGTGTTTGGCGATCACAGTGGCAGCGGATAACACCTGCGACAAACAACCAGTCAACGTATGATTTTTGTTGTTGACTTGTGTAGGCGGCGAGCTAGCCACTTTGTCACTACTTTTTCACATTTTCCATCTAACCTAGCCCATTGTCCCGTGTTGGTCTGGAACTTAAAAAGAATGTGCCAACTGTGTTCCTTGTCTAGCATGTCGTAAAAGGCGACTAATGGTATATCAGGTTTTGGGTGTGTGATTGTGTAGGCGACGAGCTAGCCACTTGTCAATTCTTTTTCACAAATTTCCATCTAACCCGGCCTAGTTTTATTTTTTTGGGTAAATGTGGTTAAAGTGGCCAGCTGCCCCTGATTTTAAACTTTCGCTTTGCATTACTGGAAATAATATTGTACATGAGCAGTTACAGCTTGACGTTTCGATCGGACAAGCGGACTATCCGCTTGTGACCGATGTCGCTGCAACACGGCCATGGTTGTATTCAACTAACAACCGCCAACAACTGAAGAGTTATCCAGGTCACCAGAATAGATCAACAGGTTTCTAAATACTGTGGAATTACACCGTTACCATACGTAAGCATGTAAGTGTTTGTTGCGCTCGCTATTTATGTTATTTACAATTTAATCACAGTATAGCCTCATCATAAAGATTACGTACGACACCATAACGTTAATTATATGTCTGTCTGTGTATCGCTAAATATGGTTTGTGGTTAAACGAGATTATTGCCCTTTGTCTCTGTTTACCCCTTCTGGGATAGCAGGCCTGACGATATGTTTGTATGTATTGTATGTATGTCTGTCTGTCGTGTGTGTGTGTACCTGCTGCTGGTTGCTGGCGGGGTCGGTGAGCGCGCGGCAGGCCTGCTCGATGGCGGCGGAGGCGCGCGCGAACTGCGCCTGGTCCACCAGGCCCGGCCGGCCCGCCACGCTCGTCTCGTCCGATATCGCCACCTGGGAGGAGGTTATAAAATTACATAATAAAAATAATTCACGTTCCACGGAGCTGAGTAGTCCTAGTCTGAGCGCTCGGGTTGTTTCGGTGGAACAGCCCTGGGGTATAGTGGATAGTTCCATATTGATACTTTACCTCCCGAGCGGAATGTTATGCGCAAGGCTTAAAAAAAGTAAAAAAAAGGTGTCCATGTGGTAGGGACATGCGCCTCAGAAATGCGGGTTTGTCAAATATATGTATGTACGTATATGTTGGTCCGGGACTTGGCTCATGTTGGTCTGGGACTTAAAAATAATGTGCCAACTGTGGTTCTTGCCTAGCATGTCGTAAAAAGCGACTAATGGTATATCGGGTTTTGGGTGTGTGATTGTGTAGACGACAGGTTAGCCGCTTGTCACTGCTTTTTCACATTTTCCATTTAACCCAGCCCGGCTTTATTTTTAGCTGAATTTGGTTGAAGGGGCATGCTGCCCCTTTGACTCTGCCTACCCCTTCGGGGATTATGGGCGTGATGTTATGTAAGTATGTACGTATATATAAGACACGTCCGGCAGTGAGCGCTGACGCGAGCACTGACCAGGTAGGCGGCCTGCGCGGTGCACTCGACGAGGCCGGTGACGGCGGCGGCGACCGCGCCCACCGACCGCGCGAACTGCTCGTGCTCCGACCGCTTCACCGCGCTCGCCATGCCCGACATGCCTTCACCTGCACGCGCAAACAAACATACAGTTTGATACAACATCTAATAAATAAAAATTGGAGAACGGTTGGACCAATGAGGGTTTTCAAAAATACACAAACCGCCAGATGGCACGAGGGAGTCTCGTGGTCTTATCACTGTCACTATTGGCTCCTTGTTGACAGCATGTCAGTTTGGTCTGACAATTAACTAATGAGAAGGGTTACAAGACCGCAAGACAAAGTTACGCCACCTTTTGGATGATTGATTTAATTAAAAAAACGCTCATTGGGCTGATTTTGATTTTAAAATATTTGTAATTTTTCAAGGAAGGTTTGTACAATAAGAAAATACGGACACATTGCAAGGAAAATAATTAAACGAGAACGGGTAACGAAGTGCGCCGAAACAGCTAGTTATAAGCTAAAATGTATGTCCCATTGTGGGCTAGGACTTTAGAATTGAGCGGGCTGACGCTGAGGCAGTGCGGAGGATTCGTTAGGAGCACCCGCGAAGGCTCAGTCGGCATACAGGATGTGTCTCAAGAGTTTTGGTGGGTGTACCCCAGCCAATACCATCTCTATCGGAGTAGGGCTCTCTGGTTGCAGAGGCCTCCTTTTTTTTTTTGACACGAGGAAATGCGTTATGCACTTTCAACCTACCCGGCCGGTAGGGTGGTGTGTGAGACTCCTGGGGACCTCTGGAATTGGAGGTCCCTGCTCCGGCCAAGATGTTAGTAGCCACTAAAACCCCGCGATACCCCTCAGCGCTCGAGTAGAGGAGCGTCATGGGTATGGCTGAACCTTACTACCACAACGCTCTCCAGTGTTGCAGAGGCCCCTGGGAGTCCCATAAAACCATCGCGTCACCACTAAGACAGGTGATATGCATAACGCATTTCTCCTAGTTAAAATGACTCGATAAGAACAGCAAGTTGTAACTCTTATAGTGTCGCAGGCTCTGCATGGGCTGGGCCGAAATTAGGGCGTTGTGGTACTCTTACGAGGATTGCAGGCATGGTAGTATATCTATACTAATATTACAAAGAGGAACGATTTGATTGTTTGTTTGCATTGAATAGGCTCCGAAACTACTAGATCGATTTGAAAAACTCTTTCACCATTGGAAAGCCACATTATCCGGAAGTAACATAGGCTATATTTTATCCCCATATTCCCACGGGAGCGGGAACTACGCTGGTGAAACCGCGGGGCGCTGCTAGTGTATGTATGAATGGGTTATAATATCGTAGTCCGCCGGTTGAATGGTTGCGAGGCGGCACTCACTGAGCCCCTTGCTCTGGTCGACGACGCAGTCGCGGCAGGCGATGTAGCTGAGCTCGCTGACGGGCTGGCTGACGGAGCCCAGCAGCGGGCGCGTGCTGGCGATGCTGCGGATGGCCGCCTCGCACTCCTTCTGCCCGGGGGCGGCCTCCGTGCACACGTCCACCTGGGTGCAACACGGGTGCGTAGCTTAGTGGAAATGTTTGCGACAAGTCACTAACTCAGGCGCAGTTAGCTACATCAGCTATTTGCACCAGAGAAATAGGAATGGAACGCTCACAACACACACCAAATATGAATGACTAAACGGCGGTTTTGCGCCATTCATTAAAGGGTCTCCTAATTTTGGCAGTGCCCGACTGGAGCCATTATTTAATACAATTAAATGATTTGACCTGCTTGAAGGCGCAGTTGTTCCGGCTTGATTTAACTCACAATTGCGCCATGACGCAGCAGAATTTAACGCGACCGACCTCACGTCCCTCTTTATGACGTCACAGGGTTTCAAGGGAGAAAAACAAGATAATGATGAACTTCACTGGATCGCTTTTTAAGCGAAAACTTGAATGAAATTCAAAAATATGGAGCACGCAAAATTATATTTTCAAGACAAATTTACAACATTAATTTTATATTTAAACAGATGTCTAAAGATCGCATCGGTTCCAATGCCATAGCGGTATTGTAGAGTTGACAGAGATTATGAAGAACTGACAGAATTGTCATGGAAACTGACAGAATAGGGATGTTGGCTAGTCTATTGAGATACTTTTTAAGAGCGGTCAAAACGTAATCACTTCATAGATTTTGTATGGGCTTGTCAACGTGTGACGTCACTAGTTTGTATAGTCAACTGACTTAATATTAAGCAGTTTTTGTAAAATCAAAATATGATTGAAAATCAATAAGGCTTAACAGCATACTACGATACTTTCTTTTTCAGAATTGATATTTCATAATTAAATTTAAATAGTGCCAACATCCCAATTGGCGTGAAGTACAATAGCTATGTATACTCACAAGTCGGTTGATGCTGTCGGTGACGGCGCGCGCGGCGGCCGCCAGCTGGTTCTTCGCGTTGGGCCGCGTCAGGTCCTACAAAACCACCGTTTAAGTACACAGGCCGCTAGGACTAACTGACGGTACAGTCACACTGACGCGATATGGGACACCTTCGCTGTTATCGAAAGCTTTTACAACTATGAAATTTGACTAAATAAAATGAATCTATTGTCATACATGTTTTATAAAGAGGAAAGATTTGATTGTTTGAATAGGCTATTTTACTCAAAAAAATTTAATATTCGTCTATTGAGATAAGAAAAAAATATTGCTTACGTATTTTTACTTTTATTGATCAAACCAAAAATTATGAAGATACAGCGCGTTAAAGTACCACGTGACGTAACTAGGTCTGTAAAATTTTATTATCTAAGTGACGTAAAGCGCCCGATTTAAGATCTTTGGAGCGCTGTTTCTTTGTCATTGTTCGAAGATTAGATGAAGCAAAAAATACGTATTCAATATTGTTTGATAATCAAATTTACGGACCATAAAAACATTTTAAGTAAACTAGCCTATTGTCTTGTGCCCTTATGCTACTGAAGGAGACAATACACATCAATCTATCTCACCTGACTAACGGACTTGGCCGTGCTGAGTAGCTTGGACGAGTTGACGGTGACGGACTTCATCGAGCTGACCATCAGCGTTTGCGTTTCGTGGTCCTGTAGGTTGGAGACAAAAAGATTATTTAATGTTATATAAGGGATAGGGAAAATGTTGTAAATAAGATGTGTTAACATCTACATCAATTAGTTTAGGTCTATTTATAAGCTGATAGAAGTCTTGAGTTTTGATTTTAAATACCATAGGGTGTTTTCTATGTTATTTTTCTAGTATTAATTATTTATTTATTCATTCATTATCGGTTTATTTTTATATAAGTACGTTTTTATTCGATATTGTGCATTTTAGGATGTGCTGATTGCCGGCTGCTCCACCGAGCCCACCGCGCCCTGCTGAGCTACAAGAGTGCGCCCACCTCGGTCTGGCCGGCCATCTCCATGGAGGCGGCGAGCAGGCGGTTGAAGGCGGCGCCGAAGCCGCGCGCGCGCGCGCCCAGCGCCGCCGGCTGCTCCACCGAGCCCACCGCGCCCTGCTGAGCTACAAGAGTGCGCCCACCTCGGTCTGGCCGGCCATCTCCATGGAGGCGGCGAGCAGGCGGTTGAAGGCGGCGCCGAAGCCGCGCGCGCGCGCGCCCAGCGCCGCCGGCTGCTCCACCGAGCCCACCGCGCCCTGCTGAGCTACAAGAGTGCGCCCACCTCGGTCTGGCCGGCCATCTCCATGGAGGCGGCGAGCAGGCGGTTGAAGGCGGCGCCGAAGCCGCGCGCGCGCGCGCCCAGCGCCCGCCGGCTGCTCCACCGAGCCCACCGCGCCCTGCTGAGCTACAAGAGTGCGCCCACCTCGGTCTGGCCGGCCATCTCCATGGAGGCGGCGAGCAGGCGGTTGAAGGCGGCGCCGAAGCCGCGCGCGCGCGCGCCCAGCGCCGCCGGCTGCTCCACCGAGCCCACCGCGCCCTGCTGAGCTACAAGAGTGCGCCCACCTCGGTCTGGCCGGCCATCTCCATGGAGGCGGCGAGCAGGCGGTTGAAGGCGGCGCCGAAGCCGCGCGCGCGCGCGCCCAGCGCCGCCGGCTGCTCCACCGAGCCCACCGCGCCCTGCTGAGCTACAAGAGTGCGCCCACCTCGGTCTGGCCGGCCATCTCCATGGAGGCGGCGAGCAGGCGGTTGAAGGCGGCGCCGAAGCCGCGCGCGCGCGCGCCCAGCGCCGCCGGCTGCTCCACCGAGCCCACCACGTCGGCCGCCGAGCTGCTGAGCTCCACCGCTGCGCCGCTCAGCTCGGTCTGCAGTGCGCTGTGAGGACCAGGTCACGTCATCGTTTACTACGTAAATGGCTACATTAGCAGCAATCGTATGACTAATAGAATGGTACTTTGGTTACATCTGATCGATGCAATTTATTATTAGGTCGTTTTAAGTGCTAGTCTTGCTTGAAGCCTCAAGTCTTCTCCCATTAGTAATTTATATTTATGACGAAAACTGACGATCATCACTTTGCATAGTGCAAGTGAGCACTTAAAAATTAACCTTAAAGTGAAAGTGAGTTAAAGGTTTGTATAAAAATTTAAAGTAAAATAAATAAACGGCAGTCACTTATGCCATTGAAACTGTTTCACGCAAATCCGCTGACAGCTGTAAACCTGTAAGCATAATTTAAGCTCCCACGTATATCTCTATATATCTGACTGGTTTTGGCGAGTTATACAATTGTACATTACGTTGTGAGCTATTAGCGCAGAACCTCAAGTCATGCTTTAAGGATTAACTAGACTCAACTCTAGGGAGGACCAGGAGAGGAGATCTGAAGCTGAACTCACCCGTAGCTCTTGTCAGACGGCGGGAACTCGCCCATGTTGAGTATGTTGAGGGTCTCGTTGATGTTCTCCATGGCCACGTCCAGCTCCGTCTGCGAGGGCACCGCCTCCAGGGTCGCCTCCAGGCCCTGCCATACATACAACGGTTAAAGTCACTTTTCACAATTTTCCATCTAGCCCAATTAGATGTTTAGCTAGGTTTGGTTAAAGGGTCTCAGTGCTCCTTGGACCTTGCCTGCCCCTTCGGGGAATGTAAGGGTGATGATGTGCATATATGTAAATTATAGCATTCGGATTTAAACCTTTCGTACATAACATAAGTAACTACCGAGTTTCTTGCCGGATTCTTCTCGGTAGATACAACATTCCGAACCGGTGGTAGAATCATATAGCTGTGGCTTTACCTGTTGACGATTTATAAGTGTTTCCTTGAAACCTATATAAATAAAGAATATTTTGACTATGACTTTGACAAAGTGTCTTTGTTATATCTTAAAGCAAGCCAAAATTATTTTTCGTTCTGTCTCTTTCTCCCCTTGTCTCACGTTCTCTCTCTCACTAGGTTTTTTTTGCATATTGCTTATAATAGACTTGAGACTTAGTTATTTTCGAAGACAACACCAAATCATAAACATGCAATAACCCATTTCTCCTCATACTACGTTTAGGCATCATATTATGGTGTTAATATCCAATATTTAAGTATATATTTGTAATACCACTGTTGTTTCTGATATCCGTAACGTAAGTTAAGCTACTTACCTCGGAGTCAGATCAATGTGTGTGATGTAGTCTGATATTTATATTTATTTATTTATTATACTCACATCCGATATATCCTTGGCGATGGACACGATGTGCGCGGTGTCCATCTGCTCGGAGCTGCTCAGGTACGTCTTGACCGTCTCCACTAGGGTCAAAGAGGACGTCAGCACTTGCCGCCCGGAGGAGATCACTCTGTGAACAAACAATCATGGATAAGTAAAAAAAAAAACTTCAGACTGACACACCAAATTCTTGGTTCCAAATTAAGATTATAAGCTTGTCCTATGAATAATAGGTGAACGGATAGACATACTTAAATATGTTGATCCATGACTTAAGAACAAATGTCCATGTTCATCACATGAAACATTTGCCTCTAGCGGGATTCGGACCCGCGACCCTCGGTTTCGTGTCCAGGATCTCTGATTACTCGTCCAACGGGCCAGTCAGTAGGGTTAATATGCATATAACACATCGGTAGATTAACTCGGGACTTTTCGTAAGACGTGGAGAATGCGTCCTTTTTTTACCTTAGTTCCATTAATCGTGTCAACAGATGTCGTCAATTGTATGGGCATTCTACTTTGCCATAAGGGGAGCCCATTACCTCTCACAGCCACTTCCAAAGATCTTGTTTTATTTGTCCAAAACGCGAGAGATTTTTTTTTATGTAATCGCGGGCAGACGAGCAGACAGTTCACCTGATGGTAAGTGATTACTGTCGCCCATGTACATCTGCAACATTAGGAGTTACAGGTGCGCTGCCGGCCTTTAAGATGAAGATGCGCTCTCTTTTTGAAGATTTGAATGTCGTATTGGTCGAGAAATACTGCTGGCGACAAAGAATTCCACAGTTTAGTCGTGCGTGGCAAAAAGTTACGAGAAAAGCGCACAGTTGTGGACTGCCAAGCATCAAGGTGACGAGGGTGGATATTTTGCGCGCGGTCATCGCGTATCCTGGACAATCTTTTACTTCAGCGCGCGTAATGTATCCGGCAGTCAAGAGTGTAGTGTGAGGTGTCAGGTGAGCAGCAACAGAACAGCCGGTGGGTACCTGTCGCGGCGCGGCGGGTGGTCGTGCAGCGCGGTGGCGGCGCGCACGCCGGCGGTGAGGTCGCGCAGCGCGGTCGCCAGCTCGCAGCCGGCGCGGCCGCAGCCCTCGCCGCCGCCCGCGCCCAGCCGCGCCGCCGACACCAGCTGCGCCGTCGACGCCGCCGCCGACCGCGACGCGGTGCGCATCGTCGACGACGCCCACTCCTCCTGCCCGACCATAACACATACATACAATACTAAACTATTCACTCTGAGTGTACAGCTCCATAGTAAATATAGTTCCACAACACTGTCAATAGATGGCGCTGTATGTATTTTAGATCGCGCACGCGATGTTTCTCCTTCTCGACTTAAATGTTTTTTCGGACCTATATATAGTCTAAGGTGTTTATTTGTAAATTATATATCCAATAGTTAATAGTTATATATCCAATTAACCCCAGGCAGTTATTCACTGAGCCTAATGAAAACAGAACACTTGCGCCTTCTAACGTCCTTCAGCGCCATCTAGTTTTAATGCGAGTGTACTACCTACAAAAGATCGATCAATGAGGGTTTTTAGAAATAAAACATCAGATAGATGGCGTAACTGTGACGTACAGTCTTGTCACCCTCCACATTGGTAGGTTATCAGAACAAACTGACATGCTGTCAACAAGGAGCCAATAGTGACAGTGATAAGACCACGAGACTCCCTCGTGCCATCTGGCGGCTAGCATTTTTGAAAACCCTAATTTGTAAGTCACCCACCGTCTGTCCGGGCAGCGGGCGCAGCTCGAAGGCCCGGGCCGCCTCCTCCAGCTCGTCCAATTCCGCCTGCAGCCCGCGGATGATCTCCGCCGCCGCGTCCAGCTCCAGGCCCTTGCACGAGATGCGCGCGCGGCTCACCGCAGACCTGCCGCGGATACATTCTGGTTAATGACGATGACAAGTGGATCCCTCACCGTTAACTTGACACAATATAAGTTACGTGGAAGTGAGAAGTGGGCGACAAGTGTCTCACTGCGAACCAGGGAACACAGATTACATAAAGGTAATAGAACGAGAACGTATCAATGTCTCCTGCATCTTTAGCTAATCCTCATTACCGTATCAATGTCTCCTGCATCTTTATTTAATCTCCGTCACCGTATCGACGTCTCCTGCAACTTTAGCTAATTCCCGTCGCTACACCCGTCTCCCGCGTCGTTCACTCGTCCCCATTGCCGTGACTCCTGCGTCTTCGCCTGGTCCTCATCACTCTTGGCGCCACTCACCTGAGGTCGGCGCAGTTGGCGGCGAGGCGGTGCGTGGAGTCCGCCAGCAGCTTGTGCGCGTGCCCCTGCTGCATGGTGGGCAGCACGCCGCGCGACGCCGCGACCACGTGCCCGCTCGCCTGGGTCGCATACACGCATGTTAGTAAATAAAGTGAAGACGCTAACGAGCCATAAGGGCCTGCCGGAAGACCAGCGCTGCAGTGGTAACGCATGCGTTGCTGCTGTAGCCGAGGCAGGCACCAAATTGACCATTTTTCATTGTGTTGTAATTTTGTCTGTATTCTTTGTGTCTTCTCTTGTTTATAGTCTGTTTCGGACGGGATGATACTTGTGACAGATGTCAACACAACGTCTACGTCAATCTAATTCAAAGTGTCACGGAACTCATCTTGTCCGAAACAGACAATATCTTTGTCTATTCTTACTCTGTACTAAGTTGTCTAACCTATCCATTATTTCAATATAATATTTTTTTAATATGGCCAATAAATGTTTTTTCTTTCTTTTCTTTCCATAATCTTCCATTTACGCAGCAAACTTTGCAAACAGCAAACCCGGTCAAAATGGCATGGGGCTTCAACACTTCTGCACCATGCCCATTAGCTATACATTCCTAACCCTCAGTGTAGCGGGGGTACCTCCCCACCCCAAATAATATAAGCTAAACTTGTTGCGCGCGGCACTCCTGTTCTAGCCTCCTAAGACCCTCGGTGTAACAGAGGCCCCCGCCATCAAACGGCATAGGACCTTAAATCTTAGCGTACTCTTGTCCATTACACTCCTAACTTAATCAAAGTAGCGGCGGTTCCTACCCACCCAAGAAAACATGGGACCTCAATTTGTAATGTACTTCTGGACTATGCTCATAGCACTAAGACACGCGGTGTAGCTACAGTTCCTCTTCCCCCAAATAGCACGGGGCCTCTGGGGTCTGAGGCACCCCCAATCTCCCGCCGGCCCCGGCAGCTCACCTGCAGGAAGGTCTCGGAGGCGGAGATGAGGTCGAGGTGCGCGGCGGCGGCGGCGGGCCGGCTGCCCGACACGTGCACGGCGTCCACCACGCGCGGCACCTGCTCGCCCAGCGCGCGGCACTCCTGCATCAGCGTCTCCTGCGCATACGAACCGAGGACATGTCAGTAACTCCTGCAGGTTGCTCTCCTGTTCCTGCCGAGAGATTCCTACACTAGCGCTTACCAACAACCAGCCCTTTGTCAGCGGTACATCATGTTACATACGTCAACGATGTTCGTGGTCTAAAGTCAGTCCAGCCCCAACAGTGGTGTTTATCGAGGGCCAACCCTTAGTCAGTGCCTACATCATGTTACAGTGATTCCTATTGGTGTTCTTAAGGACCCCGACCGCAGAGTTTGTCAAGCGTTAGCGTCCTGTCAGTAGTTACATTACGTCATACCTCTGAGTACTGAAACATATGGAGACGACCAAATGTTCTATACGAGCAATCTGTTATACAAATATGATTAATATCGATATTGTATTCATAAACCTCTATCATAACATACATAACATATTCGACTTAACTATTTTCGGTAACATCATCATGTGACGTCATAGAAATACCTAAGTATTTATTTTTTACCATTTTGGTTTCTCGCTTTAAGTTATCAATGTCAGTGGAATTTGTGGTGTATTGTGCCAATATTGATAAAATTTGTGGTTATAACATAATCTAACTTGTAACATTTAAAAACATCGTCATAAATAAATTGTTCAGAGACTTATAGTATGTAAATAAGTAAAGTGGATTGACACTACGCAAAGGCGCCATATTTGTTTCTTACTCAAATTGGGCTTCACTTTTACGTAGTTATGTCATCTCCATTAGTTTCAGTATTCAGAGCGTCATACACGTCACTGACTCCTGCTCGTGACATTTAGGACCCCACACGAACGAGTATCAAGAACTCCTGTCAGCGCTCCCAACGTCGTCGCGCATCGTGGCGGCACCACAACGCAGACTATAGACTATTAGGAGAGCTTAAGAGACGGTTTTGGATAAATACCACATACATATCTTAGGTTAAAGCCCATAATCCCTTTAAAAAAAAGCAATCGTTAGAAATATAAGTTTTGACTGCCCCGTTGGTCGAGTGATCAGAGACCCTGGCCACGAAACCAAGGGTCGCGGGTTCGAATCCCGCTAGGGGCAAATGTTTCGTGTGATGAACATAGACATTTGTACTCGAGTCATGGATGTTTATAAACGTATTTTAAGTATGTCTATCCGTCCACCTAGTATCCATAGTACAAGCATAAGCTTAGTTTGGAACTAGGGAATTGGTGTGTCAGTCTGGAGAATTTATTTATTATTTATTTATTTATTTATAAGTCATAAGGAGTATAGCTAAGAGGCTTACCTGCGAGTACTTGTTGGTGACGTACTGGGACGCGTTCTGCGCGCACGTGATCATCTGCGTCGCGCTCGACGCCGCCTGCCGCGCGCTCTCCTGCGGGAACACAACGCGATTAGTCGCTTGTGTCGCAACTAGTCGTCAGTGGGAGTTACGGACTAGCCCGTCATATATTACGATACGATTAACAAGCAACAATTCAACAGGATATAAAATATTATAAATACTAAATATAGTTAGTTTATTAATTTGCATGTGCACATTTATAGTTGACTTTTAAGGATAGTAAAAAAAACTGGAAGTACTTTCGCCGAGCTAGGTGTTGCTTGCTCGGGGACCTTGGTCCGATTGACCGTCGCGGTGTATTGTATATATACTTAGTGGCGAGAATAAAGAGTCAGCGCGATGCAGGATTGTATGGCGTTTCTGCATATTCGATCGACGTCATCGGTTGATGTATTATTGGGGATATAATCTTGACTTTCTTGTGGCGCGGTCGCCACAAAAGTATATTGGGGTATAGATCAAAAAGTCAATTCTTTCATCTATTATTTTAGCATACTACTAATAATAATAATTACAATATGGCAAGTTTACACAATCGGCTCAAGGCTGATTCCATATCAAATGGACGATTCCATAGCGGTGTCTATACCAATTCTATTTCGTTAATACTCATTATAATAGTGTAATATGTGTTACCTGCAGCCTGGCGACCTGCGAGCCGATGATGTCCTGCCCCTGCGCATAGTCCGCGGTGATGTAGCGCACCTCCTCCGCCGCCTTGCGCAGCGCCTCCTGCTTGTCGCGGTCCTGCGGGATAAGGTATAAGGATAAGCTTTGTGTTGACATGACAAGCTCGATGGCGCATTCGGTGGTGACCCGGCCCCATGCGCCAAGAGTTGTGGGTTCGATCCCCACCCAGAACAAACATTCGTATGATGAATATTTGTGTTTGTACTGTGTCTGTTATGTTATGTTAATATATGTACAATATTTAAGTATATATTTGTAATACACTGTTGATTCTAATATCCGTAACACAACTACTTAAGCTACTTACCTCGGAGTCAGATCAATGTATGTGATGTCGTCGGATATTTATTTGTTTATTTATTTGTGTTGGGAGCGTTGTGCTTAGTTGGATTTCCTTTAGATCAAGGTCACTAGACACATGGATGACAATCATGTTTCTAGCGTTATATTACGTGTTCAGCCATGATGTCCGCTTGATGATTAGATTTAAGGTTGAAAATCATCATCAGCCTAGCGCCATCATTCATCAGCTAGCTTGGACAATGATCCTGAATTTAGTCCGGACTATTTAATATATCATAAAAAAAATATATACGGTCGAGTTGAGAACCTCCTCCTTTTTTTAAGTCGATTGAAAATCAATAAAGAACGCGTCGTAAAGGGCGATTTACGGTTTATTATGTATTGATCATGTAGAATAGAGCTGGTCACTTATCCCTTCTTTCAACTTTCACTTTGCATGTAGTCTAACCAAAAATTTTATTTTTGGCCAAAGTAGTAACACGTTCTTACTGTTACTCGGTCTCTGCCTACCCCTTCAAGAATTGCAGGCGTGATAGATGTGTTACCTGAGGGGAGGATGCGCACTGGCGGGCGGCCTCCACCATCCTAGCGGTGGCGTCGGCCAAGAGTTTTGCGGCGGCAAGCAGCTTACGCTGGGAGTCGGACGGCTGGCTCTCCGCCTCCGTCTAGGCACATAGAAAATAATATAATCATTAATAATTATTAAAAAAAAAATTTTAGGTGTGCCATAGGGCACCATCCTCGGCTTAACTATCAGTATCGGTATTTTATTAGTTATAGTATGGAGTAACACAAGGCACTGAACTGAGCCCACCCGTTCATTATATTGCGTGCTTGTTTTGGTATGTTATACCACAAGGCACCAAGCTTAGCCCATTCATTCATTATACTGCATTGTCGTCTGGTGAGGTGTGTATCACAAGGCACCGAGCTGAGCCCACTTGTTTCACAATACATGCTCGTTTCAGTATGGAGTACCACAGGGGACCGCACTGAACCCACTTGCTTCACACTGCGTACATTACGGTGTACCACAGGGCACCGTTCTGAGCCTGTTCGCTCACCTTGATGTTGGTGATAAGGTGCGCAGTAGCCTGCCCCAGCAGGCGCGCGTGGCGCACCATCTCGACGGCGTCGCCCGCGTCTACAACACGTTCCGATGCAGACATTACGCTCTCCACCGTGCGCTCCGTCACCGTGGCTTGTGCGTGGCGCTCTGTATACAACATTTACATGGTAAGTAAAATTTATTTATGATTTTTTTATTGGGATGCTTACATAAGGTACAGCACATACATTATAAATATCACAGGCTGTATAGAGTTAATTATGATTCATACACCTTTGTATAAATTGTGTTGAAAAGAGTAACTACCGAGTTTCTTGCCGGATTCTTCTTGTTAGATACAATATTCCGAATCGGTTAGAATCATGTAGCTTTACTTGCATTTGACGATTTATAAGTGTTTTCTTGAAACCTATATAAATAAAGAATATTTCGATTTTGACTTTGAATTTTAATATAACAAAAGGCTATATAACAAGATCAATAGGGAATATGCATGAAATCATACTACTATTATAAAATGGAAAGATTGTTAATCGTTTTTTTGCTTGCATTGAAAAGGCTCCGTAACTACTGGACTGATATAAAAAAATATTTCCCCAATGGAAAGAAAGAAAGAAAGAAAGAAAGAAAGAAAGAGAGAAAGAAAGAAAGAAAGAAACATTTATTACATTTAGAAAGCTACTTCATCAACGAATAATGTACAAAATTATTCCCGTATTCCCACGGGAACGAGAACTACGCGGGTGAAACTACGACACGCTGTGAATTTTAAAAAAATTGTTTCAGTCCACTGTAACTCGGGTCAAAGTGTATTTATTGTAGTATATTTTTTTGTGTCTCGATGTCTGCCGTCCGTAGCTTCGTCGGGCGAACCGTGGGTGGTGCTGCAGGTAGACGCTGCGACTCACCCAGCGTGCAGTGCGCCAGCAGGCGGTCCAGCTCGTCGGTGACGCGCTTGGCCGCCTCGGGCAGGCGATGGGTGTTGGCGGCCGCAGCCGGCGCAGCCTCCAGCAACTTCTCTACGGCGCTGGCGACCGCGCGAGCGGCTGAGACCACCTGTTCGCGGCATGCTTGGCTGTGCAGCGTCGGGGCTACCACCTGGACATCGAGGAAAAAAGACGTTAGTTCTGGTCATGTATGCACACTACTCGCTCTAAATACATATAAGTATGGTAGTTCTGGTAATATCATAATAGCGACGATTGAGTTGCAGCGACATCTAGACATCATTGACAGGCACGTTGGCCGAATGATCAGAGACTGGGCCACGAAACCAAGGGTCGCCTGTTCGAATGCCGATAGAGGCCATTGTTTCGTGTGATGAACATGGACATTTGTACTCGAGTCCTGGATGTTTAAACGTGTTTAAGTATGTCTATCCGTTCGTCTAGTATCCATAGTACAAGAAGCTTAGTTTGGAACTAGGGAATTGGTGTCGGTCCGGAAAATTTGTTTATTATTTTTTTTATTATCTATTTATCAAACCATAAGATGCTCAATATTGCAGTTCCAAAGTGCATTTCAACAGATGGCTTTGTTAAATTGTCCTTGACACGATGTAGTCATTTACTCTTAATCCCCGAGCATGATTTGGCCGAAGTGAGGATTTAGAAGTCAGGACGAGGCCAGGGCACCTAGCTACTTGTTCCCTCACCTTGGCGCAGGCGACGAGCTGGCTGGTGGCGAGCGCGCAGTTGGTGGCCGCAGCTATGATGTTGTTCTGTAGCGGCTGGTCGTCGCGGCACGCCGCCGCAACGTTCTTCGCCTTCAGCACCAGCGCGGCGGTCGTGTTGGCGACAGCCTTGGCCAGGGCCAGCAGGATGTCCTGAGGAGAAGAGGGTATCAAAGAAGCTGCTGAATAATGTAGGCTGCTAAATGTATATCATCATCCTCCTAGCACTATGTCCCGTTTTGTGCCTGCTAATCTGGGTCCGCTTAGACCGTGATCCAGGACAGCGACATTGAAGCTACTGCCGATCTGACCACAGTGACCCTAAAGGGAAAACCGGACAATTTTGGTCACGATTCATAGTTGTTGGAATATGCAGAATTCATCACGACATTTTCCTACACCGCTGAGCTAGTGGTATAAATACGTACATAGATTTGAAAAATACAGAGGTACTAGCTGACCCAGCGCACTTCGTAACGCCCCGTTCTCGGATTTTCAATAACCATTTTTTTTTATTTTCCGCGCAACTTTTTTTATTTTTTTCTTTCATTGAGGACCTTCACTAGACAATAAAAAACACAACTAAAAAAGAATTAGCGAAATCGGTAAAGCCGTTCTCAAGTTATAGCTTTGGGGTGGACCACCCTTAACTTTATTTTAGGGGTATGAAAAATAGATTTTAGCCGTTTCTCAGACCTATCCGATAAACAGAAAATTTTATCAAAATCAGTTCAGCCGTTTCGGAGGAGTTTGGGAACAAAGACCGCGACACGGGAATTTTATATATTAGAAGTATATGCCCATTTTTGAGGCCCGACTCCTCGGCTGCGAGGCACGTGTCCTTGACTTTGAGCTGCTACCGCTCTTTACTGGATAGTATATAACAGGGAAATTGTATTAGATGGTATGCAATTTCTGAATCTGAACTGCTGGGTAATTTATAACTGGATTATGCCCCTCTGTACAATTTACTTTGCGAATCCAACTGTACAGGCACAGGACAGACCGAGGTGCAAGCTCTTATCGGAGGCCAAGACTCACTTTGGGTCGCTGCGCCATTTTGGTTAGCTAGTTAGAATCCAACTGTAGTTCGGCTTTGATGAGTTCTGTCTGATGATTCAGTGCTTTGTTACGTTTCAAGTTTATTTCGTGTATTACCCACATTTGAGATTAAAAAATTTTTTAGTTCTCTTTAAATTGTACGATATAGAGGAATATAACAAGATCAATCTGTGCAGGAACAAGAACAAAATAATCAAAATTGTTTGTTTTTTTTTTAGTTAAAAATATAAAATAAACAAATCCTCCTTTCTAATATTTTAAACGATATGAAACCAGTAATATATACTATCAAAAGATATTGATTAGCAACAGTTGTACCTGACTAACTAGCTTCTATTTAGTTTTTTACATCAACTTCAACCTATTCCTACTGGCTGTTTCCCGCTACTTCGCCCGCGTAGACTAATATTTCTGTATCCTACAAAAACTGTGCATTTTTTCCGGGATAAAAAGTAGTCTATATGTTATTCCAGACTATAATCTATCTCTGTGTTGTTGCTGTTTGTTGCGTGAAGAAGTAACAAACATACACACATATACACTCACAAACTTTCGCCTTTATAATATTAGTGTGATTGCCGTTTCTGTTTAAAACTCGATATGTTTCGAGAAATCTAGATGACATTATAATATAATCATTTATCATCACCCAGCTGATCTGATGAACCAAGTATGGTGGAATAGTCCAGTATTATTACATACATACATAATGACACGCCTTCTTCCCATGCGGGTAGGCAGAGATCACGTACTTCCATTTGCTACGATCCCGACATACACCTTTCGCTTATCACATTCGCTTGTCCCACGGATTAAAGCGTATTATGTCGTTGTCACTACCTTTTCACAATTTTCCATCTAACCCAGCCTAGTTTTGGTTTTGCCTGAATGTGGTTAAAGGGGCCTGCTGCCCCTTTGACTCTCCCTACTCCTTCGGGGATATGGGCGTGATGTTATGTCTGTATGTCGTTGTCGAATATCTAAGCATTGACCTGACCTTCTAAGAACTATAGGGGATGTTAGTAAATTAAAACCACACCTAATGGGAGACCCTTAACTCTTGAACTCAATTTAAGGTAGTTTGATTAGAAAAAATAAGATTAAGTGAGTTCTAAAACTTTCTAAAAATATGTACAATTGACTAGCTGATTTCTGTAAATGATATCTAACTTATGCGCAGTAAGGTTAGTTATGATAGATTTTACAAATGTACAAAACCAAAACGCTAAACATTTACGGGTCTGGGTGTACTAAGAGTCTCCCAAGTAAGGGACGAGTTAATTTTGTCACTACATTCACTTTGTGCAGACAGTTAGTCGTAAATAAAAACTCCGTTGTGTGGAAAGCAAATGTATTAACAAAAATAACCGCAACCCTTACAGTAACATGGCAGTGAGTGTTAGCGGTCCGCAAACGGCGGACTATTAGGCCGCGGCTGTCCGCGAGATCCAGTTCCTCTAACGGACTTAGAGTAAGACTGTGAGATAGTTAGAGTCTAGCGGACAGCTGCGGACTTGAGTCTGCCGTGGTTGGCACGCTTATATGTAACCGAAACCAAAGTAATTAGGTTCAAATGTACATTATGTAATTAAAATCAAAGGAAGTACTGACTTTTCTCTTTGCTGCTCCGTGGTATATGAATGAGTGTTTTTGGAAGTAATAAATCCTAACTAGTTACGTCAGGTTTTCAGAGAGTTGTGGAGGAGACAAATTCATATTTATTCACGAATAAGTGGTCAGAAACAAAATGGTGGCTGAATTAATCTGATATGATTTAAAAATATTATAATTGTCTAGATTTCTAGAACGAACGTTGCTGATTAATTTGCCTGGTGGTTTTAAGTATACCAAGATTCAGATCTGGAATCATATCTATAACTTAAAAGGGGGGAAATTTTTTGACTTAACAAATGAAACAAATGAAGGAGATCCAAAAAAGTTGGAAATATCTTTTTTGGATATTTAGAAGAAGAACTGAATAGTGGAGAAGAGATGTATAGTATAACAGCAAAAATGACATTTAATGAGTATGTTGATTGTTGTGCGTCAGAAGTGATAGAAAATTTTAAATAAATGTTAAGATTTAAATGAAAAAAAAGCAATCCAAAAAAGAATGCAATTAAGCAATACTTATTAACAGTTTGAGGTGTGGTTTCACAAGACTCTTCATTCGGAATCTTGCCTTATGGACGGTATCTGGGCGCTAGAAAATGCTATAATTATGAGCATAGCATTATTACGGGCAGCTAAAACGGTCAAACAAGATATTTGTATTAACATAAATATACATTTGAACCTAATTCGCTACTTACTTATTATATCGGGTAAGTACAATGTCAAAATTAAGAGTAAACAAAATATTATTTCTGATAAATACTCGCACTCACTATTAATGAAATATGTGTAAATTGCATAGTAAAAATAAAATATATTTTAATATACAACAATAATGTAATTGACGCAGCAATGCTTGAGATAAAGTGAGTGCACGTATTTTAAACAACAAAAAAAATATTAACAAAATAAAATATTAACAAATATGGCGCCTTTTAGAAATTTCCTGCAATCTTTTCCAGAAACGAGAGACCAACAAAACATTTATATTTGACAATTTGCTTCTAGAGCTAGCAAGGATTCAGCTACTATTAAGTAAATAGGTATCACTGAACCTTTGTGACCCATGGACATGGAGACCCGACGAAGTGTTTCATAGGTCCATAGCTCATAATCTTATTTCATTACGAGTATATGGTATAAATACGTATTTAAGACTTTTTGGATTTCTTCAAAAATATTCAAGCTTTAATACTGCGTGAAAAGACCAAATATTAACCATAAAAAGGGAAATACCTCCTAAGCCACGTTGAAAGCCGTAAGAATAATCATTAGGTGTTAATTATATTACAAATACCTAAATTTTAGTACAATTGTAAGTATTCTTATTAGTAAAAATCAAATAATGTTTCATTGTCTCTCGTCAAATAAACTTCAGAAACAATAAAAGTAGTAAATTAATTGTAATTGGCACATATCTGGCTCTGTCTCGACAGACAAATGGCAAAATATATATTTTTGTACTAATATTTCACAGCTGAAGATTAATAAATATTAACAACATATAAATATATTAGTAGTAAAAATATGTACATTTGTTATAAATATTAACCAAACCCAAAATTAAAGAAAAAAAAATTACAATAAAGTAAACATAAGAGTTAGCTGTCAAATGTTGATATCAAATAATACTGAATGTAATTATTTTCAATTAAAAAAAACATAATACTGTTTAATTTCGTGACTTATAATGACCAAAATAATAATTAATTTTACTTTTTGTTCTAGTACTTTTAATAATCAGGAAAATCTAAACCAAAATGGTTACACCTTTTACATCAATTAATTTTAAACCCAAATATTTGTGTATTAGAGTCCAATGTCCTGATGTATATAATTACATAAGTAGGCATTAATATTTTTAAACACAGCTGCCTTATAAAATTAAAAATTAAAATTAATGTAAATAAACCAAAACATAAGACTAGATTAGTGAAGCCTTACGACGACGTTAACAAAAGTAAAAATTAATTAAACAACATAAACAAAATTCTGGACGTCAGGCGTTCGGCGTAACAAATTCTAATAACAAAATGTTAAGGCGTTTCCAAGACTAGACAAATATTGGACTAGACTATACCTGCAATTTAGAAACTAAATAACCCCAATAATAGAGACCAGAGGCAATGGCAAGATTTCTGACAAAATTTTCAACAATAACATCTAACGAATTTTAAATACGAATATTAAATAAGCCGCAAAGCTAAATCGTAGTATTTCTGTATATTTATTTTTAAATACTTTTCCCGAATTTCCAATCCAAATATGTAATAACAAGATAATTTTTTTAGGACAAAATGATCCTTTGAAGCGACTAGACAACTTGAGAATCTTCTTATGAAGCCATTTTTTACATCAACGAATTTAGTATTTTCAAAAAATACCGAACACCTTCCGCCCAGCGTCTCTTACTAACTAACAATAATAAATATTGTCATTTCGCAGTCTTTTACTTTACAGCACTTTTCAGTTGTCTTTATCGAAAAGACTGGCAACGAACGGGACGTCACAGATGTGCAATTGACGGATTTTTTGATACAACTTTATTAACTGCATCTTTAATTCGCAAAAAGAGGTGTTAATATATATAACATGAGTCGTATATTTACGTAACGTATAATTACTTATATTTGTATAATTATACTCGACGTATACTCTACATACATGGCAAATGACCGAGAATGAAACTATATAATTACCGAAATATATTTAAAACACGAAAGGCTTGACGATTTTTATTGATAAATATAAAATGCAAACCTTCACCTTACATCATTCGAGATTTTGAACAGTTGCATCTCTGTGGCGTCTCAAATAAAAACAAACAGATCAGAAAGAGATTCAAAATAAAATAAAAAACAAAGAAAATAGTTTCATTAAACAAATAATGGAATCAAAATATATTTGTCATGCATTTTTACATGTTAAATGTGCTTAATGTAGTATGTCAATAACGTAAATATAACTAAAAAATAGACATTTCGCGTGTCAGCGATAACTTGATTAAATTATGTAAGTTGGAACCAAAACCGAGCACCATTCACCTATATAAAAATACTTTAAGTGTACAAGCCAAAGTATTTGTTTTTCATTCAATAAATACTTTGATTAATAGAAATCTCCATGAAGTCCTAATACTCATACGATTTCGAACGATTGTCTCGTAATAACGTCATTTACTTTAAGATCTAACCAACCCCAAAAAACTTCAACAAATAGGTCAGGTCGTCGCCAACTATGAATTGGTCGTCTAGCCTATTTTATATCTCGTTTCGACATGATCCACTTCTATCATGATTCTAGAGAAAAAACCAGTTTGTTGAAACCATCAGATCTTCTTAACCTCATAGACAGGGGAAACAGAAAATTATAAATATTTGAAGATTACCTTCCCACCCCACCATTGACCATACAAATCTTTCGAAATTCAATGCTCGAATTAGAACGAGCGTCATAAGTGACGTCACATATCACATCAACCTCCGACGACCTGACCACACACCATCCTGCAACTCTTCTCACATCATCTCAAAACACTTATCATCCGTCCCGTTCGCACCTGCGCCCGCGCACACGTCCTTAGGAATAAAGCACTGTATCAACAGAGCTAGGAACACCACAATGAGCGCCAAGAAAAACAAGATATTCAGCCAATTCTCTTTCCAAATCGTCTTCAACTCCAGCTCCAAGCATATACACTTAGGACAACACTTCTGCTCAGTCCTAGGACACCTACGGCGGCAGAATTCGCAAAAACCCCTTATGTATCGATCGCCTGTCGCCCTAAAGGTGGGGTTGTAGAAAATTCGAATCTCCGTCTTACCCTTTTCGGTCTCTTTTGCGTTGTTCAACTCAACAGTAGTATTTCTATCGCGCGATTCAGTAGTGTAGTATTTCTCGCTACGTTTAACGAACGATTCTAAGTCCGAGTTTTTTTTGTGAAGTTCGTTTTTGGTGAAGCTAGCTTCAGCTTTCTCCATAAACGTCTCTGTAGTCGTTAAAACCCGGTTGTACTTATCTAAATTGAGTAACTTCATATTCAAAGACCCTGATACTTTAACATCCGGCCCGGTCTTCGTGACATCGTTACGGATGCTGTGGCACTCAATCTTTTTATCGTGAGACTTGTTAAAGCGATCGTTAATCTGGTTCTTATCGTTGGGATTCGCGAAACTAGCGTTGAGATTATTTTTATCGTTAAACACATTTTTATCGTGACCTGTGTTGTCGTTACCGCCTAAAAAGAAACGCTCGCGCAGTATATCATTCCTAGTCTTCCTATCCAAATTGATAGTTTCATAATCGTTAAAATTTACATTAACATAATCATGATTAGAGAAATCCTTTTTAAAATTATAAATCTTATCCGATATAGTTTTAGGGTACAATTTCGGCCGCTCGTCCTTATCCAAATTCTTATCCTCTAAATAACTTTCACAGCTCGACAAAATCGCTTCGAAATCGCTACCTTTATCATCAGTTTCCAGCACAGCCTTGCCCTTATTAAACAGCGCATTGCAATAATCTAGACTCCTATAATAGTCGCTATCAGACTCCTCCTGTATCGCTTCGAGCATGCCCCAATTGTTGCTCGTATCAACATCTTCGTATATCCCATCGTCGTCATACTTTTTATCGTCGAACTCGGTATCATAGTCAACAGTTTTAAAGAACGCTTTGTAGAAGTTATCGTAACAGTAGTTGAGTTTCCTGTAGAGGAAGGCCTTCTTGCCGCGCGTGTCTGTTACCTGTGTCTCCTTGTCTTCTTCCGTTTCCTCGCCGATGGTGTGCAGGACGGACGTGGAGGCTTCTCCCACGCGGGAGGCCGCGTTCAGCAGGCTCTGGCGCGGCTGGAAATGAGGTGGGGTTGCGTTAGTATTATTATTAACACAGGTTTATATTTGGAGAGAGAGCATGTGCGCTTGACCTCTCTCTGGTTAACGGGTAGCTATCTTACTGGATTATGAGAGTAAAGGCACAAAGAGTTTGCTCAGACACATATAACAATTTTAGAATCTTCGCAGTAGTACTGCTTCCTTATTCGTCCGACCATACAAAGATTGTATAAGTTCAAATATAAATGTGATAATGTATATGACGTACTAATTCTTTGTAATTATTCTTTCAAAAGTTTCCATCAAACCCAAAACAATGCTAATTTTGGCTAAAAGAGGTCGAACGACTTTACCGCCTCTTAAGCTTCTCTGATATGTATATTTATGCTAAATTTGCTGTGCCTTGAACTTTGCCTACCACTTTAGTAATATCTCTTTTCGGACACTAGCTACCACTAGCACCTCCTCTTTGTGCCCTCGTCACCTCCAACAGCGGTGGTCGGCGGTGACTGACGGCTATCTACTCCCCCACGCACCTCTTTAGTCTCCGGCTCGGCGGCCGTCAGCAGGTCGGAGAAGGCGGAGCACAGCTTCCTGGTGGCGTCGAGCAGGCGGTCGCCGTCGTCCTCCATGAGCGCGGCGATCATCTGCACGCCCCTCGTCATCTCCGGCAGGTTGGTGGTGATGGTGGTGATGGCAGCTCCGACGGCTGTGTGGTCCACCTCCTCGGTCGGGCCTGGGGTGGGAGAAGAAAAGAAAAGTGTCAGGTTTAATTATTTATTCTGCGTACGCATAGGATGCAAACTTAATTCTCTCAATATAGAAAAAATATCCTCTTAATTAAATATCAGACTACATCACATATATTGATCCGACTCCGAGGTAAGCAGCATTATTTTGACAGATGGCTGATTAACAGGTCCAAAGTTAATCTCCTTTACGGTAAAGCTAAAATTGGCTACGGCATGATTAAGCCGGCTCATTCAGGGTTAGGCTGCCTCCTCAGGAAAAACTGATGCTATTCCTTTCGTGAGTGTACTAGAGGCCCAAATACAGAATTTGCAGCGGTAACAAGGAGACCTAGGATATTTGTCATCCCTTGTGGCGCCTATAGGCTACAATGACCGCTCGCCATTAGGCCGACCATACACTAGTTCAGCATCATGGTAACAATCAAATGAAAGCGAGTATCATGTCTGTTAACACGGACATTAGTCCCGCTTTATTGTACGAGTCATGTACACACGTTGGTGTGTATGTGTGTACGAAGCACTAGACGCGTTCAACACTTCACAAAATGTTCATGTGATTGTTATACTCGTACCATGAAGACGTTGAATGATGCAAGTAATATATCTGGTATAATCCCCGCAGATTGCTAATGCGCTGGAACCTTGTCTAATTAACACCCACGTGACGTCACCCGCAATACTCGCTGGTCAGTTTTGCGAACGATTCTGAGTGTTCGATACGTCACGATTACGTCACCAATATGGCGGCCAGGCGCATTAGCAATCTGCGGGGATTATAATACAGACATTGGTCCCGCTATTTACGTGCGAGTTTGTAACGTGTGCAACACCAACACTCACCGGAAGTGAGCGTGACGACCTGCGCGGTGGCCGCGTTCATGGCGGCGATCTGTGACGTCACCGCCTGCTTGTTGGTGTCCATCGTCACCTGCTTCCACTTCACCGACGCCGCGTCGCCGCTCAGCTCCGGGATGGAGGCCTGGAGGGTGACAACATAAATTAAATCAGGGATGTTTATTGGTTTAAAAAAAAGTCGATTCGATATTATTAATAGCTAGACTCGCTTCATTTTGGGTCGTAATCGTAGCGACCCCGACTAGCCTGGTGTTTCATGGTTTTGCCCACCATCACTTGAGTAGCGCTCTTTTCTGGGTTGCAATGAAGCTCTTCACGAAGTTTTTTGTCGACCCTTGTGATATTCACATCTTCCCAGAATGGTGCTGATGACCTGGCCACTGGCAATTCGGTCACGCATGCCACCGGCCTGAGCCCGAGAATGACCTTACTTCTGTCCTCCACGCCTATAGACGACCCCCGGCCTAAGGCAGCTATCGCCACTTACCCTGGTCAGACTCCGCTCAGCGCGTTCGATGACCTCGCGACCTGATGTAATAGTCCCAAGCAGCGCCCGCTGCGGCTCCGACAGTAGTGACGTCACGCGGGTCTGCTGCACCTGCGCCGCCTGCCGCCAACAGTAAAATTAGTCTGAGCCTTGACTCCTGACAGTCGAGCCAATGATGACTCCAGGGGCTAACTGTCTCTTGTGCAGACCTGTTGAACAACTGCCCGCTTTATACATACCGAATCATCTGTCACTCAGGTATGAATAAACCGCGTTGTTAGACAGGTTTGCTAAAAGAGGTGGGCAGTTAGCCCCCAGGCTGCCCAGTGCGCAGGCTCCGTGGAGTCATCATACAAGTGATCGGCTACTGTAGTTAGTTTGCTGAATGCATTGAATTTCTCAATCACGCGAGTGAGCTAACAAGACACCACTGGTGAATGATATAACATAATACTTTATAGGGAATGTAGAAACGCGGTGCTTTCCATATTGTATGGCAATTGTCCGACTTACGACATTTTTATTGCATAAGTAATTCTCGTCGTACACAATCTGTATTGATTGACAAAATGTACATAAATGTAAGCAAAATCGCGAGTTTAAACTAGTCAATAAATTGGATCAAAACACAGCAGTAGGCTTGTATTTGAATACAAATGGTAAACCGATGTCTCGCTCAAACAAATGCACTATAACAACACTCATATGGTATACTAGCTTCTGCCCGCGGCGTTGCTCGCGTGGTACATCGATTAAATATAGCTTATGTGTTATTCCAATGTGTAAGCTATAGTATTATAAAGTTTCATTAAGTTCTATGCAGTACTTTTTGCGTGAAAGAGTAACAAACATCCATCCATTCATACAAACTTTCGCGTTTATAATATTAGTAAGATACCTTAAATTAAATAATATTTGTGTATATGCACCAATAGTAAATTAAACAGTGTATGTACCTACACAGCCCATTTCGATGACTGTTCCGGATCCATTAAGAACAGCGTGGAACAAGCAAACACTCACTTTAACACTAACGTCACAATATCAAGTACAAAAACATTAGGTAATAAAAGCCGTCACTGACTTACAAATAAGGTGTTTTCTAAAATCGAATAAACACTAGATGGCTCAACTCAGACGTCAGATCTCGTCGTAATAAGATTGATTCTTAATTGCGCTAACTCAGTTCCCTGCGCCGGATAAGTATACTTTCTTCTTTAAAGAGTCCCATGTTGGTCTGGGACTTAAAAATAATGTGCCGACTGTGGTTCTTGTCTAGCATGTCTCAATAGGAGACTAATGGTATATCGGATTTTGGATGTGTGATTGTGTAGGCGACGAGCTAGCCACATGTCACAACTTATTCACAATTTTCCATCTAATCCAGTCCAGTTTTATTTTTGGTTATATTCATGTGGTTGAAGGGGCCTGTTGCCCCTTTGACTCTGCCTACCCCTTCGGGGATTATAGGTGGGATGTTATATACGTTTGTGAAAAGTGTTAGCGCACAGCGCTCCATATAGAAAAAGTAGCTTGCAGTCAAAATTCTTCGTTTGACGCGCATACCATCAGCTGTGTTACGGCTCAATTTTGAGTTAACCAGCGCAATAACTTACTGTGTTAGCGCAAATAATTTTGCTGAGTGACGGTTAACAAACAGCCCAAACTATTGGATCTTGAATTCTAATATTTTACAATGGTCAGTCAGAAGGTCAGTCAGTTTTTGTAAATACAACCCTTAAGGGGCGATATGGAAGGTTGAAATTTTTTTTTGAAGTAATTTTTCAAGTTAAGATACAACTTTGTACAGAGACAGTTTTCTATACTACCGGCAAAATGCCCGTGTGAAAAAGTCGCGGTTGATACAAGTCGTCAAACGCCCAATCGACAATGTGAGCAAATTAATCAATTTGCGGTCGATTCGGTCGGTCACATTTGTTTTTCTCTGATCAAACATTGTAAATTCTTTCTATCATGTGAATGACGATCTACCAGAGTGACCATTTCCCAAAATGACGTTATACGAAAATGACAACATGCAAAAGTGACCGTTTAGCGAAAATGTCAATTTGTCACAATGACGATTAACAAACAAGATTACCCGCGTCACAAGCGACTTCTATCGAAGTATCTTATATACTAATCTAGCACACGAGGTGTAGTATGTACATACCGCCGGCGGCGCGTGCCCGGTGATGATCTGCCCCGAGACGGTGGTCTGCTGCGCGCCCGTCATGTGCCCCACGGCGAACGGCTTCGCGCCTACAGAGTGCCAAGCGGTAACAAGCCGTGTACAGTAATACTTAAGGGATACTTTTGTATAAATAATGTTGCTGGTGCGGTTACGGAGGTCGTGGATCTGAATACGAGCTGGCTAAGAGTTTAAGAGGGTGAATTGGTTTGTCAATATAAATATTATAAAATAGGTCCTTCGTTTGATTGAACGTAATAAATAAAAAAAAAAAAAAAAATAATTTCGGCACGATGTTGATTCACACATGGACTGAGAAATTTACGAGGATAATTACACGTAAAAGCTCTGCTACGTATGAGAAGCCAAGGCAATAAAAAATATTTTAGGGTTTGAGCAAGACTTTTTGGAAGATTGGTAGCAGATTATATACTTTAGTTTCAAGTTAGCATCAGTTAACATTTCGTCACTAACAACTCATTGATTGATTATAAAATGACTTAGACTATCTGCTCGATTTCCCTATAAAACCTTATTTTCCACGACTCCAAAACCATTACACAGCACCCAAAAAAAAAAAAAACACTTTACAGTACTATAAACAATAACAGCAAATGAAAGTAACTCTATCTACATTGTACAAGTGGCTGCATACCTTCAGCTCCTGGGCGGTGCACGGCCGGCTTGGCGACCGACTCCGTGTTCACTTTGCCCGATTTGAAGGTGTCGTGCTGGATGATGTTCGCTCTGTGGACAATAGACATTAGTATTATTTTTTTATTTTATTTTTTGTTGAATATTTTCTTTGTGCTGGCAATATTTTTTTTATTTTTATATTAGACATAGACACTCATATTAGATCATAATTGTTATTGATACTTATTGTAAATTTGGCAATGAAAAGAGTAATTATCTAGTTTGTTGCCGGTTCTTCTCGGTAGAAGCTACTTTCCGAATTCGGTGGTAAATTTTCATTTTTATGTACTGACGATTTATAAGTGCTCACATATATGATTAATTAAATAAACTTTCACACGTTGGTCTGAGACTTAAAATAATGGACCAACTGTGTTTCTTAGCTAGCATCCCGTAAAAGGCGACAAATAGTGATGTCAGTTTATGATGGCGTTAGCTAGCCATTTGTCACCTTTTTCATCTAATTCCACTCAATTAAATTTTTGGCTAAATATCGTTATAGCAACTAATTGCTCTTTGAATTTTAATTAAGGATGAGATCAATGAATGAGATCATTGTGTTTTTTCCAATACATTTCTATTTAACTGTCCATTTGAATTATTTAATTCCCCTTCAACCAATAGCACACTAGCGAATATTTAGAATAGAATAGAATAGAATAGATAGTCTTTATTCGACACACATTAAAACACAAGCTACAAGAAAAATATGAGAACACAGAAACTTAACAAATGTGTGCCAAAACGGCGCCCGCGCAGCTGTGTCGTGAGACTGCCTGTTATCAGGCAGACTACGACGCTGGTTTTCAGCGGGTACCTGTGTCTACTCCGCGCATTACATACACTACACTCAAGCACATATTTGACAAGCTCGATGGCACTCTCGGTAGTGACCCTGGTGTGTGTGTGCATGCGCGTGTGTGTGTCACTCACTTGGAGGGCGAGACGGAGTCCTCGAGCATGGCGGAGCCCTCGTCGCCCTCGATGCCGAGGTGGTCCTTGGCGCGCTGCTTGCGCACGATGATGTCGATGTAGCCCGCGATCACCTGCAGGATCTGCTCCGCCTCCGTCGTCTGCACGCTGTAGTACTGGTCGCTAAACACAAAGTATTGTACATTATAGCATACATACGTAGACAGACAGTTAGAGCGGTGGTAGCTCAATGGTAAGGACACGCGCCTCTTAACCGAGGTGTACGGGTTCTAACCCGGCACGTACCTCTGGATTTTTCAAATCTATGTATGTATGAAACCTGCAAATTCAAACAACTTTGGATTTGTAACCATGATCCAAAAATTGTCTGGTTACCCTACCTTAGGGTTGCGAAGGTCAGATCGGCAGTCGCTTCAATGTAATTACCAGACTCGCTAAATCCTGGATCACGGGCTGAGCGGACCCCGTCTAAACACGGGACATGACGCTAAGAAGATGATGAGTATACATACGTAAACAGACTGTCTGATGGATAAAAAAAAATGTCACAATCTGATTGATAGTTCCATGGTTTAGAGCGTTTAGACAAACAAAATCTTCTACTTCGTGAGGTATGAACATTTGTACGATCAGTTATTTATCTTATTTAAGGTTGTAGTTCAGATTTTATACACTTTTGTGTATGAAAGAGCGTCGAGCAATTCCACGCACCACTATCTCATAATCTCAGCCCTCCTCACTGCCTTAATGGGGGCATACAAACCACCCCTCACGTAATATGTTACATCAAATTACATGTAGTACCAAATCTTACGACATCTCACCAAGGAGGGGTTGTCCGGGGGATAATTAGTTGTGATTTAAACAGCTTATCGCTCGTACCCCTTAAGGAATAGCAGACGCGACCATCTGTCTGTCAGTACCTGTAGTCGCCGAAGTCGAGCGTGAAGGTGTTGGGACTGGCGCACCAGCGGCGCACGGTGGTGAGCGGCCACGTCTGCAGGATCTCCTTCGTCTTCTCGTCCAGCCGCAGCACCGAGTCCTTCGTCACGCCCAGCAGGCGCGGCACTAGCTTGTTCTTGCCTTTCATCTTCTCCTGTTAACGGAAACAAAATGCTTGTAAGAATTAATGGACTGGAAAATGGAATCGAGACAATTGGGATGGAATTAAAGAATTAAGTAACTTTAACAGCTTTCCATCCAACCCAGCCCACTGTCCCGTGTTGGTCTGGGACTTAAAAAGAATATGCCAACTGTGGTTCTTGCCTAGCATGTCGTAAAAGGCGACTAATGGTATATCGGGTTTTGGGTGTGTGATTGTGTAAGCGACAGGTCAGGTGCTTGTCACTGCTTTTTCACAACTTTCCATCTAACCCAGCCCGGCTTTATTTTTGGCTGAATGTGGTTGAAGGGGCATGCTGCCACTTTGACTCTCCCTACCCCTTCAGGGATTATGGGCGTGATGTTATGTATGTATGTAAGTAACTTTATTTTAGGTCATATTTATTTCAGGCGCTCATCGAATCGTGTAGGCTACCTCTAGTGGGAGACTCCCTTAAACATCACATAAATGCCTCTCCTTATTTAAAGAACATCTAGAGTTCAAGGATGCTGCCACACACTCGCATGCCAATATGCACTCTAACATCAGAGCAATAGACACCATTCCGGATCTCACCTTAACAAGGAAGAAGGCGACACCATACGTCTTCAAATCCCTCGCGCTCTTGGTGTACAGCACCTTCGCGTCCAGCTCGCTCAGGCCGGCGTGCTTGCGGTGCTCCTTGAAGACCTTCTTCTCGATGCCCTTCACCTTCACCTCGGAGGCGGGCAGGAACTCCTTCAGGTCGAGGAAGCCGGCCGTGTGCTTGTCCTCCTTGTGGTCGCCGAACTGGATCTGGCATTGGATGCCGGCGAACTCGCACGCTGGACAAACAGAAATGTTGTTACGACGATAGAATTTCGACTGTGTGAAAATTTTATATTGGCTTTCATTTGACTTGCAACTTTAAAAACTTTGGATATAACACTATTATTATATTATATAAAATATTGTATTCCTTAAAATACGCTTTATATTTTAAAAGAAATTGACCTTACAAGCATGGTTTTGTGTCATAGTGCATAGTATAAACTAACATAAACGGTCGCTAAGAGCCCTCACATTCGACGAGCTCGCACGCTGCACGCCCATATGCACCTTGACGTAAGTGCAATAAGAATCATTCTGCTGTGCACCATACCGTGGCTGCTAATAGCGGCCACGCACACGCACACCAATATCAACCGTAACTCTACTGCAATAGATACCTTTCTGCTGCGTCACAGGATGAGTCCCGTCGAGGATGGCATCACGCGCCTGCACGTACAACAGATTCAATTGTACGGGGTCGCGCGAGTCCACGTTGCGATCGCTGAAGAACAGCTTGCGACGGAGGAGCAGGGTCTCGGAAACGTCGATGCCTTGCTCCCGAAGGGTCTTGGCTGGCTCCACCCAGTTCACTGCAAACGACGATTCGGTTATTTGCATATATGCACTGGAGTGTTCGATAACTCAATAATATTGCTAAGGGCGACTTTCTTCAATGTTGAAGAATAATGTTGGAAATCTATATATATAAAATAAAGTCGTGTTAGTTACACTATTTATAACTCAAGAACGGCTAAACCGATTTAGCTGAAAATTGGTAGAGGTAGCTTAGAACCAGGAATCTAACATAGGATACTTTTTATCCTATGTTTTATATATATTTTAAATTTTTATTTCCTAATAAAAAATTTAACCTAATAACATCTAAAATCTGCTTATTTTTTATTGCTTCTAAGGCGGAACAGAGTTCGCTGGGTCATCTAGTAATGTTTAAAAGTAGTGTATTCAAACTTTTTTGAATACACTTTTTTTAGAAGTGTATGTATACAAAGCGTTCCTCGCTTTCAAACAAAAAATATAAAAACGTTTGTTCTCTAGTGTTTCTCAACCTTGGGGTCTGTGGACCCCATTGAGGTAGGAGGTGGGGGGTGGTGATACCTTCGTCGTCTGTGCGCAGCTTCTTCCTGAGCTGCTCCATCTTGGCGTCGCGCTCCTTCTCGTGGTGCTTGCGCCGCAGCGTGAGCGTGCCGTAGTTCGGTTTCTCACACGGGTCAGGTTCCTCCTTTTGCTCCTCACGGACCTGTTTGGGATGATATGTATGAGAGTCAAGCATTGAGGGCGGTGGGGTGCAGGAGTCCTCAGGACAGGTGCGCGCATATTTCGCGTTTCGGCCAGAAAGACAAGGTGGTCAAAGTGGCTATAAGAGGCGGTGGGCTAGTTCCAGTAGACCTGGAGAACAATGTTGGAAAGTGCCCTTTACAATCTTCCAAGCAAGCCCCGTGTTGGTCAGGGACTCAAAAAAAGGTATTAACTGTGTACCTCGCCAAAGATAACCACAAAAGGCTAATAATAGTTGAATTGAACTCTGGCTATCCCTTCGGGGATCGCAAGCGTGATGGTATAACTGCTAAACTCACCAGCCCATACTCGTCGTAGTTGGTGATGCCGATCTTGGTGCAGATCACCACCATCAAATTGGCCACGATCTGGCTGTCGTCCACCAATAATGTCTTCACGGTGCCTGAAAACACAGGAAACATCAAAATTTGTTCCAGAACTTTGCAACAATTGTTGGAAAAATTAGACTTGATAATAAGAGATACTCTCGCTCTCACATAATCTCTCTTCTGATAACCCAGACGTGGACTATCGAAAACCTCTCTTCTCTAAGAGGACACCTCTCTACCTTCCCGAGGAAAGATGTAGATGATTGTAGTAAGTACAGTCCACCCACGCCTCCACGCCCTTGAGAAACGCTTAACCACCATGGACATTTTCCAAGGACTCGTACAGTGCTGTTCAGTAGTAGTACTCCAGTTTACTTCGGTCTTCCACGTTCTACTGCGGTCTACTCCATTCTACTGCGTTCTTCTCTGGTCTATTACAATCTATTAGTAGACTTCTACGACAGTCTATTGCAGTCTACTCCGGTCTACTGCGCCACTCACCGTCGAGCATCCGCACGCGCAGGTTGCGCGTCTTCTTGCTGTACTCGAGCACGTCCAGGTTGTGCAGCATGTAGTAATCGAGGCTGCGCGACGCCTCCAGCCAGATGCCCTTCTTGGGGTCGTCGTCCGACGCCAGGAACAGGCCGAACTCTTTAGCTGTGGACGAAAAAGGATTTTAAGGCTAAGGAGTTAAGGTGCGATTTCAAGTAACATTCTTACTCTAGACTGTTTCACATTTTTTTACGAATTGTATAACCGACTTTAACTACGAAATGATTAGAAAACGAATCTAAATGACTTGCATCTTGATTTTGAGCCCTAATACAAAATGCATCTTCCTTATTAAGTTTATTCGAAGTATACTACAACACCAAGCTATAAATGTAGTAAACATATAATTTGCAACACTGTGGCACACATTATACTCTTCAGTCTGTGCTAATTAATTGAGTTTTTTTTTATATTATTATTATATTTTATTAATTTGATATTTGTTTGCTCATTTTGTATTTTTTGGATTTTTGTGTGCCTGTGGGTTGCAATTATTTTTTTTTGTTACTCACTTACTTACTATATCTCCCATTTAACCTGTTTTAACTTGGATATAGACAATGTCAGTACGCAAAAAAAAATAGACAAATTTAATTTTGAGCAAATGGAGAGACGTTGCTATTTGGTATCTTTAACTTGACAACGACGTTTTGTGCAAGTCTAATAAATAACACGTAGAGTTGAGCGAGCTTATAATTCTTACACGCTCCCCAAAAGTATAACTGAAATAAAATGAAATAATTTATTCTGCAAGTGGATTCATAACAAATTCTTTTGCACGTCAAACATTTTTTTTGCCCTACCAGCACCTCGACGTGAACGTCCTGCTGAGAAGAGGTGCCGCAAGAAACTCAACAGATGGCCTTTTTTTAAATAGGTTCATATATACTTATATGTCTAATTTAGTGACATTATGATTTATTTATAATATAAATATAATATAAATTATAATGTCACTAAATTAGACATATAACTAGGACCGGGTCCGTGTGAAACGCCCCAATACAATCAGTAGTCCAATACTCACGCTCGCTGGCATTGGCCTCCAGTATCTTCTCCCTGATGATGCGGCACGCGTCGTACACCGTGGTGGTGGGGTCGAACTGTATCGTCTTCACCACCTTGCCGCCGTCCAGCGAGATCTTCAGCGATATCGTCGCCATCTTGCTTAGCGAGTGGGCTCTGCAACGGGGGGAGACAGCGTTATGATGTTGTACAGACACATCCGCTAGGATGTATGTATTCTGTCTCTGTTCGATGGCTATAGCTGATAAATATTCAGTCTGTGATAGAATGAGGAAAATTTATACATTTCCGATAACGTGTATTCTGCTAATATGCTGCTGTTACGGTAATTACCGGAATCCAATAGCTTTTTATTCATTTTTTCTTCATAGAAAATACTTATTGGATTACAAGTTTTTTAATTATGAAACTTATATTAACTAAACTTCACGTCACTTCCCTAGCGGGGCAGAGAGAACCGAGCTTATATTATTATGCAGAAATCTCAGTTTACTGAGGAATTTGATTGTTATAATAATTCATTTCATAGCATACCACACGAGATTAAGAAAGCTGTTGCTACATGATTGATGATGCTTACACGAATTTACTGCAATAAACATGGATTTTTATCGAATTGCAAAACAAAAGATCGAAAATGAGAATGTAGCTTGACACTTACTTGTGTATAGTGGCAGTTTGATAAGGTCTGTCTTCGGGGCTCTGAGACCTCTCAAGGTCCAGAGAGTGGGCGCTGCCCCTTCTCTGCTTGCGTCGCTCTTGGCTGAAGGAGCGGAGTCTCGTCCGGTGAGGGTTGTTACCCTGGAACAGAAGCAATATTCATTATTGTAGTCAGGAATTAGAATCATCGTCACCATCATGAGCTTCCTAGCGTTATGTCCCGTGCTTAGTCGGGGTCCGTTTAGACCATGATCCAGGATTTAGCGAGTTTGGTAATTACATTGAAGCGACCGCCGATCTGACCTTCATAACCCTAAGATAGGGGAACCAGACAATTTTTGGATCATGTTTACAAATCTAAAGTAGTTTGAATTTGCAGGTTTCATCACGATGTTTTCTCTCACCGTCGAGTTAGTGGTATAAATCTGTACATAGATTTGAAAAATCTAGAGGTACATGCCTAGGTGTGAACCCGCACTCCTCGGTTAAGAGGCGCGTGCCCTTATCCTTGAACTACCACCACTCAGAATCATCGTCACCATTGTAGGTATATTCTACGCAGGATAGTAGGTGGGGTAAGGTACATCAGACGAATGTACTGGGTTAATGATGGCTTATTCATCGATATTTTATCCAGGACTTCTTTATACGTTCTGTATGGCATCGTTGCATAAACTAGAGTAATTTTTTAATGTGTGTAGATGACATTAATATGTATAAACAAACATTTAACGAGAATCTATTTGATGTGTTGATTTATGTACATAAGTTTAGCAGGTAGCAGATGTTACTAATAGGGATGATGACTGCATTAAAAATCTATAATTCTTTTTAGTCCGTCAGTTAGATTATACAAAAATACTAGGACACATATTTTTCTCTTTATCAAAATACCAAAAAATTACTAAGATAAAGAGCATCAAAGTTTTGGAATGGGGGCTTGCGACGTCACTATTTTGTAAAAATTGTACGAATGAGTGACGTCACGCGCAACTTGAATGCATTGTATCTTCGCCAATTTTTGTTTGACAAATAAATAAAAAAAATACGTGTTATTTTTTTTTTAATCTAACTAACGGACTAAACAGAATTTTTTAGTCATCTTGCCTAATTAAAATCTAGGTAATTCTCGCATGTGTATCTAGGACTTTAAAAGAGTGTACAAACAGTGTTCTTTGCTGTCGTAAAAGGCGACTCATGACTCATGATTGTGTGGGCTACGAGCTAGCCACTATGTTCTATTTAACCCAACCAAAGCCCTCAGATCACGCAATATGTATATTGCGTGATCTGAGGGCTTTGGTTGGGTTAGGCAACGCACCCACGCACGAATTGCGTGTACGCAATTCGTGTGTTTCGTCCAGAAAGACCAGGCTCATGGTTACTCCGACAAGAAGTCATGGAAGGCGGTAGGATTAGTTCTAACCTAATACTAAAAGTGTTTGGCAGTGTTTGTTGTTCCTCGGACTCTTCCCACCCCTCCGAGGACTACCGCTACGTCACAGTATGCGTACATCATGGTCGTTGACACTCACAGTCCGTGGAGCCGTCAGCCGGCGCCAGTTGTGTTGGAGGGCGAGCTCGACTCGCTCCCGGAGGGACCGTCACGCGCCCGCCGGCGCTTGCGGTGACTGCGGGTCGCTAACAGTCTGCGACAAACAAACAGGTCAACACGATAGTTGTCGATAGTTGCTTAATACTAATTGGAGATACCAAAGAGGTCCTGATTATCCTAACATACATACATAACATCATGCCCATAATCCCCGAAACGGTAGGCAGAGTCAAAAGGGCAGCAAGCCCCTTCAACCACATTCAGCCAAAATAAAGCCGGGCTGGGTTAGATTGAAAATTGTGAAAAAGCAGTGACAAACGGCTAAACTGTCGCCTACACAATCACACACCCAAAACCCGATATACCATTAGTCGCCTTTTACGACATGCTAGGCAAGAACCACAGTTGGCATATTCTTTTTAAGTCCCAGACCAACATGGAACAGTGTATGGAAAGCTGTGAAAAAGGAGTGACAAGTCGCTAGCTCGTCCCCTACTCAGTCACATACCCTAAAGCCCGTAAACCATTCTCCTAACAGTTCTCAAATATGACTGTGGACATGCACCCGTAAATCTGACGGATACAAATCAGACAATCCAATGTTGGTATCGGACTTAAAGAGTTTACTAAATGAGTACCTTGCCTAGCATGTCGTGAAAGGCGCGTAATAGTGTAACGGATATTGGGTTTGTGACTGGTCTCTTGTAAGTGACGAGCACATTTTATATCTAATCTAACCCAACTTTCCAACCCAAAATTCATCTTAGGGTTTAGCAACCATCTTCCACGGAAAAATCTCTAAAACTATTTTGTACACATGGAGCAAAATATTATAATTTATAGACTACATCAGATTACATCAAATACATCGATCTGATTCCGAGGAAAGTAGCTTAAGCACTTGTGTTACGGATATCGGAAACAACAGTGGTATTACAAATATATACTTAAAAATATATTGGATATTAACACCCAGACACAGAACCAACACAAGTATTCATCATACGAATATTTGTCCTGGGTGGGGATCGAACCCACAACTTTTAGCGCATGGGGCAGGGTCACTACCGAATGCGCTATCGAGCTTGTTAATACGATATTGATCTTATTCCACACATACAGTTTTAGAATTAAGAGGATATCGCTCGCTATTCATAGATACTCCAACTGAAGTTTCAATTGAAAATGACAAAGTAATTTAAGAGCATCGTCTGCTCGCGATGCATTTATCTAAAATCCACTAAGACCGTAATGTTATATGGATTCAGTCCACCACTAAATTTAGAAGATCCACTGCAATGTGGAGTGCTTAAGTATTTCTGAGTCATCACTTTCAATCGCCCTCCGACGAAAATAACAAGTGCTCGTGAAATAACGACGGCATGCACTGATTCTCGAGGTTCAAACAAAACATCGCAGTAATTTGGGAATAGTTTGTTAGACAATAATAATTAGAAACCCTTCCCACAATTTCAAATGACATAAATTACGCTGATCGGGAGATAGTCATTTGTTTCACAATGTCAAAGCATGGCTCATTAAGAATAGTGAATGTAGTTTTGTAGCTGAATGGTGATTGGCCCGTTGGTCGAGTGGTCAGAGACCCCGGCCACGAAACCAAGGGTCGCGGGTTCGAATCTCGCTAGGGGCTAATGTTTCGTGTGATTAACATGGACATTTGTACTCGAGTCTTGGATGTTTATAAACGTATTTAAGTATGTCTATCCATGCACCTAGTATTTATAGCACAAGCATAAGCTTAGTTTGGAACTAGGGAATTAGTGTGACAGTCTGAAAAAAAAAAATGGTAAGGACATTCGTCTTATATACGGCTGGTGCTGGTTCAAATATGTGCACGTATCTCTGAAATTTTCATGTCTAAATAGTAATTAATACCACTTGTTAAGCGATGAGCGAAAGAATCGCGGAGAAACTTTCACGTTTAAAACTATGAATGTGTAATCATAATCGAATTTATCTGGTCCCCCTATTTGAGGTACAAACAGTCAGACAACAAACAGTCGCAATGTAATAACCAAACTAGCTCATTAAAGGTCTAACTTGACCCCAACTAGGAACGGGACATGAAATTGCAGTGCCCTCACAGGATCTATATTGTACTTTATTAATAGCCTCCAACACCTTGTAAACATTATGGAAGCAATAAATTATTGAGTATTTAGTATTGAAATGAACGGGGCCCTACAAAGATGATACCTATTTAAGAAAACTTTTTAAAATTTAATGGAAATTTATCGTTATTACCGTATTTTTCTAACCCCACAAATAGAAAACTCCGAATAGGTAAGATGACTAAAAAATTTGTATATTCCGTCGGTTAGATTGTAAAAAAATATTTAACACGTATTTTTTTATTTATCTGTCAAACAAACATTGAAGAAGATATAATGCATTGAAGTTGCGCGTGACGTCACACGTCGTACAATCTTTACGAAATAGTGACGTCGCAAGCTCCCACTCCAAAACTTTGATGCTCTTTATGTTTATGATTTTTTGTTAATTTGATAAAGCGAAAAATATTTTTGTATAAACTAATTGATGGACTAAATAGAATTATAGTTTTTTAATGCAATCTACCCTGTTCTGGCCCAAAAAGCATTGCGATTGTGGTATTAAATCAGCAGACTCCCGACAGACCAGTGGCAAACTTGGCACCTTTTCAGATGCCAGCTCTTATGTCGAGAGAGAACTTGGCCTATTTGCCACGTTCGCGTTTTTGTCCGAACAAAATTTACAAATAACGCATTGGTATGCATTTTAGTTGAAAGTGACAGGCTTGAAAAATAAACAAACTATCTGGAACTTCGTATTTCTGGTCATTCATAGTAATTGACCCTCTTCTATACGAAACTATATGTATACTAATATTATAAAGAGGAAAGATTTGTATTTTTGTCTGTGTGTATGTTTGTAATGAATAAACTCAAAAACTACTGTGCCGATTTCAAAAAAAAATTTACCATTGGAAAGCCACATTATCCGGAAGTAACAGAGGCCATATTTTATCTCCATATTCCTACAGGAACGGGAACTATGCGGGTGAAACCGTGGAGCGCTGCTAGTTAATGATAATCTGCTAGAATCATCATGATAGATTCAGTGAGTATTACATTACAGCGGCCGTCATATCTGTTGTCGTAGACAAATAAGCAGAGGAAATAGAGGTTTACTTTACTAGTTATTTAAATGTGCAGATTTCCTCAAAGCTTCTATATTACCATTGAGTCAGTCCCAATGGTAATCTTGCAGGAAGCTCGATGGCGCGTTCAGTAGTGACCCTGCCCCATACGATAAGAGTTGTAGGTTCGATTCCACTCAACACAAACATTTGTTTGATGAATACTTGTGTCTGAGCATTAATATCCGATATTTAAGTGCTTAAGCTACCTACTTTAGAGTCAGATCAATGTATGCGATATCGTCGGATATTATATGTAAATTAATTAACAGATTATTTAAAAGAACCAAAAACTTCAAAAGATTCGAACCAACCCACCTCGCGAATGAGGCGCGCCGTATCCGCCGTGCATAAAGCTCTAAAAATATCACCAACTCATTGATATTCCCGCCGCTCCCGATCCCGTAGCGATCAAAACATACGTTACGTGTCACAACATATCCCAGAGCATCGCGTCGCGTGATAGATGGATGACTCAGTGTTTATTTCGGACAGTTCGACAAAAACGGCGATTTGGGCACCTCTTTTGCTTACCATCAGGTTAAGCTATATACTGAGCCAATAAAAAAAAACTTTGGTAGCTCAATGGTAAGGATACGCGCCTCGTTTGCGAGGAGTACCTACTGGTTCAAACGTTCAAAGCCCAGCACGTACCTTTGAGATTTCGAATCTAAGGATTGAATTTATATATTAAGAAAACATCGTAAAGAACCCTGCACATGCTAAATGACTAAATTCTAATTGTCTGGTTGAGGGTTACAATATATGCAGTCGCGTCAATGTAATCCACCAGACTTGGGAACCAAGTATCAAAGGATTCCAGCGGACCCTGACTAAGCACAACACATAACGCCAGGAAGATGACGCCGATGACGGGCATCATTACATATTTTTAAATACCTTAGAATTACTATAAAGTTTTGGTTATTTGTAACTTTAATGATATTATATGAAAGCGTTTTTCAACTTCAATTTTGTTCACATTTACACAATTTATGAAATGAAAAGCGGTGGTAGCTTAATGGTAAGGACACGCGCGTCTTAACCGAGGAGTGCGGGTTGAAACCCAGACACGTACCTCTGTAATTTTCAAACCTATGTACGTATTTATACCACTAGCTCGACGGTGAGGGAAAAAACATCGTGATAACCCCAACAGGAATTACGGGCGAGATGTTATGTATCGACGATGAAGTGACAATACCTCCTAACTAATATTTTTTTAGGAATCGACTTTTTTAATGCAGTAGCCATTTAATTCAATTTCGCGTGGAATTTTTTTTTTCTTGTTTGTTATCAAATAATAAAGCAATCCTGTAAACATTACATTAAAAGTTATATGAAAGTCTTATGATCAAAACCTACAAATAGGATCGTTTTTTCATTCTCCTATAAAATAAGCATATCTACAGTTAGGAGGTATTGTCACTTCATCGTCGGTATGTAGTTTCAACAAAGTTGATGACACTTAACGACACGCAACTAATAATTCTGATGTACATGGCAAACGTTATTCCCTCTTCTAACGACCAACACGCGAATACAAACAACACCCAAACACAATCGAACCATCAAACCCATCCATCACACCACGTCCCGTTTCGCACCATTCCCGTTATAGCCGTCCCGAAATACCGCACAGGTGACGGGCGCCATGCCCACCGGGCATGGGGTTACACCACGGTTGTGTAACTGGACCACGCTGTAACTGCGCCTTTACAATACATAAAACTATCCAGCACGTGTTATTCGATATACCTATAATACATACATACAAGCTCAATAGCTCATTCATATATTTGTTATACCACTATTGATTCTGATATCCGTAACACAAGTGCTTAAGCTGCTTACCTGGAAATCAGAACAATGTATGTGATGTAGTCTGATATTTGATACATACATACATACTGTCAATTACATTTTTTTTAAATCTAGGGCATGTACCTCTAGATTTTAAAAAATCTATGTACATATTTATACCACAAGCTCGACGGTGAGGGAAAACATCGTGATGAAACCTGCAAATTCAAACAACTTTGAATTTGTAACCATGATCCAAAAATTGTCTGGTTCCCCTATCTTAGGGTTACGAAGGTCAGATCGGCAGTCGCTTCAATGTAATTACCAGACTCGCTAAATCCTGGATCATGGTCTAAGCGGACCCCGTCTAAGTACGGGACATAACGCTAAGAAGATGATGATACATACTGTCAATTACCTATAATAATATAGCATATTTACTATTATTAATGAAGCAAATATACAATGCTCACCACGACCAAATGGTGTTAACACCAGGTGTTAGCAGCAATAATAACCGAAGAGCATGAATGAAAAGGATTATGTATGTCAAAGTAGCAAGTGAGGTGTCTAAGGACCGTGTCATATGGCGCTGGCTTCTCTTTGCCTACCTCACCAGGGAAATCGGGTGAAGTTATTTAGTTAGAGTGCAATATTGGGATAAGCCTTTCGATACTATTAATCGTTTCACGCTATGTCGAGCTCCTAATCGGCATCTGTGGATTTATGGCGGGGTAGGTGACAAGCTAACTGCTTATTCCTACTTTTCCCACAGTTCTCGATCTAAGACAATTCTATGTTATAGTTAGCTACAATTTAAAGGTTTAATGACCTGCTTCGTGGACAACGCCCTCTCTTTCGGGAATTGCGGGCGTGACGGTATATATTTATTGTTAAATATTATAATTTAAACGCCATTTATCAAGTAAACAATTTGGTATGCGATCGATTTTCCATCCACGCGTTTCCGATTAAAAAGGGCCTATCTTTAGACTGCTAGAAAGCGGCTTTCATGTTGAAATCCCAGCGCCGACACAGAAATAGAATTGTAGTAAACATTTAGTTTACTGGTCAATAACCGGGGCGCTTTAATGGTTTCTGCTCACTGCTGTCGGTGCTTCGAAATAGTGTATCGCGAATAATCGACGGTGAACTATACTTGCAAGTGCACTAACTAGCGTTATTGTTTACATAAAATTCGTATGGACAACATTCGTGTGAATATAATCCAACCTTTCTTGCCGCGTAAAAAGTAACGGCTCCTAAAAAGGTGTCAAATTTGGCATAACACTGCCGACAGACGATCTAGTAATTTTCATAGTGTATAGTAAATTCTAACAAAGGCGTCGTCTATATTCAATACTAGCTTCTGCCCGCGGCGTTACTCGCATGTCATATCGATGAAACATAGCTTATGTGTTATTGTAATGTATTCTATACTATTGTAAAGTTTCATTAAAATCCATAAAGTAATTTTTACGTGAAAGAGTAACAAACATTCACACATCCATCCATCCATCCTACAAACTTTCGCGTTTATAATATTAGTAAGATTCAATATAGGTAGGTAGCAAGGAACGTAGCTGGTACATTCATTGTAAGTTACAGACCAACAACATATTTTTCTATTGATATCTGGGTTTTGTGTAAACTTTATTTCAAAACAAAGTGATTAAGACCCGTCTTCCGAAACTAGACATAAGTGAAATTATTTGGTAATCTCAATGCCATTACAATAATGTTACACAAAAAAGCTCGAATATCAAAGCCTAGGCCTTGTTAACATAAACATTTATAACTATTTATACAGAACAAGGTTGTAGTATAATAAACTCCTAAACTAAATACTACGCTCTGGAAATATCCATTCGAGTCTCAACACTGTTCGAATACGGCTCGTATCTCTAAATACATACATCACAAGCAAGTACATTTTCACTCTTTAAGTGTTTTTCTATGACACGATCTATTAACAGGACCTCGATTATAAGGAGATTATGTTATGCACATAGAAAAACCTTCAATATGCCATTTGCATAGCTTAGGACAACGATATCCAATACAAATAAGGTCTTCCGAGACGATAGACATAGTTTTACGTCAAACACAATAGTCAAGACTATAAAACGATTATTCTCGGTTGTAAAACGGTCTTAATACCCTAGTAATAAGGTTGAGCTTACCCAACGGCATCACCAAATTCGAGTGTACTCATTAAGACCCCCATGGACGTAGCGAGCGCGAGTTATTGCACACAGTTTTGCATAAAAAGGCTGTTGTATGGCTCATTCCGTGCGGTCGGAGAGGAGGCGAGATGTTCAGGAATTTTAATAGTTCAATATGAGCGAGTGGTCCGGTTATTTGGACGACTTTATAGTTATTGCCGCGCGGTCGGGAGTTTTTTAATTTGATTAAAATGCACTAACCGTCCCGACGTTTTAACAATATAGTTCGTTTATTGCTGCATACTTAATTTTCGAGCTAGTTGTAAAAAATCCGTTTGTAAAATTGTATTATATAAAAGCTTTATCATTTATTCAAAAACGGTTTGATTTAAATGGGCGCCTAGCATGTCGTAAAAGACAACTAATTGCGTACGGAGTTTTGCGTCTGTGTAGGCGACAAGCCAGTGAGTTGACGCTATGGTTTCACAATTTTCCATCTAACCCAAATCAATGTTGTGCTAAATATGTTTTAAGAAACTTATTGCACTCGCCTCTGCCTCTTCCGGAACAACAGACGTGATGGTATGTACTGTACATACGTACGTGGGTATGTAAAAAGAACGTCAATTTTAAACAAGAGGGTCTGCCCCAATGGAGCATTTAGCGGATACGTAACGGGCGCATGTCGTTATTACAATAATAAAACACTTCAGTTTCACGCGTCGCTGCCTCGCGTCACACGTCTCGCGGCAAATCGTCTATGACTGCAAATATTCTTTCGCCCATTAAACAGGGGGTGGCGGGTTGGCGGATGTGTCAAATTTCGACTGTCCTGAGTTTTCGAAGTCGACGGGATGATTCGGTGCAAGCTTTACAAGCTATTACAACGTCTTTTAGTATTAACATGTTTTTAACCAGTAACATGAATTTATGTGTCTGAATTTATGTGTCTGAATTTGCGGGATAAAAAGGCCTGTTTACTCTTCTAGACATCTCTACCAAATCCCATCTAGATTTGTTGAGCAGTTCTTACGTTTCGTTTGTAAATATAAATTAAGTTTACTTTCCAATTTAAACAAAAATAGAAAAAATACTTATTCAATCAAGTTTTATTGATGTTTGTTGTGTCATGACACGTTTAATTAAAGAGCCCATCTACAAAATCATTGATTAACAATTAACAAGATGCGTCCATGGTGAAGCCTTCAATACTACTACTTTTAACAACAGCAATGCCTTAAAAGCCGTATCCTTAGATGGGTAACGCATTTGCGTTCGCCAAACATAGATACAACTTGTGTTTGTCACCACTTTTTTGGAAAAGGCCCTTGTGTTCAAGATCGCTATTGCTACGGACGATTAGTCAGCCTAGCTCCTGTGTTACCGGGTCTAGCTATGATTAGGATACGTGGTGGGTGGTAGGCCTTCTGACTTCAAAGTCTAACTGACGAAGGCTATTACACTCATGACGTGACATGGTGACTCATGACTTTGGGTAAAGCCGATGTTCATTAATATGTTGATAAAATGTCTTAACTAAATTTTACACGAATTAATTTTAAATCACAAACATGTAAGTTACAGGTCATGTCACTCCCCTCCAAATATGGCCAAAGTTATGAATAAAGAACATGTTTTTATGATGAAATAACACGTTACACTTCAAGTTTAACCATTCAACGACGCGTTCAGTTTGCTTAATTTAGATTCAAATCTTCAATTCTTTAATGTATGTATTAAACAAATTTCATCCATTTTGATCAGATAGCTTGTACGACAGCAAACGGTTTGCTAATTCTAATATTATTCATTGGGAGGAGAGCGGCAAGTCGCCTCAAATCTTTCGCGGTTCGCTGCGTCCGCGCCTGTCCGGAGCGATCTTCCAAAATGTGGGGTACACGACATTTGAAAGTGGGGAGAGTTTTTGAGACATTAAAACTAACTTTAGAAGCAAATAAGGAAATACCTTATATTTGAAGCGGTAGAACTTGTCTTCATATTTGTTGTTACTAGCACCGCCCCGCGGTATCGCCTGCGTAGTTTCCGTTATCGTGGAAATACGGGGTTAATATATAGCCTATGTTACTCACTGATAAAGAAGCTTACTATTTATTGGTGAAGAGTTTTTCAAATCGGTCCTGTAGTTTTGGAGCCTATTCAATATAAACAAACAAACGGTGAAATCTTTCCTCTTTATAATATTAGTAAGTAAGTATAAATATCCCGCGATTAGTCGGGGTCCACATAGACCACTACACTAGGTGGGCCCTACAAAGTCAAAGACGCTAATTAATCCTAGAAACAAAACAATAAAGTATGTTAAGTCTCGATTGAACATTTTGTCGATGATGAACCTGTTTCGGAATTTTATCGCCGATATTACTATGACTTATGTTATGCCGTTATACGTGTATCAATCTTAATAGCTCAACAAGTATGCAGCTATGTACTAACATAGTAATTCCAACCCAGGCTAGGAATTACTACTGAATTTCCTACTACAATTTAAATGTCTACTTGATTTGGTAACGCTAATCTTCCTACTATCATTCATTTGATAGTCCCATGTTGTTCCGGGACTTAAAAAATAATGTACTAACTGTGTTCGTGATTGTATAGGCGACGAACCGAATCACAATCGCTCAATTTTATTTAAGGCTTAACGTGATAAAATTTCAGGGAGCAATAACCTCCATTGCTCGTTGGACTTTGCCTACCACCTTTGTGATTGTAGGCGCGATAGGACATATGTATTATCACAACTATTACCCCATTTTGTTTTTCCTCACAAAAATATTATTTCTTCTGCCTAAATTCCAAAGTCACGGATAGAAACTAGTAACTTAATAATCTCTGTCATAGACAATAATGGCATTAGATTGAATCACGCAACACACAAAGGAGGCGCCAACAAAGAAACTGTCCAAACACAAAGGGGTGACAGAGATACAACACGCCGAAGGGAGGCTGACACGGAACAGGACACATTATGGTGTCAGGTTACGCGCAAACAGCGATTTGCTCGTCCCAACAGATAACAGATTTGAAACAAACGTCTGCGGACTGGGTGGGATTGATCCGATTATAATCGGTGGAGGTTTTGCAGGATGATGGAAAACGGACGTATTGGATTAGATCGTATTTGATGCCGAGATAAAAGACAGAGATGACGGTATTACACATGTGGGCACAGTGTTACAGCCTAAAAGTTGTGTTAAAAAAAAAACAAAAAAAGAACAGTCGAATTGAGAAACTCCTCCTTTTTTCTGAAGTCGGTTAAAAAGGAAATAACAAAACTAGGAAATAGACATAAATATAAAGTGACGTGCAATAAAATATAGATTTTCAAAATAATATTATTAGTGTCCAGCGCATGAATAACTTGGTTCTTAACCCAAAAAATAAGCACTAATAATATTAGAATAAATCATAAAATAAAAGGTCATGAAGACCGGAGTTAAGAGACAGACTTGAAAGTGAAATAGAGAAAAGTTTAAATAGTAGAGAACCATACATGCTAAATGAAAAAATAGTACGTTATGTTATAACGTAAATAATGATACAATAAATGAATCTGCCATTACTCGCCATGGTCATAACATTAATAACGTAAATGGACTTCCAAGATTTGATTACATAGTTTCAAGCGATGCTAATAAAAGCGCGATGACGAAATCCTCCGCACCGAGCGTTACGTTACGCGAATGAGCCCAAATGGCTTTACAAGGTCAGAGTAAGTAAATATTCGCGGTCGCACTACTATTATAAAAAGTTTAATAGTAAGTTTAAAGATATGCAAGTTAAAAAAAAGCTAATATTTTGAGGACAACTTTGTTTAAAGAAAATGAAAAACACAAATATTTCGATTCTGATCCACGTTCGGACTAATAACATACAAATTGTAATGTTAACTATCATGATGATTCTATTTATCTTATTAAAGACCTGTTGTATACTCATGAATGCAATAAATTACTTTGACTTTGACTTCGATGGATCAAACCTACATCACGCTTGCATCTCCGACTTGCTGTCTTATTGACTCTGCCTACCCCTTCGGGGATTGCGGGCATGGTGTTATGTATGTATGTATGTTTGGAGCACTGAAATCTGTTATATAGAAACAAATATTAGAAGTAGTGATACGTGACTAGTTTATATAAGAAAGAAATATCTATTTGTCACACACATAACAAAAAAACAATTACGAGACAAACAAAAAAAAAAGAAAAGCCAAGGACTGTACCCAAAAGGGCGCCCGCTCAGCTCAAGTCGCGAGCTACCTGAAAGCAGTTCACGACGCTGCGCGCTGGTTTTCAGCGGGTGCACAAAATCCTCTTAGCCTACACAGTTACAACCGAATCCGATAACAAGGGGACACAGTTGGCACTTTATTTTTAAGTCCCAGCATGGGAGACTCAATCAGGCCTGAACGGATCTGGATGAAATATTCATACAACTAATGGCTAAGCTAGGGCTGACATTTTAAGCGTTGACTAGTTGGTGGTGTAATGTAACACATTTAAATAAATACCAGCTAGACAAAGGGCTTACATTAAGCGTTAGGTCGTGGCAGGATGTACTGCAGATCAAGTGCTGATTGATTAAAATTGATTTAAAGAAAATCACCAAACTGTTTTCAGTATCCAGATGCAATAGAATTAGGCAAAATAATGTTGCTATATAACCCAATAAGACAACTAGACAACATACCTTAGAACTGCATAAATCTTCTTGGAGCACATATACAATGTCTAAGTACCTATGCTTTCAAACAAATACTAGGTTTCGTTGAGATGAGGACGCCACCCAGTACATGTCTATACTGAACAAGTAATGCTGTAAGTAGATGCCTCTTAAGATATTAAGTCAATACACCTACAGTGTAAAGACACGAAAATCCATAATCTGAAGAAATGTACGCAAACAAGCCGTACGCATGCGCATCCCCTCCCATTACGGGAGGTGGGGGTGGATCGATACACTCCGGCGCCGACTAGTCTGGCGCCGGGAGGCTGTCTCGCGCGGGCGCTTGGCAACAGAAAGGGACAGACATGGGTTGATCATCTAAGAGGATAGAGAGGTTATGTAAATAAGTTTGTACATAGGTCACATAGAGGTCAAAAAGGGACAAGAAGGATAAATATATTATATACTACTTAGTCAGAAAAAAACAGAAGTGATAGATCTTCATAAAAACTAGTATATTAATATTAGCCACTAGCAGCGCCCCGCAGTTTCACCCGCGTAGTTCCCATTCCCGTAGGAATACGGGGATAAAATATAGCCTATATTACTCGCTAATAAAGTAGCTTTCCATTGGTGAAAGATTTTTTTAAAATCAGTCCAGTAGTTCCGGAGCCTATTCAAGGCAAACAAACAATCAAATCTTTTCCCTTTATAATATAAGTAAAGTAAAAATAGACAAAACATTGCTAGGATTACAATATCTGCATAGAATAGATAAATATATAAATGGTCCAGGGCACTAAGACACTATAGTAGCAGAATATATGCACATTCGAGATCGAAAACCAGAAGACATGACGAGGAATTCCATATGCAAAGTACTTTTTGAACCGACCATGGGTAACGTCACAAACAGGAATATAATTAGAATCGCTTTTAACATATAGAACACTAATAAAATTAATTAGAATATGTTTGCATTATTAATATAATATTTTTGTCCCATGATGAAATAAATTTAAATATCATTAAGTTTTAATTAGTCTGTGCTTAGACTTCACAAATAAATGTCTTTACCAGCAAGTACTCTTAAAAAACAAATGGAAGTGGTTAAGTTTCGACAATTTGAAAAAATGTTAATAATATATTGATTCGCTGTTAATCCTGACTAATATTATAAATGCGAATGTGAGTTTGCTTGTTTGTTTGTGACGCCTATTGGAATATCTTAAACGCGGCTTCGCTAGCTCGCATCGCCGCAGACGCACCCAGATCCGACCGGACAAGACGAAAACAATTTTCCACGCCATTACAACATCGCGAAATCTCTTAATCCCCCTAAAAAGCTTAATCTTTCCCCAGAGATCATGAACCCGTGTTGTGTTCAAATCGTCTCCCTCGTGTCCACTCGTCCCCTAATTCGCTGGGCTAATAGATAGATCCGAATATCGGATGTCCGGTGACGTTGACAGCCGGAAGTCGCACCGGATCTTCAATATGGCCAAAAGTCGATGGTAATGTATTTTTCTTCGCATCTATTTCGCTTGGAATGGCTATTTTTATGGTGGATTTTCCGCGAGGGGGTGTCGTCAGCGCGTCCCTAATTTTGCAATAGAATATCATGAACCCTGTTTATTTTTTTCTGAAGACTAATGGAGTACGTACATTAAATTAGATACGATGAGACCAACTTTTTTAACCAACGAAAAAAAACGGAGGACGTTCTCAAGTCGTCGCATATATTTTTTTACGCATAACTTTTTACAGAGTAGTCTGATGTTGATAGCTTTTTAAGATGAACAATATAAACCATAGTTCGTTTTAATAAAGTATTTATTTTCTTCTCTACTGGCTTTTATACAATAATTTTCACTATGCAAACCAAAAAAATATACATTATTGACACGTGTTATGTGTTCTAGCTTTATTTGCAAGTAACATATCCTCCAAGTAAAAAAAACAGTTAAACTGATAAATCTTCAAAAAATTTGGATTACAGATTTAATACTCAACACTTTCAACTTTTTTTTGCTAAGATCAGAAGAATAAATATTTTTGTCTATTTCCATTGCCTCTCTAACCAACATCCTCATTTCAGTATTCCCAAACTTTTAACTTCTAAATTAGTAAAAAACGAACTCTCCTTCTCCTCCATCCATCCTACAGCATCTAATTTAATAAACCTTCATCGCTATCAAAAACGCCTCAACCATACGGTTGCTCCGGTTCACAAATCTTTCTAATCCCGGCCCGAAAGTTGCCAATCATTAATTACCAGCCTCGTTGGAGGCGCGGCCGCCCGCCGAGACGATTGCTTGTTTACTACGAGAGCACCGTAAGTAGATTATCTTGTTAGAATACGAGCGTTACGGCCGGGATTATCTACACGCGGGGAATCAATTTCGTCAGATTCTTCATTGTGAAAACTGGAGACGGTAGCCTGCTGAGATTCGTTAGGGACTCTACAGGGATCGGCGTCCTGCTGAGAGGCAGGCTCGTCTATTTTAATACTTCGTGTAAGCTATTGATCGACTTGTCTTGTAATTTTCTCGTAATTGATATCGGTATTTGTTTTGTCACGTTGCGATAGACGTGGATCATTTAGTTATTTTTTTTTTAGGGTTTTTGGTCTTCTGTTGGCCAATTTATAAATAAAAACTTAAGATTGTATATGTATTGCAATTGCAAATTACATAAAAGCATCAAGGTGACTTATTTTATGCTACTGTTAAATTTAATTAGAAGTTTTATAACTGTTTCTTAAATGAATCAAATATAATAAATTCTATAGAATTTATAATAAGGTATAGTAAATTAGATTTATATGGACAAATATTACAATGGATGTAAGGAAAGTGTTTGGTAGCACAACATAATTCATCAAAGTAAAGATAACATGAACCAACAACCTCGAAAGCAATTTAAAAGCCCAACAACGAAATCAAACCAAAAACCCCCGGCGATCCCCATCGATCATACAATAAACAACAAATTAGGTAACACCGATTAATCTTGCTATCGAATTACCCTTCTGAACGCATATCGAGTCAGAGGCCACGGGAGTACCGCAGGGCGCTTTGATGGCCCTAACGAGGTATAATCAGAAGCTCAATGCAGGACAGATTGCAAATTACTAAATTACACTAATTCAACAACACACAAGATCGGATCAGTGTATGGTGCAATTAGAGGTGGATGGAAAGATAGGATGGGGACAATTGAAATTAATTAAATAAGGGATACCATACAAAGATATGTGGAATTATATTTATGTGGCTTATTTTATTTTACTTGTGCACACGTGGAAAGATAATATGAAAGAGATGCTTATCGACTCAAAGGAGAATGGTGACACCAGCCAGAAAGAGACACGTAGGTCTAGAGTATCGGTAAAATCGGAGAAGTTGAAGCTTCCTATGACAGTCAATATTACTCTATCAACATTTAGATCAGAAAACGTTTATTTACTATAATTAATTTCATAGCACAGCATCATTGAAGTCTACTTCAATGATGGCAGAGAACAGTGGATTAGAAGAAATGGCTATGAAATCTCTCTCCTCAATTGCTAAGAGTATAATGAAATGTTAGTGGTTTTACTTTACCAAAAGATTTTTATTTTAAAATCTGGTTAATAGAATAAAGTCTATGATTAGGAGATTTGCGTTATAATTTGTAAGGAAAAATTATACCATCCACCTTACCCAGCCCATTGTCCCATGTTGGACTGGGACTTAAAAAAAATGTGCCAACTGTGGTGCTTGCCTAACATGTCGTAAAAAACTACTAATGGTATATCGGGGTTTTGGGTGTGAGATTGAGTAGGCGACAGGTTAGCCGCTTGTCACTGCTTTTTCACAATTTTCCATCTAACCCAGCCCAGTTTTGATTTTGGCTAAATGTGCTTAAAGGGGCCTGCTGTGTCTTTGACTCTGCCTACCCCTTCGGGGATTATGGGCGTGATGTTATGTATGTAAGAATTATAATAGACCAGAACATATTTTTGCTTTAAGAAATATTAGGTTGATTTTGTGTACGGCTGTAGATAAAATTGATAAAATTTATTGAAAGAAAAAATCCTACGAACAGAATTCAAAATAACAAAAATGTTAATTACTTAGATTCTTAGCTAAAATAGTAGCTCTGTTGGTCTTATTAGCAAAAGAATTAATGTGGAATTAACTAATTTCAAAGTTGTTATATTTGGATGAAAAGCGTCAAAATGAAGGAAACCCAAAAATTTAACCTAACTGTCGTATAAGGGACAAAATGATATTTTGACTACTAATTAGCGAGTGTAGTCAAGACAAAAAATCTATTCAAAATTCCTAATCTAAATATTTGCTGATATCCATATAAGTGATTGACACAAACGTATTTTATTCTTATTGAATAAGAATTGGTCTTTTATGATTGGTTTCATACCAAAACCAATAAAATAAGAACCTGGTTTAAACAAATCATCACTATCTACTATGTAACACGTACAGAAGCTACAAAATCTCCAACAAAATACTACAAACTAAAACAATAACTGTACAGAGCAACATTAATAACGGTCGGAGCGTTCCCAATGACACTCACGGTTCAGGTAATGGACCCACGGAACCGACAATAGCCGCCCAAACAAAAGAACAAACAGAACTACACAACGGCGAGTTTCGTGAACCACCTGAAACTGAAAACTGAAAGTTCCAAACACGTGGCTTTACAAGTGGCACTTACCTCGACCGGGAGCGGCGGGCCATCGCGTCGTCTCGTTCCCACTTTAAATAAAAACTGTCCTCTCGCTCTCTCACGCCCTGGTTGGTTTCAATTGTTAATTCTGATTTCAAATGCTACAATAGGGTTCTGTTAGTATTTGGTTTGAAGGTAAGGAAAGACTTAGGGTCTAGAACGGGTCCTTGCAGAGCGCCTTCGAGAGTAAACTCTAGTGCAGAACTGCAGTGGTTGAAGTCAGGGGGTGAGAGAGTTGGACCTCCGCCTCCGCGGACGGTCCACGGAGGAATGTCCCGCTTCCCCGGCAACGCGCCAGGATCTCTTCCTTCGGACTATCAACCTTCTCCAAAGCTCATGAGGGGTCGGATCGCGCACGCGCCTTGCAGATCTGCCGTCCCGTTCGCACCCGTTCGCCGCTGGCGATGGGGAAGCGACTTGGGGATGATATTCGGAGGGTGAAAAGACGATGAAAGATGGAAATGCATCTCGGCCTCCACTCAGATTTCCGTTAGTGATTTTGTTTATTGATTCGTATCGCAGAGTTTGGGCTGCTTTATTAATCCCTATCTGGAGATTTACTGCTGACGTGCTTTTATGGAAGTGCAATAAAAATTCGGTCGTTAATTTCTATTGCATAGCATTTCCAAATTATAGTTATTTATCTATCTATTGCTATACGAATCGCAATTGTTATGCGTCTCGCCAGATCAGCGATTAAATGAACTTTACTTTGGACGATAACGTTATTTACATACATTCTTTGACATTACCTTCTACATTGCAAATACAATATGCCTGTACACAATAATAATGAACTCTTACAATACAAAGCTTGTTCGTATAGCAGCTAATAAGGACGCTTTAGAATATATACCGACAGAACACCGTGACAATAAGGGTTTAGACCCGCGTCCGTTTCACGGTAGCGGGACGCCAAACCTCCGAATTCTACCCCTCCTACGTTTGCCTATTCATTGTACTCTATTGCGCAACATTTAAGGTTGACAATAGCATATTTGGCAGGGTAAATTATAATGCCGTGTTAGTCAGTCAGTCACCTTTGACGCTGGCCCTATTTTGCAGTGGTTGGGTCCACTCTGTGGGCACATTAGCGCCTTTCAGCCCAGTTATACGGGGTTTGAGTTGCGTTTTTATTAAATTAGGAGTTAGTGCACATTTTGTAGTACATTAAAGATAATTTTTTTCCATGACGGCGATCTTGGAAAAAGTACTGAATGATAGAAAAAAATTCTGAAACACAAGCGAGGCAGCGGGTAACAAAAGCTAGCATCTAAATGTTTAAACATACCGTAGTGTCTTGGTTGAATTATCTGATGTAAAATATGTAAGTATGTATCTGTTAGTATAAAGGGATCAATAATAGCATATTCTAATTACATATTTTTGAGTATTTGTTTAGACGAATGAACATCGAACACCCATCGACACGTGTGTCGGGGTCCCATCCCGCACGCTCCACAAAAAATCCGTACCACATTCAACAATACACCTGTGGCCACTTAGCAAAATGACGCTCGTAACACTATCGTTTAAAAATCGCTCGTGGTCCTCACGTAATAGGGTCAATTGTTGTTCGTTGCTCCGATAACCCTTCTGGACAATTAATATGGATATTGTGCGCGGCGCGGCGGCGCAGAAGTAACGCGTGTTGACAAGAGGGTTGCTCACGCGGGGTTGGTGTTGTCATTTGTTACCATTCGTACAGTTTTAGTAATCTTTACTATGTACAAAAGCTATATCTGTTGGTACCAGAGGTAAGCCAAAAATTTAAACCCCAACAAGGACATATAGGCTACTTTTTAACTCTAGGAAGTTTGGCAGTAGGTACGATAATATTCCTGTATCAGGCCGAATTGCAGGGGCAATATTTGTTTTCTAAAAAAATATGTAAATACTTATGGATTTAAGGAAATATTGATAAATTTCATATTGATAAATGTTTCATGAACTTTTAAATCCTAGTCTATACATTGTAAGCTAGGTTATTTATAAAAATAAACAAGGTTATTGCAGCTCCTGATTGGAAATCGGTATATGGTAGAGGTTTATTAATCACAGTTATTTCTTGGATAAAAAATAGTAGTAAGTATAGTAAAATTTCTAAACTTTTTACACATAAAACCATAACTGTACTTTTCCACCCCACTCGACCTGGCAACACTACCCCGTTGACAGTTGACGCAAATCGGCTTGGCGGTGCATTACCGGGATATGTTCGACTGAATATTGGATTAGACCGGGATGCGGCGGGTAACTGACCTCCGCTCTGGTAGGTACATAACATCAAAGCTGTGGTGGAATGTAGAATTGAAGGAATTTCGTCAAATAATTAAAAATTTAAAGATTTTGAATCGACCTGCCAGATCCTTAAAGAAACTTGAGAATTCAAAAATAACAAGTGGCTAAATCATTGTCTACACAACCACAAGCCCAATACCTAACAATCCACTGGTCGGCTATAACGTTGCGACATGCTAGGCAAGAATACCCGTTAATCAACATGGACCTAATAGTCTTATGATAATTATATTTGGTTACGTCAACAGCTTCTTAGTCCAATGTTAAGTCCCTGATTATGAAATCAAAGGTCCCAAATCTCGCAAGAGGCAAATCATTCCTATAATGTACATGATTATATTATACATTGTTTTAAAGCCATATCTAGATGTCTACGACCGCATGTAATTCTGTCTAGTTTATTATCTATATATCCATAGCACAAACAAATGTATAAATAGATAAAATAATAAATTGATGATGATGAATAAATTGATTGACTGACCCACCTACCACCCTAGTTCCAAGCTAAGCTTATTCTTGTGCTATGGATACTAGGCAAACGGATAGACATACTTAAATACGTTTATAAACATCCATGACTCGAGTACAAATGTCCATGCCCATCACACGAAACATTTGCCCCTAGCGGGATTTGAACCCGCGCTTCTTGGTTTCGTGGCCAGGGTCTCTGGCCACTCGACCAACGGGTCAGACCAAAAGTGAGTCAAAAAGTATGCTTAGATTGAAGCTGAAAAATTAAGTGTAATTGTAAAAGACTTAGTTGAAACCTCATTAAGCCTTACAGTCGCTTCGGGCTAAGTTTACACAGAGCTTGACCACACGGAAGAGTCAGTTAGCACTTTTTATAGAATCCCCATCGAATCCGTCGCCCCAGGCAATCGCCCTGATAGCCCTAAAATTGGACAGAGGCGTCGAGGATTCGCTAATGTGCCATTGTAAAGGGGAGGTGAGCGGTCCGTTTTTTAATTGATGTTATTGGGAGCGCTCACAAAACGCCGTGTGATTTCAAAGCCAATATTGTGTCAGGCACCGCCGTCTCACGGCAGGGGTGTCGTGATACGAAAACACTTTAAAAGCAGAAGGGTTGGGAAAAACTCGAGTTGTTTAGTTTGATAACCGATTGATTCGATAAGTGGTCGCAACTATTACAATGATAACGTTATGCCTTTTTCCCATGGGGATAGACAGTGATCTGATCCCGATTTTAACTAAGTAATAAAACATTCAACAACATCGGTTCGAAGAGCCAATGGCTTCATGTCCCGTTCCTAGTCGTGGTCCGCTTTGACTATGATCGTGGATTTAAGGGACATATTTTATATTAAGCCAGACACAAATGTACAACAAACAACAACGATCTTCAAAACAAGCAGATATCGCATTTAGTCCAGCAAGTAGTATTTATAGCTTTATTGCTACAAATACAACTTGTCCCATTAGCTTGAAACTTGAAACATGTCGTAAAGGGAAAAATAACTTACTGATTTTTTACTCTGTTTTGTAATCTGAATTAGGGGCCTGACAGTATGTATGTATAATGCAACTTTAACATTTCATATCTACATAAATCATCACGCCCGTAATCCCCGAAGAGCTAGGCCGAGTCAAAGGGGCAGCAAGCCCCCTCAACCACTAATTGTGAAAATGAAACATTTAAAATCACAATTAACCCCCAACTTGATACGCCCATATTGCACAACCACTCACCAACGGTGCTAACCCTAACCTACGTGTTGTTTCAACCTGTTTGCGCACGCCACACTCGCTCAACTTAGTGCAGCACTTGAAAAGTTACAGTTTACTTAGCATATTGCCGATACGGGCTCGAACGATGACTACTTGACTGGAATAATAAACGTTGGTGACATCTATACGCTTCTGTCTAATGCTTTATATAGTCTTATTTAAACTACTCTTAGCACCAATAAGTCTGTCGATAGATGGCGTTGATAGATTTGCCGGCGTCAGCCGTACATTCTGCAACGCGCTGACAAAGTTATTCTTACCGCTAAGTATGTATTCATATAAAGACTGTAATTCCTCGGATCTTACAGACGTAAGGATCTTGGTCTCCAAGCACACGTAACCTTGCACGCACAAATTTTACTTCAAATTCAAGTACTTTTAACGACGAATTTCATCACAACCGATCTACAATTTAGTACTTATAATGTAATAATGTACTCTGTCTGAGTACATTTTGCATTTAAAATACAAATGCAAGGATGTGGAAATGAATTCTCTTAGTAAGTTTTAAAATCTAAACTCTACAATCGATTACTATAAAAATCTACATACACGTAATCAAATAGCACAGAATAAAGCTGTTCCAAAGTGGCAGAGAACTAACTTTTATGTTGCTATGCCCTTACATGTGTGCTACATATTATTATTTTTAAAACCTGAAATTATAACTTTCCACGCAATTAATAGTTTGAAACTTCTTCTGACATAACTCACGCAAAAGCCACTAGATCATTAAGCACGTTTAAACTCCACAAGAGCCTACCCACCACTCACGGCTCCCTCCTGTCAGATGGAAAACAAAATTCGCCGTTTTTTGCAACAGCAACGGCAATATTTTTTTATTCTGCAAATCGGCCGCACTCCCGCTGACGCGCCCCGCTGGGCCGCACGTTAAATAAATCGAGCGGCCCCTGCGTGCTCACTTTTGGGAGCCCATGGCGTTTTCATACCTTATGCGGAGTAACTTGAAGATTTTACGATTTAGCACATAAACAGCTAAGTAGATGCATCTTAATATGCATGACACTATCTATCTAACGATATGTCCCGTGACTGCGGATCGTATAGTTTACAAAACGTCTGGAAAAAAAGCCACTGCTGAGCTTTGTAACTTCTACATTAGGGAATCAGGCAAACCACATCATAGTTACACATACACAGTTGTCCAAATATGCAAGTTTCGCTACAATGTTCTCTGCCCGCCTAAATAATGGTATAAATCCATAGGTACCTACTTAGATTTAAAAAATATAGACACATATTTTTTTTTTTTTTAACTAACGATCCCCGAATTGAGGCGCGTGTGTTAACTCGTTGAGCTAACAACATTCATTCAGTATCCAAACATAATTCCCAATTGAACAGTATCTGCTACAAAGCCCTCGAAAACACACGCTTCTCAAAATTTTACAAATATTAAAGTTGATCAAATATCAAAATTATTCAAGTATCAAAATCGTCACTCACCTATAAACTATATGTTCGTTTTTCGAGTCGTTCGTTCTAACTTAATATATTCAGGCACTTGTTTAGCTGCTATAAGGCACTCGTTTGGCGGTTTGTTGGTTTGTTTGTCTCCTTCACATCTCAGTCTTTGTACCTGCGAAAGAAGAAAATGTAATATTAAGAAGGGTTGAATGAAAACACGACACTAAATATTATCTATATTATTGTATTATTATGAAAATATCAAGAACAATAAATAAATTGTCTGTTGCTATGTCCCCATCCAAGGATCACATCTTGGCGCCCAACATGGTACTATAATAATGAGCCGCTTGCGAGCCGATTTTTAAATAATCAAGCAGCAAAATAACGTTCCAATCGATAAGGCTTTAAATACAGATGATTTTTAAATTCCATGACCTATTTCTTGAGTAGAATACAGAATAATATTCCTAAAAAATGAAGTAGAGTTCTGTTTATTATTATCAGACTAACTAAAATTAGCCGTAAATCATACAAGTCACGCCATCTCTACAAATATGAGCAATCGTGTTAAGGAATACAAGCTCGAGACATCCATCAATCACAGTTGACAAAACGCCTACATGTATAGTTGTAGCAAATTTATGGACTACATTATCCTTTGGAACTGGCATAGAATATAATATTAATATTTTTTCAATTAGATTCCTTGTAGGTTCCCCAAAAACTACTGGCTATGCGATGACCCGATTCCTTGAGCCTCTGCCCCGGGCGCTCTTATGTAACGGGCTCCACAGCGGCGGCAGACGCCTCGCAGACGGCGCCCGACGGGCCGGCGCCGCGGTCGAGACAACAGCCGCATGCGCCCTCTCGCTCGCGCGCGGCTCCTTGGCGCCCAACGTGGTGTTGGTCCTTCGAGCCGTACATTGGAGAATTCCAGGGAAAATGGCTATGTACTTGATTTATGTAACATGCGCTTTGTAATATATTATACTGTTTTGAATTAACGTGGTTATTGAGAGATAAACTTATTTTAGAACTAGGCAAATTTACTCTGATAGCCTAGAAAAAGGCTCATGAAATATATTTAGCAAACTAGACGTAAGTTTAAATCTAAGATGGATATTGCTTATCAACTCAACAAATAGCAGGATCTTGGTAACATCTTAAATACTTTTATCCCACATCTTTACTAATTAGATCTTGGGATGGCGTTTGATTGGTTGCAAAGCGACACACTACTCATCAATTCACGCGCTGTATTCAGTGATAGTTAGTGGCTGCATACCGCAACTAACGAGGACATTCACTATGAACACTTCACACATAGTTGTCTTACAAACATCCATCTACCTTCTTATCAGATCGATATATATAAAGTAATGTAATCTAATATTTCAGTTTCGTTAAACATTACATGATATATAATATAAACTTGTTCGAGTGCCTATACATTTTCTGTAGCTTTTGTAACTTTGCGGTCTTATCTTTATAAGTGAACCTGGCCAAGTTATATAATTTAGAAAGAAAAGTAACAAGCAATGCATACTACTACACACTTGCACTATAAAAAAAAAAACATTTATGTTTTTGCTTTTTACATACGTGCTATTAATTATCTTGTCTAACATTGGCGCCCAACGCGGTGTACTCCGTCTCTTAGGAGGGGCCATATCAATATTTATAGTTATTTGATTCGGTTCAATTTATCGTTTGACAAAAAATGAAATCGGGTGCAGCGTGTAAAGTTGGTTATCGGGAGATTTATGCGTCGGCTTGCAATAAAATCAGAATAGGAGATATTGGTGGAGATAATCTTTAGACGCAATAGTAATATAATTTATTTCAACTTTTGATAACCAGCCCAGTTTTATTTTGGTTGTGAGTCGTTGAAGGAGTTTACTGCCTCTTTGACTCTGCCTACCCCTTCGGGGACTGCGGTCGTGATTTTATGTAACTTTTAATATCATCTTACGAGACAGATTAATTTAATACGATTTAACTTATGAACAACAAATAATTCTGTACATTTTATTATATGTATGAGTATCATGTTGGTCTGGAACTTAAAATAATATGCCAACTGCGTTCCTTGTCTAATAGTTCAGCGACGGTTCTCTCTGCCTACCCCGCTAGGGAAGTGGCGTGAAGTTTAGTTAGTTAGTTAGTTCGGCAACACAGTGTTTAGTTTGTGATAGTGTAGGCGACGAATTAGCCACATGTCACTATTTTTTATAATATTCCTTCTAACCTAGCTTAATTGAATTTGTAGTTCAAGTGGCACTCTGTCTATCCTACCACTTCGGGGATTGCGGATGAGAAGACATATATGCAATATATATGTAATATTGTGTAAGTCTTTATTTACGCATACTCCCAACCTAGCGCCGACGCTTGTTACCCTATTCCGGTGAACGGCGTTCTGTTGATCCATTATCATATTATTAATGGCCACATTTTAATCTACATCCAACATAAATTGAACATATTAACTGGCCCGTTGGTCGAGTGGTCAGAGACCTTGGCCACGAAACCAAGGGTCGCGGGTTCGAATCCCGCTAGGGGCAAAAGTTTCGTGTGATGAACATGGACATTTGTACTCGAGTCATGCATGTTTTTAAACGTATTTAAGTATGTCTATCCGTTCACCTAGTATCCATAGCACAAGCATCAGCTTAGTTTTAAATTAGGGAATTGGTGTGTCAGTCTGAAGGATTCATTTATTATTTATTTATATAGCAAAGGTAAATCTTTGCACTCGATCCCGACGCATCTGCAATACGCAACGAAGCTCCGTTCCGCATTCTTTTCCGTTCACAGCTAACGCATACATCGTATAGGGTTGACAATGGAGAATGCTTTTCAAGTCAATGGCGTCACGATACAAACCAAAAACATATGAAATGAAATGAAATGAAATGAAATGAAATGAAATGAAATGAAATGAAATGAAATGAAATGATCTTTATTTACGTAGGCTCAAATAAGCACTTATAAATCGTCAGTACATACAAATGAAAATAAAAATTTACCACCGGATTCGGAAAGTAGCTTCTACCGAGATATTTGTGTATGCTATGGTGCTAGCCGACACGCGTTAATACATACATATCATCAAGCCTGTTATCCCCGAAGAGGTAGAGTTTAAGGAGCAATTAGCTGCTTAAAGCACGTGTAGCGAAAAATCGAGTTGGGTTAGATGGAAAATTGTGATACTAATAGTAGCCAGTGGCTAGTCCGTCGCCTACATAATCAAAGTGTCACGGAACTCATCTTGTACAATAAATGTTTTTTCTTTCTTTCTTTCTAATCACAAACTGATTATCCAATACAGCATTAGTCGCCTTTTACGACACGCTGGGAAAACAGGTGACTCATTATTTCCGAGTTCCAGACCAACATGAGCCTACATTTTTAAGTAGGCTATTTATTATATTATACTAGAGCCCGCCCCGGCTTCTGGTGAGCATAAAACAATATGAAATTATACATATAAACCTTAATCTTGAATCACTCTATCTATTAGAGAAAACCGCATTAATATCCCTTGCGTAGTTCAAGAGACCGGTTGGGCGCATTATCTTCAATTCGCAAAAGGTCCAGTGGGCTCAAAATGTCCAATTCTCACAACATCAAAATCTTAAAATTGTCCAAATAGCAATTTGTCCAATTCGCACTTTGTACAAATCTCAAACTGTCCAACTAGCAAATGGTCTAATTCGCAAATTGACCAATTCAAATAACAGTGGTTAATATGTTTGTTATAGATGTTTTATTACAAGTAGTATAATATACTTACACATATTTATAATATAATCTATAATATACACATATATACGAAACTGGTTTTGTAACAAACCGCATATGGAGGTAAGATGCTTATTACTCCTTTGCCTGTATAGAAATAGGTTTCTGTTATGTTTATTTATTTTTTCTTACCTAAGTGAACAGACAGAAGCGGCGACTTTGTTTTATACCATGTAAAGACGTCTTATGAGTACTCTGCACGCGACAACAAATAACATATTTATTTATTGGTTTACCAGAGCATATTCACGTTGAAGAATCATAAAAATCATTTAGCGAGTTCTGTTATTACAAAGTCAAAGTCAAAATATTATTTATTTATATAGGTTTCAAAGAAACACTTATAAATCGTCAAAAACAGTTGAAAGAGATATGATTCTACCACCGGTTCGGAACGTTGTATCTACCGAGAAGAGTCCGGCAAGAAACTCGATAGTTACTACTTACATTAAAACAAATGCCTTGACCTTTATTACTCAATAGATAAGCGAACCACACGAATTGGATCATTTACGTATATTTATAGAAATGCAGTCAAGCATGACTTCATTAAGATATCTCGCCCTCGGATGAGTATAAAGACGCGCATATTTTTTTGAAGCTGCAGACTTGCTTGAATTTGAACCAATATGAGAAGCGTGTGTTAAAGCACTGAGCCAAAACCGCTCATCACATACATACATACATGAATACATAACATCACGTCCGTAATCCCTGAAGGGGTAGGCAGATTCAAAGGGGCGCCAGCAGGCCCCTTTAACCACATTCAGCCAATAACAAAACTGGGCTGGATTGGGTTGGATGGAAAATTGTGAAAAAGTAGTGACAAGTGGCTAGGTCGTCGCCTACACAATCACACACCCAAAACCCGATATACCATTAGTCGCCTTTTACGACATGCTAGGCAAGAAACACAGTTGGCACATTATTTTTTAGTCCCCGACCAACATGGGACCAACCATCGCGCTCATCTGAACCTTCAGCGTATGTAGGTAACAAATTATATTATCCCATGTTGGTCTGGGACTCAAAAAGAATGTGCCAACTGTGTTCTTGCCTAGCATGTCGTAAAAGGCGACTAATGGTACATCGAGTTGGGTATGTGATTGTGTAGGCGACGAGCTAGCCACTTGACACTACTTTTTCACTATTGTCCATCTAACCCAGCCCAGTCTGATTTGGCTGAAAGTGGTTAAAGGGGCTAGCTGGCCCTTTAACTCTGCTTACGGGCGTGATGGAATAATAATCCTTGTATGAAAAAGATCATGAATGTTGAAGAGGCGAGTGAGGTGTGTAAGAATCGTGCCATATGGCGTTCGGTTCTCTCCGCCTACCCCGCTAGGGAAGTGGCGTGAAGTTTAGTTAGTTATGGAACAACAAATTATATTACCATATTTAACTAAAAGACACATGACATTTTCACTAACTAACTAACTAGTCACACGAACGAAGCTATAGGCACTAGCTACTCGTTCACAAACAAAACACCGCGATAGCGTCGCCCCTGCGCCGGCGCGTCCTCGTTATCGCTGCGCACGCGCCGATTACGCGCACGCACAGAAGCCGGTGATACTAGGCGATGTATCATCGCCGTTTATTTTAATAAGCTCAGTTGTGCGAACTTTGCTTGGGTATTAGGCGTGCTGGGGGATTCAGTGTGGAATCAACTCAATAGTGTCTAATTGCATTAGGTTGTATAGTTATACATACATGTTATCTATGTATGTATGTAGTCAACACGTCTGGCGCAGACAATGAGTTAGCGCATTTAAGCAGCGCAGTGTTACACGCGTACACGTCTCAATGATCCGAGCATGCGTTCCGTATCGCTCCATTTTAATCAAACGCCTCCATTTGGACCGAAGGTCCCATCTAATATGCATGGGGCATCCAACGTACATTGTAGCTACATACATTTGTACGTGGACGTCATAATTGTTTTAATGAGTGTTCAATGGATCCTTATTAGGGGCCGCAGTAGATGCATACATTACAGAGCGATTGAGAATCGAAAATGGAATGCGAGCTGTGTTCCTGATTGACGATTGAAACGGACAATCGTGGCTCAATGAAATCAAATTGTCTTTATTTACGTAGGCTTCAAAAAAGCACATAAAAATCGTCAGAATGAGACCAATTTCTACCGGTTCAAAAAGTAGATTCTAAGAAACCCGCAAGAAATTCGATAATTACTCTTTTTAATATACCAAGTCTTAATAACTATTAGTTACAATTTGTTAGTCAATGTAAATTTAGCAGTGCAGGCAAATAGCCTTTTCTAGGTCTAACCATATATTCTTATCATTTAATTAGTCTTTTATTTGGCGTAGCCTTTTTTAATCAAACAATTATTATTCTAAATCTCTTAGCAGTTAAAATTTGTTAACAAACTTCAATTCTAATAATATCGTACACGTTTGTAAGGACGGACTGATGCAGGCGATATGTTTGCAAAAAGTGCTTAACGGTGTTTAGTGAATTATGTCAACTAAGACACATAGTGTGGTTGATAAAATTACATAATCTATACTTATAATAAATCTGTAGAGAGGTCAATTCTGTACATGAAATATATTTTCAAAATAACTATCAGGGGGTGATTAGTGATCGATACTGATGGAAAAATGCAATCAGTAAATTTTTGTCTGTCTGTCTGTATGTTCCTTATAGAAACAAAAACTACTCGACGGATTTTAACGAAACTTGGTACAATTATTCTTCATACTCCTGGGCAGGTTATAGTATACTTTTCATCACGCTTCAATCAATAGGAGCAGAATAGTGAAGGGAAATGTTGGTAAAACGGGAGAAGTTACTCCATTTTTAAGCTTCCGTCGCGTGTGAAGCCTTAATGGTTAAAGTTACATAGAAATCATGTATGACGGAAATAGTCTTTATAATATTAACCATAAACGCGGGTGACACCGCTGGCACAGCTAGTAGGTATAATAAACTCTTTTGCAATTTCTTTATTAATTCTATTCACTGAGTTTCCCGTCTACAATAGTATGTCGTAAAGGCGTAAAAGGCGATTAATGGCGTATTTGTGTAGGGTTTGTGATTATGCAGCCAATTTATCACTATAGTTTTATCATAAGTTTCTATCTAAAACATTTTATTTTTGGCTGAGCTTTAAGAAGCTATTTATTACATTGGATTCTGCCTAACCTTTTGGGGCTTGCTAGCGTCATGGTATGAATTAATGTATGTATGTATTTTTATATAACATTCGCCGCACATGCCCCATCAAGTGACGTCGAGTAAAATCATCATGGAACACTCCCCCCATGACTGCTATGTAGCTTAAAGAGCTTGATGCATTAAAGGTGACATTTCGGAAACCTGCAGGTGGTCCGCAGGAACCCAGGGCTCGATGTGGACCCTATTAAGTGTTTCATTACAGGACACACATTTGCACCGCGAGAAAGGTTGACGATAAACTTATTACATTCCCATCCAGTAACCTCCAAGGACGGAACCGACCCAAGATTTATCACACAACGTGGGCTGCAAAGGGCATCAGGCGATGTCGCAACACCGCTCAGATGCACCGACTTTCTCCGAGGGCTGGCCTGCGTAGGCGCGCCCCCGCGTGACGCAACGCCTCGTATTTAATTGTCGCGGATCTGCTCGCGCGAACTTCAAGACTGTGTAGACGTTATCGGCAGGTCGGGTTGAGATCATCAATATTGCTATGAGGACGAACGCGTGTTATCTCGTCTAGTATAAAATAGTAAGGTTGATAAGACAAAACCTTTTTTTTTATACCGTTAAAGCTGTAACCTTTGTTGTCCCAATGCCCGCCTATGAGATGCAATACCCTTATATTTGGATAAATCCCTCAAAACACGCAACTATGAATATATTCAATCATCATCTTCCTAGCGTTATGTCCCGTGTTTAGACGGGGTCCGCTTAGACCATGATCCAGGACTTAGCGAGTCTGGTAATTACATTGAAGCGACTGCCGATCTGACATTCGTAACCCTAAGATAGGGGAACCAGACAATTTTTGGATTATGGTTACAAATCCAAAGTTGTTTGAATTTGCAGGTTTCATCACGAAGTTTTCCCTCACCGTCAAGCTAGTGGTATACGTACATAGATTTGAAAAATCCAGAGGTACGTGCCCGGTTTCGAACCCGCACTCCTCGGTTAAGAGGCGCGTGTCCTTACCATTGAGCTACCACCGCTTTATATTTTCATCACACACATTAAAAATATGTTTTTATTATATTTTACCGGTCTAGATGTTCCATTACTCTTAAGTAATTTCCTCGTATACAGAATGATTCACAAGCGTAACCGTGAATGATCTTACGCAACTCGTATTTCTGTTCGCCACGCGGGATATACGCCGTCGCTACGATTTGGCAAAGACAATTCGTTACTAGGCTTGACTGGTTGCCGAAAAAAATTAATACAAATATTTCTCGCGCAAAACAAACGTAAAGTTTGGCTACAAATAATCTTACTATATTACTATGAGAATTATTTTCCTGGTCTGTTTAGCAGTTGTCACCCCTGCCTCCCCTAGCATACGCTCATGTGCATAGGTATATAAGTTTACTCAATTATTTTTCCTTCATCAGCGATGTTGGTCGGGGACTTAAAAAATAATGTGCCAACAGTGTTTCTTGCCTAGCATGTCGTAAAAGGCGACTAATGGTATATGGCGTTATTGTATAGGCGACGAGTTAGCCACTTGTCACTACTTTTTCACAATTTCCCATCTAACCCAGCCCAGTTTTATTTTTGGCTGAATATGGTTAAAGGGACCTGCTGCCTCTTTGACTCTGCCAACCCCTTCGGGGATTGTGGGCGTGATGTTAGGTATGTACCAATTTAAAGAGTTTTCGAAAATAGGAAAAAAAATATAAATAAATAAATAAATAAATAAATTCTCCAGACTGACACACCAATTCCCTAGTTCCAAACTAAGCTTATGCTTGTACTATGGATACTAGGCGAACGGATAGACATACTTAAATACGTTTATAAACATCCATGACTCGAGTACAAATATCCATGTTCATCACACGAAATATTTGCCCCTAGCGGGATTCGAACCCGCGACCCTTGGTTTCGTGGCCAGGGTCTCTGACCACTCGACCAACGGGCCAGTCAAGTCAATATTCTAATACACATTAACCAATCAGCTGATCAACTTTTGTATGGAAAGTAAAATAATAATACTGTTAATATTCAGCGCAGATCTCGTTGGACCTCGCTAGTAGGTACCACCACCAAAATAGCTGCGCAAGATCATCCTCTACTTCTGCTGAACGTGAGTCATCACATGATCAAAACATTACGCTCAGGAGGTTCTATGGAATTATTCGTATGAATCAACTGATGAATTAATTATTAATTACAATAACAACGAATACTACTATGATGCATCCCATTCTAGTATATGTAACATTCTCTTAAAATTGAGAATAAGTTTAATAACTGAAACCTGAATACGAAATCATCGCCAAATAGATAACCGACGCCAAATCTGTCTCTGAAACCCGAATTAACATTATTTAATTGCTTAAATAATGTTAATTCGGGTTTCAGAGACAGTTTTACACGACCAATCTGGTCGTGTGTTAACAGAAGGTGATGTTAGGAGTCATAAAAACCGTAGAGCTTGTATGAAAAGGATTATGAATGTTGAAGAGGCGAGTGAGGTGTGTAAGGACCGTGCCATATGGCGTTCGGTTCTCTCTGCCTACCCCGCTAGGGAAGTGGCGTGAAGTTCAGTTAGTTTAGCAAATAAATAAAATTGTCCATGCCAAATTAACTTTCTCTTACTGGATGTATATAAAGCGGATTAGTAATATACAGTAGGAATAATAAAAAATATACATCTGTATGTTGGTTCCGGCTAGCATTACCATGCGTCCGGATAAAACCGGATATAGTTACGCTTTTCGATTGAGTGTCCGGCCAAAACAAGCGATGTCCGGCATATCCGGCTTTTGATAGGCTTTCTACATTTCACAAACGAACGAGCGCCGAGCGTGGCCGAGCGCAGGCGAGTTGACTGCCGATCGCTCCCGCAGTTTCGTCAATAATGTCGGGTGTCCGGCCAAACTGGCTGGTCTGTCCGGCTATTAGGTTTAGCGACCTAGCAACCCTAGTTTAGGCTAATTCCCGAAACGGCTGAATCGATTTTGACAGACATTTCACTGGCAGAAAGCTGGTCTATTATGCAGTAACTGACAATGAGTAACGACTATTATTTGAAAAAAAAAATAGGGTTTTCTTCCATACCACGCGTGCGAAGTCGCGGACAAGCTTGTCTCTACAACATTGTAATATTGTCAAGGAAGGTAAACAAATGCGACCTCGCAGGTGCCTTCGTAAACGCTCTCTGAACACACAGACTGTCGCATTGATTGATGCCTGTAGATAACTATTCCTTGATGAAGACTAATACAAAGTGTTGACTTAAACGCCCGCGCGAACTCCATTATGTCATGTTGGCATTATAAAATCATTACGTTTGCTTTAAAAATAACACGTAAGGCCACAGTTGTCATTCAGGACCATTAGTTTACCTTGTACAGGCTGTGACGTCATACGTGTGACGTCAGACGTGCATTGTCCACGTGTGTGAAATAAACATAATTTGGAAGCGTAAAAGTAACGATTGTCAGGAATGAATAATTCAACACATCAATTGCAATTTGAATGGAAGTGTGAATATTGGACAAATGGTTGGTACGTGTGTAAAGTCCTAGTATTACATACATGCATAACATCACGATCGTTACCCCGAAGGGGTAGGCAGAGTCAAAGGGCAGCAAGCCCCTTTAAACACATTTAGCCAAAAATAAAACTGGGTTAGATGGAAGATTGTGAAAAAGAAGTGACAGGTGGCTAGCTCGTCGCCTACACAATCACATATCCAAAACTCGAAATACCATTAGTCGCCTTTTTCGACATGCTAGGCACATTCTTTTTAAGTCCCAGACCAACACGGGACATCGGTTGGTAATCATTGTAAAATGAGACCTTAGTGCTATAGTAAATGTTGCATCGAGGAATCCTTGGTATAAAAATATCTAAATGTACCAACTTGAACAAGAGATTTGAATTTAAAATGCCGCAGCGTACCCTGAATCGCTAATTCGCCACGTTTTCTCGTAGGAGCAAGCCGGCCCTGACCTACTGCGAGCCAGTCCAGTTCACCAGTTCAGTGGTTGCTTGGTAAACGCCTCACATCAACATGGTTTAATAATTTATGTTTTCAAATTGAAGTACATAAACAACGATTAATTAAACTAGCTTTTGCCCGCGTGGTACATCGATGAAACATAGCTTATGTGTTATTCTAATGTATAAGCTATACTATTGCAAAGTTTCATTGAAATCCATACAGTACTTTTTGCGTGAATGAGTAACAAACATCCACATAACCATCCATCCATACAAACTTTCGCGTTAATAATGATAGCAAGGTGTATTGGCTTTGTGAATATGAAGGCGAGGAGCTACACTCGTGCGCTCCTTTTTTACAATATTTCTAATTCATACAACCTAAAAAGCCAAAATTTAAATTTACTATAAGTAACATACTATACTTACTAGCTTGGCGATAAGGTCGTAAGGCCAACCATCCTGCGTATTCTGATAACTATGAATATATAATCAAGATATACATTGCGAAAGTGGGGGGACTGGGGCCTAACCATCCGCGGGCCCAAGCCAAACTCACGTGCAAGTTCGTACCCCTGCTGACTAACAAACGAGGCTCTCGCGACGGCTCGCTCTCCGGGGTTGAGAGGTCAGACGACAGTCGCTCTCGTAAAGGCCAAACCAGCCAAATCAAATATGGCGAGACAAACGAATAACGGCGGACCCCGGGCTTCGGTGCACGGACGCAACCGGGACAACGCCATGCTGATGATGATGATACAATGCGAAAGTGGAAGGATGTAGAAGCCGCAGAAGGCCCAAGCTTACCTATCACGACCAGATTGGTCGTATATTAACAGAAGGTGATGTGGAGTCTAAAATTGTGTGAGTGGACTATAATTTTTTTTTAAATATCCTATTCCGGAGTGACTCACCTAAACCGCCATTCATAATAATGACTCACTCAAATCATATAAAACTATTATAACTGAGTAAATAACCGCTTACAGCGTTACAAAAAGCTATAAAACATCACTTAGGACCTTATGACCTATGACATACAGTATAATATCAACTGAGTTTAGTTTTAATTCTACTGGCAATGTTTACATATTATATATTGGCATTGTCCTATCTTGGTCTAGGACTCAACAATAATGTACAAATTGTCTCTTGCCTAGCATGTCGTAGGCGACTAAGGGTGTATTAAGTGGTAGACTTGCGACGATGTAGGCGACGAGCTAGCTACTTGTCATTACTTTTCCATAATTTTGCATCTAACTCAAAATCAACTTTGCGGCTATTACTTCTTAGACCTTTGGAGACTAACACTAGCTCATGCCCGCGGCTTCAGCTGCGTCGATGACGATTTTCAGACGTTGCCGTCAAAAATAATCCTATAAATAAATAATAAATATCCGACAACATCGCATACATTGAGCTGACTCCGAGGTAAGTAGATTAAGCACTTGTGTTACGGATATCAGAAACAACAGTGGTATTACAAATATATACTTAAATATTGGATACTAACACCCAGACACAGCACAAACACAAGTATTCATCACACGAATGTTTGTCCTGGGTGGAGATCGAACCCACAACTCTTGGCGTATAGGGCAGGGTCACTACCAAACCAAATGCGCCATCGAGCCAGTCCTTCCTCCCTATGCAACTTTTAGCGTTCAAACAAACTTCAGGCGCACCAAATTTCATCACAACGAGTAAATATAGGCATGATAACGACAGACAGACAGACGATAAACCCCGTACGTGTTTAAACACACGCAATATTGTTTGTATGCTCATCACGAAACAACGATACCTCAGAACCGTATCTTTACCGAGAGGTAGGATTATGTCAGCGCGGCCTCGCTTCATATATGACCTTATAAGCGCACAACCAAAACATTCATGTATTCATAAGTTCAAGGAAAACTAACTCATAAAGTTAAGTGTTTAAATATTACTTCAGTTTGAACCAAAACATTCTAAATACCTATGTGACATTTCAATAAATATTCTTTATCCTTACCTAATATTATGTAACACATAACCTATTGTACAAACATTTTAGAGGGCATAAAAATACCTAAGTATAATATTTTAAGCAATAAATATAGATCCAGCGGGAAACAGTGTGTAATAAAATAAAATCAGGTGAAACAGTGAACAAAAGCAAGTTTGGAAATAGTTACTAACTAACTAAACTTCACGCCACTTCCCTAGCAGGGTAGGCAGAGAGAAACGAACGCCATATGGCACGATCCTTACACACCTCACTCGCCTCTTCAACATTCATGATCATTTTCATATAAGCTCTACGGTTTTTAGACATTTAAATAATAGTAGCAACATTAAATTGTAATACACGAGTGTGCTAAGTACATAAGAACTTACTTAAACTAAGGGCCGATTTTTTTATTGTCCGTTATGAATTAACCGACTGATAATGTATAAAAGTCACCAATTTGCGGATGACACATGGTATTTTAATCAGCAAACAGGCAATGACATATTACAATTATAGGGATTATGATTTATTCAATTATTATCTTTTATCTGGCTGTTAAAAAATCTGCCCTAAGTCACGGACTAGTAAAAAAAAGAAGGACTCCACGCTCCACACTCCACTGGCATACTACAGCGTGAAGTCACGTTTATGCATGTGTGAGTGAGATACATATAAATACCAGATATCTGTCATTTAGAGCGCTTATTATGTCAATGTGTGACGTAAGTTGCGTGTCAAGTTGAAGCACGTGAGGAGCTTCAACGTCTAGTTAGTGGCGCGGAGTCCTCCTTTTTTTACTAGTCCGTGCTAAAGCACTAAGTATAATTAATTTGAGTAACATCTTTTCACTCATACCTGCTTATGTTATTGTCCTGTGTTGGTCTGGGACTTAAAAAGAATTTGCCAACTGTGTGTCTTTTGCCTTGCATGTCGTAAAAGGCGACTAATGGTATATCGGGTTTTGGGTATGTGATTGTGTAGGCGACGAGCTAGCCACTTGTCACTTTTTTTAACAATGTTCCATCTAACCCAGCCCAGTTTTATTTTTGGCTGAATGTGGTTAAAGGGGCCTGCTGCCCCTTTGACTCTGCCGACCCCTTCGGGGATTATGGGAGGGATGTTGTTATGTTATGTGTTGTCCTTTTCAACCGACTTCAAAAAAGGAGGAGGTTCTTAATTCGACTGTATATATATTTTTGTTAATTATTAGCACGACCCTATCCTATTCGTTAGTACCTTAATATACCTAGAGGTTGTCTGGTAGCGATAATCAGCGATAAGCCTTAATTTTACTGTGTCTGTCTGAATGCCAATTTCTTTATTTGTTTGAGTACAATAATGGATATCTAACAAGACTATAGTAATTCCATTCCATTTGGCATCGTCAGATACGAAAACGGAACCTTTTCACATCTCGACTATTGTCTCCGGCTAGTTAACATCTTGAACGTTATCTCCGAAATATGCAATACTTGCAGAGATTATCTAGATAACGGTCGTAACACGATAACATACTTAGAAACATAAAGAAGATAACAATTAAACAATAGTGGTATTCTTTGAAACAGATATCATTTTACGCAATTCTTACAATTCGAATCAATGAGTTCGTTGAAATTATTATGAGTAAGGGCTTATTTGATTACATAAGTAATGATAGTAAAAAGTAGCCTTGTAGGTTTTCAGTATTGATTTGTTTTAATTAGGAAAAAAGTTAACCAGTCAAAAGGCCAGACATAGGTCTTACCTATGTCTGGCCTTTTGACTGGTCCGTTGGTCGAGTGGTCAGAGACTCTGGCCACGAAACCAAAGGTCGCGGGTTCGAATCACGCTAGGGGCAAATGTTTCGTGTGATGAGCATGGATATTTGTACTCGAGTCATGGATGTTTATAAACGTATGTAAGTATGTCTATCCGTTCACTTAGTATCCATAGCACAAGCATAAGCTTAGTTTGGTACTAAGGAATTGGTGTGTCAGTCTGAAGAATTTATTTATTTATTATTTAGGTATGTTGATCTGGTATGAATGTACCAACTGTAGTACTTGCTGGGCTGGTATGTCATGAAAGGCGACTAATGAGGTGTCTGATATGTGCTAATGTAGGCGACGAGCAACTTTTAACTACTCTTCCTATATTTTCTATCTAACCCAAGAAATTTTATAATTTTATTTATTTTATAATATCTATACTTATAATAAATCTGTAGAGAGGTCAATTCTGTACATGAAATATATTTTCAAAATAACTATCAGGGGGTGATTAGTGATCGATACTGATGCCAAAAATGCAATCAGTAAAATTTTTGTCTGTCTGTCTGTCTTTCTGTCTGTCTGTCTGTCTGTCTGTCTGTATGTTCCTTATAGAAACAAAAACTACTCGACGGATTTTAACGAAACTTGGTACAATTATTCTTCATACTCCTGGGCAGGTTATAGTATACTTTTCATCACGCTACAATCAATAGGAGCAGAGAAGTGAAGGGAAATGTTGGGAAAACGGGAGAAGTTACTCCATTTTTTTAGCTTCCGTCGCGTGTGCAGCCTTAATGGTTAAAGTTACATAGAAATCATGTGTGACGGAAATAGTCTTTATAATATTATCCATAAACGCGGGTGACACCGCTGGCACAGCTAGTTTTAAAAATAAAAATAATGAAAATTATTTGGGATTCTGCCTACCTCGTCGGTGATTGCGGACGTGAGGTTATTATGTTAATCCTTCAATGTCCGACCGTCGCGTTGTTCGATTTTTGCATTGGTTCACTGTCAATAATTTACAACTAAATGCCCAAAAAACTAAATGCATTAAGTTTACAATGCCTAACGTCCGACAAACTAACGCTAATATACTTATGAATAACGAAAATATTGAATTCGTTAATTCCACAACCTTTTTGGGCATAACTATAGATTCTAAACTCCAATGGGGTCCTCATATATCTGCCCTGGCGGGAAGACTTAGTTCAGCTGCATTCGCAGTTAGGAAAATAAGGCAACTGACTGATATTGAAACGGCAAGGCTTGTTTATTTTAGTTATTTTCATAGTGTTATGTCATACGGTCTGTTGCTATGGGGCACCGCTTCTGACATACAAACAATATTTGTGTTGCAGAAGAGGGCTATTCGATCCATATATGGCCTCAGACCTCGTGACTCACTCAAGGCATTATTTAAAGAAATAAATATACTCACCATAGCTTCTCAATTCATTCTCGATTGCATCATCTATGTGCGTAGCAACATAGATGAATTTCATAAAAAATCGGATATTCATAGTCTTAATACACGAAATAAACACAAACTTGCCGTCCCAAAACTCAGACTTGGTAAGATAAGTAGCTCATTTGTGGGCCTAAGCATAAAAATATTTAATAAATTGCCACAAAATGTAACTGAATTACCTATAAATAAGTTAAAGATTTTTATTAAATCACGTTTAATGATAAAGGGTTACTACAAAGTAGAAGATTATTTAAATGACAAAAATATTTGGACAAGATAGTCTGCTCGCACGCACAGTGAAATTTATATTTTTAATTTATAATGTCACTAAATTAGATATATAAGTAGGTACATAAGAACGTATTTAAAAAAAAGGCCATCTGTTGAGTTTCTTGCGGCACCTCTTCTCAGCAGGCCATTCACGTCGAGGTGCTGGTAGGGCAAAAAAAAAAAAAAATGTTTGACGTGCAAAAGAATTTGTTATGAATCCACTTGCAGAATAAATTATTTCATTTCATTTCATTTCATTTCATCGTTGTACTTAAAAATATATGCCATATTTGCACTTCAGCCGTCATCAAAATAAAACATAATTCACGCTAATTTGAGAGTACAGAATAGAATAGCAACATGCAAACATTATCAGGAGTAAAGAACACAAAATCATATACATAAAACCTAATCATACATAGTACACAAAACTTGGGCTTTTGGGTATGTGACTAAGTAGGCGACGAGCTAGCCACTTGTCACTCCTTTTTCACAGCTTTCCATCCAACCCAGCCCACTGTCCCATGTTAGTTTGGGACTTAAAAAGAATATACCAACTGTGGTTATGGTATATCGAATTTTGGGTGTGTGATTGTGTAGGCGACAGGTTAGCCGCTTGTCACTGCTTTTTCACAATTTTCCATCTAACCCGGCCCGACTTTATTTTTGGCTAAATGTGGTTGAAGGGGGATGCTGCCCCTTTGACTCTGCCTACCCCTTCGGGGATTATGGGCGTGATGTTATGTATGTATGTATGTACACAAAACCTACTCAGAAAAATGTTCTAAGGGATTAAAATTTCTACATTAACGCAAGCGAAATCGCATGAAATAGCAATAACCAAATAACAGAACACACCGACTGACTTATCGAAGGTTGCAAAAATAGCCCGTTCTTTAAAGTCGTAAATCACTCCGTTTAGTTGCAGACTGACCTTGACACGATAATGCTATAATGAGGAGAATTCGTCACTTCACATCTGGGAGGAAAACATTGCACAAACTTCACTCGGTCAGCTGTTTTTGTGTCTCGTGACTCAGTCTTGCTCAATAACGCTTCTAGATTAAAAAGCTAAATAATTATGACAATAAAATTTGACTCGGGTAGTAAATCAGTGACAATTTGTGGGCAACACTTTAAGAAGAATCGCATCTCGTAATCGTATGGGACTTAAAAGTTTTGCATGGTCATACATTACAAACAGTGAGTGAACAATCAATCATCCCCTGTTTTCCTACCCTTAATGTTGGTTGGTGGGTTGGATTTTTTTTTATTTATATGGAACCAACTTCGGGGGATACCAGTTCCAATAAAAAAAAGAATTATCAAAATCGGACTAACTACTCCTTAAACATCAACTTAGTGATCAACGCGTATATTTTTTTTATGTATCCGTCGAGAGTCCGATTTTGATATTTATTTAATGTATGACCACGCATAACGTTTTACAGAGTAGTCAGATTTTGAAAATTAGATGAACAACAATAAATACTCATGTGGATTTTTAATTTGTATCAATATCATTCCACACGCCAAACCAAGACCATCAATTTGTTTGATAGTTGAATACCTTGCATTCATAAGAAAAGCTCACACGCATTCAATGTTTGCCAAACCTCTTTGGGCCAACATTCCGACGTTAATTAGTTACTAATTCCTTGGCCATACACTCGGCCAACATTCGGTTACGAAATAAGAAAATACTATAAGAAGCCGTGATCGCTGTCCGTCTTTGGAGCTGGTCTCGACATTTATGATTAGTTCATGGTATTACCCGACATGTTTAATTGTTGGCAATAATTAAAATAGACAATGTATTTAAATTATGGTAAGGCATCACTGATTCCTTATTGTCTATGCGTGTGCTTCCTTTTTAAGATGTCCTGTTCAGCAGGTCTCTCTCTTGTCTGTGGTAGGCTTTGTTGAGTTGATCCAATTAAAACAAGTGGTCCTAAAAACTATTACTTTTATTTAATAACCAATTTAATACAACGTACAAGTTTATGTCTTAAGCAACACAGAAATGTATAATCGTATTTATACTAACTAGTGGTCGCCCAGTGGTCGAAATTCGACCATAATTCATTTAATTTTTTTATGAATTTTCAACGCAATATTTATTAAAATATTTTCTTTTTCGTAAAAAGGGCTTCACGCTTTTTTTTTTTGGGGACATCGGTAGTTAGCCGAAGGCGTCCTTTACTACCTACCGGGTTTAATATATAGATATTATAAAGAACAAAGATTTGATTATTTGTTTGCATTGAATAGGCTCCGAAACTACTGGACCAATTTACCAATGGAAAGTTACTTCAGCAGCGATTAATATAGGCTATTTTTATCCTCGTATTCCCACGGGAATCCTATTTTTATCCTCGTATTCCCTACGTGGGTGAAACCGCGGGGCGCTGCTATATAAAAGGCAGCCGTCACTGGCTGATATATCACACAAAGCTCAAACCGCTTAACGGATTGCTCTGAAATTTGGGACGCTAATAATTATGGCGTAGACATTTGATAAAAAAAGGATTTCCCTACGGGGAGAAAATAAGGAAAATAAGGTAATACGTATCCCGACTTCAACGCGAACGAAGCCGAGGGCAAAACCTAGTATCATATAAATTTCATATCTATCTAAAAAAATGAATTGCTGAATGTGTTGCTAAGCGCAAATCTCGAGAACAGCTGAAGCGATTTCACCAATTCTTTTTAAGTTGTTTGTTATTATCAGGTGAAGGTTCTTATGAAAGAAAAACATAAAAAACGTTGCACGGAAAAAAAAATGGGTATTGAAAATCCGAGAACGGGGCGTTACGAAGTGCGCCGGGTCAACTAGTACTAAATAAACTTAAGATAGTTTATGTTATAATAAAATAGTATATAAAATAGAACTGTCTTATAAACTATAGGTAATTTTTATATTACAAAGGGACACTTAAATTTTATTATAGATAGATTTGTAAGCCATTGGTCAACCGGCCTACACCGCACACCGAGTGGGAGGTATTTACAAATACCCCAAGTATCCGTATTTCATTCAGCCTACGGCGGTCAGCCCACGTGTACGATCATTCAGCTCAGACTATGACGTGGATATGTTGCTGTAATAGCTCGAACTATGGTAAATTCTAAGATTTTCCAGTAAAACCTAAGATTTACCATCTCTTAACGGTAAAAGTCCAAACAGGTGTACAATTCGAACTTTTACCACCATTTACTTAGTAAATCTTAGGATTCTTTACTTGGAAAATTTTACCTAACCAAACCTAACTAAGATTAGGTTATATTATAGGTTAGGTTAGGTAAGGTTTTTCTTTAATCATGTTAAAAAACCTAACCTAACTAACCCATAATATAACCTAACCTGGAAATGTTTACATTTACCAACTCATGTCGGTAAATCCTAAGACTTACTAGTAAAACCAAAGATTGACCAATATATGGGCTTTTTCAGTAACAGATACATTAACGATGTAGCTCAATGGGCACACACGCGCCTCAAATTACAAAACCTATGATTTCTAAAAATCTATGTACGTATTGTAAGATAAATCGGCCATGTGGGATATCTTTACGTAATTATAGATATGTAACGATCCAATTTATCTGGTCCTCCAGTCTAAGGGTTCTGAAGAGTCGCTTCAATAATAGCCAGACTTGCTAAAACCAGGAAACGGCAAAAAACCCAGACCAGGTATAAGATATAATGACATTAAATACGGTAACATATTCATACATGACATTACGTCCGTAATCCCCGAAGGGGTAGGCAGAGTCAAAGGGACAGCAAGCCGCTTTAACCGCATTCACACAAAAATAAAAGTGAACTGGGTTAGATGGAAAATTGTGAAAAAGTAGTGACAAGTGGCTAGCTCGTCGCCTACGCAATCACACACCCAAAACCCGATACACCATTAGTCGCCTTTTACGACATGATAGGCAAAGAACACAGTTGGCACATTATTTTTAAGTCCCAGACCAACATGGGACAGTATATTACATTATACAGTATGTTCATTCATGGATGAGCAAAGTCAAAGATCGGGCCCAGTGGTGTTCATTAGGTCTATGCCCAGCAGTGGACAGTGTGGGTGTTAATTAATAAATTAATGACTTAGAATAATAATACAGTTCTTCAACCGTTTGAATCGGATCAAACCCGCTAACATTCGCAACTATCACTTATAACTTGCAATCAGGGATTGCAATCCAGCGGCAATTATTGCTGGTTCCAGTACATGAGGCAGGATCCAGCAGAGCTTCCCCCCCCCCCCCTGCTGGGGGGCATGTCGCTGGAGGGCGTCGTGCAGGCTCAGCTATACCCACAACGTCCCTCCACTCGAGCGATGAGGGGTACCGCGGGGTTTTAGTGGGTATACCCCGGCCATTCTCCCTTTTCAAGTCTATGTACGTATTTATACCACTAGCTCGACGGTGAAAGAAAACATCGTGATGAAACCTGCAAATTCAAACAACTTTGGATTTGTAACCATGATCCAAAAATTGTATTTCCCTATCTTAGGGTTACGAAGGTCAGATCGGCAATCGCTTCAATGTAATTACCAGATTCGCTAAATCCTGGATCATGGTCTAAGCGGACCCCGTCTAAACACGGGACATAACGCTAGGAAGATGATGAGTAAGATTGCTGGATCCAGCACTGCAGTCCCTACTCGTAACCACTGCGCTAAACGAGTCACGAATGACGTGTTGTCCAGCGGGCCTGCACTACAAACAAACCGGGCGTCCCCTACCACTCTTTGATCAGTTGGCCATCAGCCAACTACAGACACATAGCACTACGCTTCGCTACGAACAACTGTCTGCTAGTTTTGAACCGTTTGTGTTAGTACAGGACTATTGGGTTAAATCTATATATCAATACGTGAAGCAAAATCTTTGTACCCCTTTGTATGAGAATTACCCGGACGTAGGAGTATGAGATTTGGCACAGTTAAGTTAATATGGGGAACGAGTGCAGAAAGATAATATTTCAATAAATAGTTTAAAAAAATCAAATAAATGGTCTAATTTCGACCAGTGGGCGACCACTAGTACATTTGATAGGTGAAATGGTTATTTGGAGGGAAGATGACTAAAAAAATCTGTTTAGTCCGTCAGTTAGATTTAAAAAATATATTAAACACGTATTTTTTTATTTATTAGTCAAACAAACATTGACGAATATACAATGCATTCAAGTTGCGCGTGACGTCGCACTTTCGTACATTTTTTACTAAATAGTGACGTCGCAAGCCCCCACTTCAAAACTTTGATGCTCTTTATTTTTGTGATTTTTTTGTTAATTTGCTAAAGCGAAAAATATGTGTCTAGTATTTTTTGTATAATCTAACTGACGGACTAAATAGAATTACTTATAGTTTTATTATATTTATTATACTAATATTTTATACAACGTATAGGCGACGAGCTAGTTATTTGTCGCAGCTTCTCATTCAAGATTTCCCATCTTGCACAACTCAGTTTTACTTTCGACTAAGAATGATTAAAACAGTTTTACTGTTACTTGGACTCTCAATTTCATGAACGTTTCTATTTACGTATAATAATGTTATAACTTGATATATTTTTTGATTAGTCGATCAAAAACACCGTGCCACATTTTTCCCTGACAAGCTTAAACTACGCCCAAATATTATTTGTAACGTCTGAGACGCGTCCGGCGTTTGTTTGATGTCGCCATGATTTGTGTACTTCAGACTTTGTTTTGTAATAGTAACGGCTGTACGTCTTAAGTCTCGAGTTTTGACAACATATTGCACCCGGCTGTCCAACTAACTAAACTTCACGCCACTACCCTAACGGGGTAGGCAGAGAGAACCGAACGCCATATGGCACGATCCATACACACCTCACTTGCTTCTTCAACATCCATGATCCTTTTCATACAAATTTTATGACTCGTAACATCACCTTCTGTTAATACACGACCAATCTGGTCGTGGTAGGTGAGCCTGGGCCTTCCGAGGCTCCTACATCCTTCCACTTTCGCATTGTATATCTGTTTAGTAAATCTTTCGTCATCCATTCTTCCCACATTTCCGAACCACCGGAGCATGCTTCTTCTTACCTTGACCATAACTATTCCTATATAAATAATAACACTGTTTTCCAGCTTCAGATCACTCTTGTAAAGAAAACCTGTGTAAATAGATGCGTAATTGTAAAATTCTAACCACTTGTCAATACTTTTTAACAATTTTCCCACAAACCCAACACAACTTTATCACCATATCCTAGCGTTAAAGTCCCGGGTCCTCGCTTAGATCATTATCCAGAATTTAACATACATACATACATAACATCACGCCGATAATCCCCGAAGGGGTAGGCAGAGTCAAAGTGGCAGCATGCCCCTTCAACCACATTCAGCCAAAAATAAAGCCGGGCTGGGTTAGATGGAAAATTGTGAAAAAGCAGTGACAAGCGGCTAACCTGTCGCCTACACAATCACACACCCAAAACCCGATATACTATTAGTCGTCTTTTACGACATGCTAGGCAAGAACCACAGTTAGCATATTCTTTTTAAGTCCCAGACCAACACGGGACAGTGGGCTGGGTTGGATGGAAAGTTGTGAAAAAGGAGTGACAAGTGGCTAGCTCGTCGCCTACTCAGACACATACCCAAAAGCCCGTAAGAATTCAACGAGTCTGTTAATTAAATTGAAGCGCCCCAACTCATCTTAATATTTTTGCTAACTATGGTTAAAATAACTATACTGCTTCGTCTGTCAACCCCTTTGGAGATTGCGGACGTGATATTATGTTAATAGATATACATGAGAAGTACTACAAGGTAAACCTTTTTAATCAACAACTTGACCCATTTCACGATAACCTATGTATTAAGTAGCAAAACACACTGACCTAGCGTTAACGAGTTATCGTTAACACACGACTGTTATTTTAGCAATTAAACAATCAGCGCGGTGTATCGTCGGCGCCTTCTAAGAAATGGCTAAGTGTAGATATTACATAGTATAAAGAGTTCTTGCCTAACATGTCGTAGAAGACGACGAATGGTGTATCGGGTTTTGGGTATGTGATTGTGTGGGCGACAGGCTAGCCACTTGTCACCACTTTTCCACAATTTTCCTTTTAATCCAGCCCAGTTTTGTTTCTGGCTAATTGTGGTTAAAGGGGCCTGCTGCCTCTTTGACTCTGCCTACCCCTTCGGGGATTTTAGGCGTGATGTTATGTTTTTTGTTTTGACTTTAACTTCAGGATTAGGTTAGAGGAATTCGTTCCTCTTAGCCCAAAAGGTCTATAACCACCGTGAAGTCTATAAAGAACTCATCAGGGTATGATCATTTGGGAAACATTCGATAAGGTTTTTGGTACTGATTTACAGTGAGCTTTCAGATCATTCAGGTTTTCTAATGTCGTAGGTATGTGTTTGATATTGGCGATAGTTCTTTTTATCAGACGTAGCAAACAACCGGACACATCAAATGATCATTGACTGCGACCAAATGCGTTGTGAAATTTAATTAACCATGCGATCACATGGGATAACTTTTATCCCAGATATCGGCTAATTGAATTAGTACAATTGTAGCCTTAATCTTTAACAGATATTTAGACAAAAGATCGCAACTTCATATTAAACTCATTCCCCAAGATTCCTGCACACATCCATCTATAGTTATCTCTATTCTCCCATACTGAATGCGTATACCGAACCAAACCCCGCTTTTACACTGACCCGAAACGTTTCAACATCCGTCAAGCTCAGCATAATCCCATCGGCCATTATTCCATTCCGTACCTTGTTTTTGTCCCAAAAATAGCGGAGCATAAATAAGTTCGGCAACAAAATGGGACGAACTAAAAACATCGCAGGAAGTTGATTACGAAACTGGCTCTGAGCGTGGCCCGTAATCGCGTAAATGGCACAATTAGCGAACGTTATTGGCGATTGGGCCGGTCGGTAGCACCAGGCATCTTTCCCACAGGAGCCCGAAATCCTGAGTTATCAGGATCACTGACAATTAATACCGAAAAACATATTCATTTCATCATGTGGCCCGGACCAAGCTAATTGATTAAAGAGATTGGTTAGCTTAATGGACGTTGGGTAACTCACGAAAGATCTTTGCGCCACAGTGGCGCAATTTTCAGTTAACTCAAAATTACGTTACAGCGCAGTAAAAAAGAGCAAACTGAGTAATTCGCTGCTAAGTGCATCACTTTTCGCGGAATTTATTTAGTCCCAACTAACTAAACTTCACGCCACTTCCCTAGCGGGATAGGCAGAGAACCGAACACCATATGGCACGGTCCTTACACACCTCTTGCTTCTTCAACAATCCTAAATTACCTAAAATAACATGCCAATAATGTTTATTGCCTAGCATGTCGTAAGAGGCGACTAATGGTGAGTATCGGTCTTGTGAATGTGTAGGCGACAAGCTAGTCATTCGACACTTTTTCATGATTTTCTATCAAACTAAACTTAATTGAATTTTTGATTCAAAAATGGTTAACTGCTCGCTGCTCCGCAGACTGCCTACCTCTTCGGGAATTTCAGACGTAAGTCATCTTCCTAGCGTTATGTCCCGTGCTTAGACGGGGTCCGCTTAGACCATGATCCAGGATTTAGCGAGTCTGGTAATAACAGTGAAGCGACTGCCGATCTGACCTTCGTAACCCTAAGATAGGGGGACCAGACAATTTTTGGATCATGGTTACAAATTCAAAGTTGTTTGAATTTGCAGGTTTCATCACGATGTTTTCCTTCACAGTCGAGCTAGTGGTATAAATACGTACATAGACTTGAAAAATCCAGAGGTACATTCCCAGGTTTGAACCCGCTCTCCTCAGTTAAGAGGCGCGTGTCCTTACCATTGAGCTACCACTCACTTCAAATTAACTCAATCCGCCTGGATCATAAAGGTAAATTTAACGAATCTGTTCGTAAAATCATCACGGGCCCAAATAGAGCCTGAACATAAATTTAGGACGATGTCTAGGCGGAGGCATCGCGAAAACCGCATTTTATATATGTAGCTCATATCGACACGAGGGTCAGAAGGTTTGAATGACGATTACGTCATCAACAAAACGTTAACAGATTTTGTAAATATTATACCGAAGCTTACGTAAGTTCGCCAGGGGAGGCATGTAGCTTTACTTACTTTCGCCGACAATGAGGTAGTGAGTGGGTTAAAATATACCATTCTTAGGGTTCCTTACCCAAAGGGTAAAACGGGACCCAATTATTAGTAATTAGAGTTTACGGACAGTGAAGTTTACAGACGGACGGACAGCGAAGTCTTAAGACTTCGCTGTCCGTCCGTCTGTCACCAGGCTGTGATGATGCCGGGCATGAACCGTGATAGTTAGACAGTTGAAATTTTCACAGATGATGTATTTCTGTTGCCGCTATAATAACAAATACTAAAAAGCAGAATAAAATAAATATTGTAGAGGGCTCCCATACAACAGACATGATTTTTTTTTGCCGCTTTTGCAGATAATGGTACGGAACCTTTCTTGCGCGAGTCCGACTCGCACTTGGCCGGTTTTGTTCTTTTTTTTTTTCAATCAGGTTTATGACACTGGACTCAACCAAGTTGGTCTGCGACTCGAAAATAATGCACCAACCGTGTCCCGTGTAGGCACGAGACACGGTTGGTGCATTTGCCTAGCATGTCTAGCATGCATTGCCTAGCATGTCCCAAAAGACAACTTTCGGGTATTAGGTTTGTGGTCACGTGGAGGCGACGACGTAGCCACTTGTAGCTTTTTTTTTTTTCCATCTTACCCAAGTCAATAAATTTTTGTTCCGAATGTGATTTAGGGAGGTCATTACTTCTTGAACTCCAAATCTAATCACTATTTGCTAAATGGCTTATGGGCAAAGTCGCAACAGACAGAGAGAGCTACTCTCGCCTTTATAATATTTGTGAAAACGATCAGCATGGCATAAATAGCAAATCTTTGGATTACACCAATTGGCCTAAGCTAATTTATCTCTAATCTATCTAGTTTCTGGCTCCATTTTCATCTTTATTGACAGCATCATAATCAGAATGAAATAAAGGTATATCACCCCACATACATACCTCAAGAGAACACAAAAATGGGATAAGCTGGATAAGTGCACAATTTTGTCCAATTTCATTCATCTGTTCATATAAAAACATTATTGAGAACAAACTTTACATGCATAATAAACAATCACATTCATAATATAAATGATATCAGCAGGATACAAATGCATTATGTAATCAATTAATAAATTGATCCATTCGATACTTGCAAGTTATATCATTATCTGTAATATACTATTCACCCGCAATACGAGAGACTGACATTGCTTATCATCTATTTGTACAAATATAAACAATAATAGAAGCAATTATGTGATTCAAACAATGTGTGCGTTATGTGATAACTTTTATATTAATGAACTTACTATAAAAGTGATTCGGAAAAACCAAATTTATATATATAGAAACACAAAATGTTACATTTTGATGGAGATGGATAGTAAGTATGTAGAATCATCAACTACCCTGTATTAAGGTAAGTACGAAAACATCACAGACAAACAAACATACACCATGTGTATGTATTTCTTACTGATAGCCTATTTATTCTGTATGGATTTAAATAGGTAGGTAGGTATATCTCATAAAAATAATTTTGATTGTTAGCTTAATTAAAATACTGAATAATGCATAAGAGTAAATATTTTTAAAATATAGTTTAAAAAAAGGCAATAATTATAATTGATGCTTATTTTATTTTGACTGGGTGAACCTTCTTTAAGTTTTATATTATAGCTGAAGCACTTGGAAAAGCTTTAATAACAGACTAAATTATATTCCGTTTCCTTGAAATATTAAAAAATTCAGTAGTTTTATTTTATATAGATCTGTTAATTTAAAAGAGCAGGGATAATTATTAAAATCATATTTTTTTAAGTACTTAAATAGATTGCTCTTAATATGCGCCATTTAATTAATGTGTAATTTTTTTCCCTTGTCGTAAATATCTAAGTACTAAGATATATGAGTAATGCAATTAATGACTACATTATATATCACCAATGTTATAAATTATCGTTAGTATGTAGCGTGTCTTACAATAATGAAAATTATAGAACGTAGGTACTACCTATCACTATTTAAACATATTTGACATTTCTTTAGTGACAAGATAGAACAAGATATTATTTCTACATGTGATACCAAAGCGTATGTTTTTTGCTGTAAACAATAATTGTGTGTACAAGCTAGCGTACAGGCGAGAGAAAACATCTATTCTTCACTAAATTCTATTTAAAATTTGTGATGTCATATTCTAGTATGTAGGCGCCGCAAGACAAGGCCACAAAAGTTAGCGCAGAGCACCATTATGCCACGAATTTATCGACGTTTTACCATGCTAGCAAGGGAAGATACACCCCAGCTAAGACAGAGAGGACTTCCGCCCCATAAAACGATGGGGTGATAAAGTTTTTCAGGCCAAATTACAAAACTACTAATGTCAACAAAACAAAATTTACATTACATCAATTACGTATAGACGTGGAAGTAACAACAAATGATTAACAAACTCAACAACTCATAAGGAACGAAAATAACTAAGGAATTAGGTTACAGAAAGCTTCCGATCGATATATTTATATGAAATCCTGAAATGCTCCTACAAAATGGCGGGAGTACAATCCGACCGAATCGAAGAGACCGGGAACAGTAGGAAGTGCACTACTAATGAGGCGACCCAAATTCGGTCGGGTTATACATCTGATCGCACAGATGTAAGATTTCTCATTTCCTACACGATTTCTGTAATGTTCACAAGCCTGTGAACATTGTATCGGGTAGTTTAGGGTATTAAGTCACTGTACTCACCGTTTCCGTTTTCCATTAGCGCTTAAAACATCACAAAACACAATTTTTTTTGCACAAGCACTCACACGCCCATACGATATGTAACAACATCACGAGTCCAACTGCGCCCTCTTGCGGTCACTACGGAAACTGCAGTACCACACCTGCGGCTACATTCAGATTGGTGTTAATTTTAATTTCGACAGTCCCAATTAATACATCTTAATTAACTGTTTCAGCAAAAAAACTAGTATTTAAGTAATACTGTTTATTTAAAATTACTCGCAGCAAAACCAGTTTGAAGGCGGTGCTGGTCGATGTTGAATAAAAATTCATGAAGCACATTCAGTATTGATTTTTCCCCGAGCGCAACTGATTCACGATTTCACGCAATGGGGAGCAAAGTTTGACTCATAGTTATTTCTGTTCACTTTCTTAGTTTGAACTCTTTATCTACTTTGTTATTGTGCGTAGTCAGCAAATTATGCGGCCTGTGTGGGGACATGTCCATTTAAGGAATTTGTTAACGGTGATAGATTCTATCAGATGGTGTCCACAAGGTCTCAGAGCGTAGGATTGGCTAGCGGTGTGAGGAAATTGATTCAATTTTATCAATTGATCAGTGGCACAGCTGTCATTAGCTTCCGTCCTACTTTTTGATCTTACTGGCCGTACACAAAAATTGGAAGTTACTTTAATTTGTTGATTTTATAATGTTTTTATCTTTCTTGCTTTTAGTTCTCTTATTTAACGTTGTTAAGTATGTACGTATGTAAGTATATTTGCTAAACTGTAGGTACTTACTTACACAATTAAACCTGACCTGTTCTGATTATAAAGTCAAAATCAAATTATAGATTGTGAACTGTAAAACCCAAGGGTACAGGTACCTAGGTTTAACAGACTTTGAATAGTTACAAGATCAGTCATGTAACTATGTACGTAGGTGTTATTCGTTAATTCTAATTAACTACTACCTACCTACTCTCGTCTAGACTAGGTTTGATGACCTGGGCGCGTTTTTAACCACCCAACAATGCAGTATTTTATACTGCAGCGTCTCTGCAGAGCATTAATCTATTAATTTTGGCAGCGTGTTAGCGATGGGGTGTGGCACCGAGGGCATATTGCTCCGCCACCCACATATCCTAACGTTATTAACATAAATACCGATGTCTACTAATTGTAAGCTATTATTTCAACGAATATTTCGCTATTATGTTATGTATAAAGTCGTATGATAATATATTTTACTTTAATTGAAACACGGATTTCATTAAAATTCCTGCTAATAAAACTCGTAATTAAAAATCAAGCCCAATTGATGCATTATCATAATATTTTATCCATAAAAAGATAGCATGATAGTGATATGTATTTTAATCGTGATAAAGTTGAATGGACGTATTGTTATCAGTAGCGCCTGACGGAAAATAAACAGCAATGTTGCATTGCGCTAACTTTATGTTAGTAATATTCAAAAGGCGATTGTTCTTAAAATTCAAATGTAAGTACAATAGCCTAATTGCCAATAGTGCCAATTGTAAAGTGTAATATTTTACATAAAAATTTAATATTTAAAGCTCAATGGTAAGGACACGCGCCTCTTAGCCGAGGAGTGCGGGTTCAAACCCGGGCATGTACCTCTAGATTTTTCAAATCTATGTACATATTTATACCACTAGCTCGACGTTGAGGGAAAACATCGTGATGAAACCTGCAAATTCAAAACAACTTTGAATTTGTGACCATGATCTAAAAATTGTCTGGTTCCCCTATCTTAGGGTTACGAAGGTCAGATCGGCAGTCGCTTCAATGCAATTACCAGACTCGCTAAATCCTGGATCATGGTGTAAGCGAACCCCGTCCAAGCACAAGACATAACGCTAAGAAGATGATGATGATGAATAATTTAATATTTGTGAAAATCACTTCAATAAATGAAAAAGTCTGACTCGTTTTCCAACAGCATAGGAAAGTCTGACTCGGTATCCAGTATAGGACTTTTCATGTTAATAAATTAACAGATAGATGATAGGTACAATACTACATTTTGATTAAGGATATATATACTTGATGACACATACAAACACACATGTCATCACGCCCATGATCCCGGAAGGGTAGGCAGAATCAAAGGGGCAATTAGCCGCCCATACTCTGCAAAAAATAAGGTTTATTTCCATTCGTCACACTAGGCTTTGTCCCACCAGTACGACGAACGGGAAAATTGTGAAAAAGTAGTGTTAAGTGGCTAGTTTGTCGCCTACACAATCACTCACCTAAAATCAGCTACACCATTAGTCGCTTTTACGACATGCTAGGCAAAGAACACAGTTTGCACATTCTTTTTAAGTCCCAGAACATACGACACTGGGTCGTAGAATTTACTAAGCCCAATGAGGTTGGCAAATTTTGATAGGTACCTATTTTTTAAATTATGTCATTTTTTTTTATTTATTAGCTTCTGCCCGCGGCGTCGCTCGCGTGGTTCGTCGATAACATAGCCTATATGTTATTCGGGTGTACTTATATAATAAGCTATGTTATTGCAAAATTTTATTAAAATTCATTCAGTAGTTTTTGCGTGAAAGAGTATCAAACATCCATACATTCTTACAAACTTTCGCGATTATAATATTAAATAGTGTAGTAGGATATATCATTATATAAAACACTTAAAGAACCGACTCTCTTTCTTGGTTAGGTACTAGAAGATAATACTAATGATTTCTCTTCTCCTAGCAATAACAGCCTAAGTCACGAAGTTGTCGCCATCTTTAACAATACACAGATAAACATCTAAACATATCCACATCAGAATGACCCTCGCAAAAATTTGATAAACGACACACTACACCCCTCTCACTTTCCTGCGCGCATTAGACAAAGACAGGCTATAAGTTATGAATAATTTTATGTTCCAAAAACTGTGGGGTACGTCACCATAACTTCATAGAGGGAACTGGATGAGGGCTGAAATAAAGTAGTTAGATTGAAATGTGTTTTGTTTATGATATAAGTTTCGCAATCTAACAAAGTGGAATCATTTCATTAAAACCGTTTTAGTTTTGATCGAGTTAAGTACTTTTCGCGATTAACAAGAATTAATGGTTGTTTTTATGGAATTAACTAAAAACTTTTTATTTGGAGGGATGTACGAAACTGTTTAGCGGAGTTAGTGATTCCAATTTATATCTAAACAAATACAATTTGATGGACGCTGGACGGTGTTAGATAATGACAATAAAACAATGTTTTAAACAGCTGAACCGACTTTGGGGCACTTGCACTGGTAGATAGCTGGTATTACAAGGGCTCCCGGCAAAAAAATACTTTAAATTCTACGCGACGAAGTCGAAATTAGAATTCGGCAAATCAGATTAAAGATTGTGATTTGTCCTAACATTAATTATCTATCCTATAATCATCTTTCAAATCAAACATCAGTTTAGTTCAATGACGTCATATCTGTAAGTGTTTAAGCAGTTATATTATAATTCAGAGTGTTTGAATACAGAAGTGCAAAGTTTACTTACAATATATTAAGACCAAAACAACTTACTGGCCGAGGGAAAAGTCTTGTTGAAAATATATGAAAAATACGTTTATTTAAAAACAAAACACAAAATCTCCTACCCATAATACGTGGTATGCGTCGACCGCAGTATCCAGTTGGAGTAGTAAGAAACGTTAGTGAAAATCGCCAGTTTCACGTCACAGTCCCTCGGCTTCACTGCCAAGACACCCACAACCTTATCGCCGAAGAAAATAGGTCCAAACTCGTGGATGAAACAGTCCTCGTAATCAGAAAGGTCTATGCACATTAGAGTCTCATCCAACTCTACTCCGTAGCTCTCGAAGCATCGCGAATGAGACACTATACCAACTTCAAACTTCTCAAAATCATTCGTCAAGAACATCTTTTTATCCATAGTGGAGACGGTCTTCCAGACGCTAGCTTCCACTTCCTTAACAGCCTTATCATCAAACACCGATGGCTTCATCGAGAAAGGATACAAATCCACATTCAACTTAGCTACAGCAATATCGTATTTCGGAGTGGGATGGCTGCTGTTAAATTTCTCATGAAGTCTCCAGAACAGAATAGGATACGTGTGAGAATAGTTCCTTACGAAGTCATGGTATATTAGCACTCTGTGTGTAGCTCCGTGCCTTCTGCAGTGAGCTGACGTGACTACCCACTTGATGAGAATCACGCTGGCAAAGCAGGAGAAAGACCATGTATTCGTAGAGTTCCTTGTTATAGCTGCTACGTATGGGAACCTTTCCGACATGGTTAAAGATGAGTTGTCGCTCAGGGATATCACTCCCATGGATCTGGCGAAGTTGAAGATCCCCCCTCCGGCTAAGTACTCCCTCTTTTTCTCCTGGACGGTGATTTCTGTCGCGAATTTGACCATTATGCAGACGGCCATGATGGCTACGAGGATCAAGACAGTCAGGATTATGCATGCTGCCTTCACCATCCTTGTGTGTACAGGGATGTGTTCCGTCTGATGTCTTCTTTCTCTAAATATCTGTACCAGGGCACTGGTTGGCGAGATGAGACTGTTTTTATTCAAATTGCCCAATAGTGGAAGATAAAATGTAAAATTTACACAAAAAACCTTTTAGAAAGTTTGATAATATGGTGACTTTTGATAGGCAACTGACATTTGACAGTAGGCACAAATAAAAAGTAGCATGAAAATCGATGGGAAAGAAAGAAAAATCATGGTAATAGAAGATTTATAGGTTCATATAAAAAAAAATTGAATTAAGAACCGCCTCCTATTTTTTGAAGTCAGTTAAAAAAAATACGGAACTTTGTATATTACATTGAAGTGACTGTCATCCGACCTACGTAACCCTTAGGTATGGGAACCGGATAGATTTGGCATATCCATAGTTACTTGAATGTGTAGGTTTCCTAACAATGTTTTTCTTCACCACCAAGCTTGTGATTAAAATAGATACCAAAGATTCGAAAAATTCAGACGTTCGTACCCGTTCAAACAGTTCCAGATATTTAGTGACAAGTAAAACTATAAAAAGCGTTATAATTGAAGCTTGAAGTTTGTTATGATTTAAAACTATTTCTTATACTACATACATACATAACAACACGCCGATAATCCCCGAAGGGGTAGGCAGAGTCAAAGGGGCAGCATGCCCCATCAACCACATTTAGCCAAAAATAAAGCCGGGCTGGTTAGATGGAAAATTGTGAAAAAGCAGTGACAAGCAGCTAACCTGTCGCCTACACAATCACACACCCAAAACCCGATATACGATTCGTCCCTTTTTACGACATGCTAGGCAAGAACCACAGTTGGCATATTCTTTTTAAGTCCCATCGTCGCCTACTCAGACACATACCCAAAAGCCCGTCAACCATTAGTCGACTTTTAGTACATGCTAGGCAAGAACCACAGTTGGCACATTATTTTTTTTGGTCCCAGATCAACATGGGCCAAGTCCCAGACCAACATGGGACAATTCTTATACTACCTGACTACTATATGAGTTAGTAATTTCAGACCCATTCAATTAGTTTCAATATTATACGGGTACAAAACGTACCTACGTACTTTTGCCACAAAAAACATGTTAACTGAAATATATGTAAGAGGAATGTTTAAGAATATCTGTCCAGAAGGCAAGCGATTGGAAGATCGCGGACACACCAAAACATCTCGCTATATCGCAGCATCATTAATTTTATCTACCCCATTCATTCGATCGCCATTCGTTCTGTATTGCCGATGGAGATATGTGGATAGATGGGCCTTTTAGAGGGTCTGAGACGCCCTTGCGAGGAGCTCGAAAAGAATTATACTTACAAATGTAAGTATGTATATGGTAAATGTCGGTTGACGATACAAATTGATTCGATCTGTAGAGATTTATTAAAGAAATATCTGTAATTGAAGAAGTTGACTTTACCAGTGCACGTTCGTGAAAATATTAATATAGTATATGGAATAAGCGAAAGGTGTGAGCCAGGTTCCATAATTTGGATTGGAATAGTTATACAGATAATAAAAACAGTTTAGGCTGAACTATAATTAAGTTGGTTTGGAGGGAAGGTTGTGTATAAAGTAATGACAAGTGGCTAGCTCGTCGCCTACATAAGCACAAATCAAATACCCAAACCATTGCTTGCCTTTTATGACATGCTAGGCAAGGAACACAGTTGGCATTATTTTTGAGTCCCAAATCAACATGGGACCAACCCGACACTGGTCTACCCAACCCTCACTCTTTACGGAAGCAGCAAACCTGTCAGTTATAATACCATTCATTTCGATTTCAATATCCAAGAGTGGGATTAAACAAAGAAATCTGTAAGGCACTTAGCGAAGTCCTAGCCCCATCTCCCCGGCAGAGGCGACGCGACATCGCCGGCTCCGGCGGAGCGTGGCGGCGGAAATCTGTGCAAATAGCGCGACGTGAGGGGTCAGTCAGTCATGCGTTATAGGCGCTGGAAGAGGCAACAAGACGATATTGATATACGACATTGTAACTTAAGTGAATTTATGCCTCGTTGGTCTAGGTAAATGCGTCGCCTTAAGACCAAGAGGACCAAGGTACAAATCCCGGGTCTGGCCAAAAATTCGTGGCTGGGTATTTTAGTATTAAACCACCCCCGTGCCTCGGAAAGCACGTTAATCAATTGGCCCTGCGCCTGACCTCTCTCCGGTCATGTTGGTGCCGTCTCACCGGACTATGAGAGTGAAGGAACAGAGAGTGCACCTGTGTTTGCGCACACACTTGTGCACTATAACACCTGCTACTTAGGGTTATAATAAACGTTAAGATTAGGCCGTTGTGACCGAAATCGGTAAGGAGGATATTATTAAATGCGGTCGTTGTCCGTCTGTTTGTTACGATTTTAAACCTCAATTTGAGTCTAAGTGTGGAATCATGTACGTTACGTTTACGTCTAGGTTTACGTAGAGACAAAACAAAGACCAAAATTTCATCACAATCAGTCAATTTGTAAATTAACGTTGGATACTGATATTCGCAGGAAAATTCACGTTTTTGATACAGATGGAACCCTATTCTGGTCAATGGATAAAATCTAGTTATTAAATATTATACATATATAACATCACGCCCATAATTCCCAAAAGGGTAGGCAGACTCAAAGGGGCAGCAGGCCCCTTTAACCACATTCAGCCAAAAATAACACTGGGTTGGGTTAGATGGAAAATTGTGAAAAAGTAGTGACAAGTGGCTAGCTTGTCGCCTACACAATCAATACCCAAAACCCGATATACGATTAGTCGTCTTTTACGACATGCTAGGCAAGAAACACAGTTGGCACATTCTTTTTAAGTCCCCAACCAACATGGGACAATATTAAACACCAAACACACCAATTCCTGTATTTTAGCGCATAACGGTTATACATAGCCTATCTCTCGTAATAGCAACAGAAAAATCATCCAGCATAGTTCCAGAGGGCAAACACGTGGTTTTGCCCAAAACTCGTTTTTTTCGTCTCTTCCAGTCCAGAAGCGTCTGTGTCATAAGTTAAAACGACCACTAAGCGGATACCCTGCACCAATATTTGCTGCCAGCTGCCCCACCAACAAAAGATAATTCATTAAGCTTATCAAGTTATCACTTACTTACTTCGATATAGAGTTCTTCGCATGTTGGTCAACTTCATGAAAATGTACCAACTGTGTCTTGCCTAGCATGTCGTGAAGGTAAACTTATGCCGTATAGGCTATTGGTTTTGTGCTTATGTAGGTGACGAGCTAGCCATTTGTTAATTTTTCCATCTTCATTATTACTTTTGGCTGAAAGTGATTAAAAGCTCTTGCTGCTTTTTGGACTTTGCCCGCCTTTTGCGAGGATAAATGTGTATAAATTATGTGCATTAGACCAACGTAAATATGAATAAAAGTCTAAGCAAAAAACTCAAGGTCGAAGTCAAAAGTCAAAGTCAAAGTACTCACTAATACATTATTAATCAGAATTTCTAAAACTAACTAACTAAACTGTGTTTAAATTGGTAATTTATTAAGTGATGCAGTGTAATTTGGTGGCAGCTTATTCGCTCTATACTATTCGCGTTTATAGCAAGAAAATGTCATTCTTTATTTAATTCCCTGTAAATAAGTTTAATAATAAATGTTTTTTTTTGCAATACATATTTAATATTTTTAAATATCGGCATCGCACAATCAATCAGTTTCTTCATTCTTTGATTATAGGTACAACGAAGCCAATGAATCCCTATTGAAAAAAATAAAATAACACGTCACGGTTTTTATAAAACAGCAAATCAATGGCAAAACTAACGATCAGAATTACCATAACTCCATACAGTATTCAATACACCACGGTTCATTTGATCTCCGCGAAGAATACCAAAAATACGACAGTCACTGACAACTTATTGCTAATACAGAACTAATTTGCTGCGCTATTTTGAGCTTTATTGCTCGGTGATAACGTGGGGTGTAGGGGGGTGATGAAGATGGGGAGATAACAATATAAAAGTTCAGAACATTAGTCTGTGGACCATAGCCGATCGGTATAAGGGTTGTTTATTGCCGTCTGCATGTCTAGGTTTAATAAGGCTTAAGTAACACCTATCGAAGGGAAGCCACGATCACTCGCTAATCTATTATATTAAAATGAATCGCTGAATGTGTTGCTAAGCGCAAATTTCAAGAACAGCTGAACCGATTTCGCTAACTCTTTTTTAGTTGTGTTTGTTATTATCAGGTTCTTATGAAAGAAAAAAAAAAAAAGAATTGCGCCGTGTCAGCTAGTATTTTATAAATAGCAAGTGAATCTATAGTTAGGTAACGTAAAAAAAAACAAAAATTATTAATTTAATAAACTTTAAAACCAACACATACATAGTCGTCAAATTAGATAAAAGACATGATGTATTATTTTCAATCTTACCATTTCGAAATGTTGACTTGATTTCGGAAAATTGGGTAAAGAAAATCTCCTTTGGGTGAGACAGAAGACGGTAGGAATATCTTTATTATATAAATTAACTAACTGACCCGGCGCACTTCGTAACGCCCCGTTCTAGGATTTTCAATACCCATTTGTTTTAATTTACCACGCAACTTTTTTATTTTTTTCTTTCATAAAAACCTTCACTTGACAATAACAAACACAACTAAAAAGAATTAGCGAAATCGGTAAAGCCGTTCTCGAGTTATAGCTTTGGGGTGGACCACCCTACCAAATGGAAATATAAAATTTCATCAAAATCAGTTAAGCCGTTTCGGAGGAATATGGCAACTAACACTGTGACACGATTTTTTTTATATATAAATATAAATATACTGACAACATTTATAGATTGACGTTCCATGTTACATACATATCACTCCGTAATCCCCGAAGGGGTAGGCAGATTCAAAGGGGTAGCAAGCGTTCCATTTTATTGTCATAAATTTACCATTTTACTTTGTGTCATGGCGGACCCCATTCAGCACGCGACGTAGCGCTAAGAAGGATTGGTTTCTTCATAAGTGCGAGGTAGAAAACAGCTAGTTTATAATATACATACATAACATTACGCCCATAATCTCCTAAGGGGTAGGCAGAGTCAAAGGGGCAGCATGCCCCTTCAACCACATTCAGCCAAAAATAAAGCCGGGCTGGGTTAGATGGAAAATTGTGAAAAAGTAGTGACAAGCGGCTAACCTGTCACCTACACAATCACACACCCAAACCCCGATATACCATTAGTCGCCTTATACGACATGCTAGGCAAGAACCACAGTTGGCATATTCTTTTTAAGTCCCAGACCAACATGGGAAAGTGGGCTATATTAGTATAAAAAATAAGAACTTTTACGACAAGGATTACGAACGTTTAAGAAGCGAGTGAAGTGTGTGAGGACCTGCTTACCTCGCTAGGGAAGTGGCGTGGAGTTTAGTTAGTTAGTGGAAAAGCGAAAAGTCAAATCACTGTAGACTGTAGGTAATAAATAAATATCAGACTACATCGCATACATTGATCTGACTCAGAGAAACAACAGTAGTATTACAAATATATGTACTTATACTTAAATTAATATTCGATATTAACACTCAGACACAGAACAAACACAAGTATTCATCATACAAATATTTTTCCTGGCTGGGGACCATTCTGTGGTCTGTGATGGGGACCGAACCCACTACTCTTGGCGCATGGGGCAGGGTCACTACCGAATGCGCCATCGAGCTTTTAATAATTACTTTCCCCAGCAATTCTACCCAAAGTGCTTTACCTACACTAGTTTCAGCTATCCTTAATGTTATTCACAATTACTCTTACGCAGTTTAATTTAACCACAAGTGCCGCTGCACTCCGCATCACCTAATAAATTGATCTGTAATCCGACGTCCCTACACGTTCAAAAGTTTGTTGTTTGTCCTCATATTAGCGGGGAGTCGCGTTACAGGGGAGCGAATTGTAACAAAACACTTCGACTGATTGAGCAATGGGTTAGCTGCGGAACAAACATGACAGATACATATTGATGTATCAACTGTTATAGCAAGTTATAGCTGCAGCTACATAGTATGTAAGCAGTGGCGTAGCTAGGTGACAAAGGGCCCTGGGGCAAAAAAGAAACTAAGGCCCATGGGCTAACGCAGCTTTTGGTCCAGCCCTAACTACTGCAGGGAGGGCACTTACATTTTTCTTCCTACGTTAGACAGAGTCATATGAAAATCAAATGAAGAGGTGTCCTTATCAGGTTTTAGCCCCCCCCCCCCAAGCTTAGGGCCCCGGAGCATTGCCGTGCCTTGCTTCTGGGTAGCTACGCCACTGTATGTAAGTATACGCTAACAATTCAAATATATAGGTAATTACTATAGTTATAGTGGTCGCGCAGTGGTCGACATTCGACCATAATACATTTAATTTTTTTATAAATTTCTTAGGCAATATTTATAGCAATATTTGCTTACTGCATACTCCTTCTCTATATAAACTTTGTCTGGCTCGATGGCGCATTCGGTTGTGACCCTACCCTATGCGCCAAGAGTTCGGGGTTCGATCCTTACCCAGGACAAACATTCGTGTGATGAATATTTGTGTTAGTTCTGTGTCTGGGTGTTAATATCCAATAATTAAGTATATACTTGTAATACCACTGTTGTTTCTGATATCCGTAACTTTTTCCCACGCACAACTAAACTGTGGAATTCTTTGTCGCCAGCAGTATTTCTCAACCAATACGACATTCAAATCTTCAAAAAGAGAGCGCATCTTCATCTTAAAGGCCGGCAGCGCACCTGTAACTCCTAATGTTGCAGATGTACATGGGCGACAGTAATCACTTACCATCAGGTGAACTGTCAGCTCGTCTGCCCGCGATTACATTTAAAAAAAATAAAAAACAAGTGCTTAAGCTACTTACCCCGGAGTCAGATCAATGTATGTGATGTAGTCTGATATTTATTTATTTATAAACTATAAGTGTGAAAAATTTTATACTCCTCCGTCGGCGCAATTGTCGTAAAAAGGAGTACAAATTTTTGCTTCACGTATTAATTTAAATCACGTATTAAATTAATATAGCTACATATAAAATGCTCTGTCCCGAATGTCTGACTGACAGATCAACGCACAGCCTAAACCGCTGATCTTAGAAACCTGAAACTCAGAGGATGTGTGAGAGAAAGGATTTTCAGAAATTCTACCCCTAAGGAGTGCAAAATAAGGACAAAGTTTGGATGGGACAACGTGATTCCTTGGTCCAATCTACTTTAAATTTTAAATAAACATTATTTAACAGAACTGACTTCTACGCGGACGAAGACGTGGGCAAAAATTTGTTTTACTTAAATAAATTTTATTTAAAACATCTTTATTTATGCTTTAATTCTTGGCGGTGGCGTAGCTATAGTATCCCATTACGCCCATAGGGCAGACTCTAAGAAATGGTAAACCTACATAATCTATACTTATAATAAATCTGTAGAGAGGTCAATTCTGTACATGAAATATATTTTCAAAATAACTATCAGGGGGTGATTAGTGATCGATACTGATGCCAAAAATGTAATCAGTAAAATTTTTGTCTGTCTGTCTGTCTGTCTGTCTGTATATTCCTTATAGAAACAAAAACTACTCGACGGATTTTAACGAAACTTGGTACAATTATTCTTGTTAAAGTTACATAGAAATCATGTATGACGGAAATAGTCTTTATAATATTAACTTAAATTTAACAATGTAACTTATTAATAAGAAAACAAAAAAAAGAACATCTTATTCTGAATTTTATGTGTGTATGTGTATGTATAGTTGGCGCATTCATGTCCCAGACCATGCGATATTATCGTCTCCAAATTGGGCAAGCACCCTAGCAGACTGGAGGGGTGACCACTGTCCGTCTGCCGGTTTATAGCTCATTAACGCCCGTATCGGGTTTCGATCTGGACAATCCAAGATGGCTCCCCAAGGAGCAGTTTGCAGATGCCAGTTTTAGACCCGAAATTGGATATAAAATTGGTAATTAGACTGTAAATTGGTCCAGTGGCTGTGGCCCTCAACGACTGGCCGTTAAAGTCCTAGCCTACAATCTTCGTTAATTAGATCTAAGAACTTGCTTTTACCAACAATTTTCACAGCTTTCCATTTAGCCCAAGAAAATTATATTCATACATACTTATACTAGCCATGGGAAAAGCCTTAAAAATATTTAGGATAACATGAGCGATTACAATGATAGAGATCATCAACAACAGGCAAAAGAAGCCCTTGAGGCGCGCACACCACCACACCTGCAATCCCTAAAGAATAGGCATAGTCCAAAGAATTCCTTAAACCAAATTCAGTTAAAACTAAAATTGAGCTGGGTTAGATGAAAAATTGTTTAAAAGTAGTGACAAGAGGCTAGCACCTTACATACATAAAGACAAAACCAATACATATTTAGTCGCCTTTACGACACGAAAGCTACTTATAGCGGCACCGACTGCAAATTTATAATTATTAAAATATTTATTACTTTGGCCTAAGTAAATTAGGTTCGTTTAGGAAGTCGGTTTTTTTTTGTTAAAAATTATTTTATTTACGATTTTAAATCCTATGGGTAGACCTAACCTGTACGAACTGAACAGTTTGGCATATTGAACCGCATGATGTAAACCCAACAAAAGGGAACTGCTGTAAATCTATGAGGAATTCCCTCAACTGTCTATGGTCTCCATCATCAGACTTGTAATGGCACTTGTTTAGGACCTGTACGGGCGCAAAGTTCTCATCAATATAAATGAATTAAGTCCAAACACTAAGTAGCTACTGTAAACCGTTAAGAAGTTCACTTAACTGTTCTTCGTCTTCATTATCAGACCCCCAATGACAGTTGCTCGCTATCTAGGTGTAAAGTCCTCATCAATACAAATTAACCAAACACAAGGTAACTGCTGTAAATTTTTGAGGAGTTCCCTCGACTGTCTTTTGGCTCCATGATCAGATCGACTCCAGACCTTCATTATATTGTAGTACTTTAAAATACTTACGCACTAGTCGCCCCTACAATTTTCGAAGGTTCAAATCGATTTCTCAGGGATGTCATCATCAGATCCTGGCTTCCTTATCATGGGACCACCTCAGAAGTGAATTCTATCCAACAAAAAAAATTTTGAAATCCTTCTAATACATACATAACCTCACGCCCATAATCCCCCAAGGGGTAGACAGAGTCAAAGGGGCAGCATGCCCCTTCAACCACATTCAGCCAAAAATAAAGCCGGGCTGGGTTAGATGGAAAATTGTGAAAAAGCAGTGACAAGTGGCTAGCTCGTCGCCTACACAACCACACACCCAAAACCCGATATACCATAAGTCGCCTTTTACCACATGCTAGGCGAGAACCACAGTTGGCATATTCTTTTTAATCCCAGACCAACATAGGACAATGGGCTGGGTTGGAAGGAAAGCTGTGAAAAAGGAGTGACAAGTGGCACGTCGCCTACTCAGTCACATACCCAAAAGCCAAGAACAACAGGCAACAAACACAGTTGGCACATTCTTTTTTTTTGTCCCAGATCAACATGGGCCAAGTCCCAGACCAACATGGGACAGTTATCATACTAATATTATAAAGAGGAAAGATTTGATTGTTAGTTAACATTGAATAGGCTCTGAAACTACTGGACCGATTTGAAATTTTTTTTTACCAATAGAAAACTACTTCATCAGCGAGTAACATAGGCTATATTTTATCCCTGTATTCCCACGGTAACAGGAGCTAGGCGGGTAAACCGCGGGGCTCTGCTAGTTTTAAAATAACCATGTCATATAACAATTTGTTACCACTGCTTATGGCGTCACCATCCCTTTCTCATTCCACATCAATCTCAGTCAGACCACCGCGCAGTGAAGCGGTACCGCGGAGCCAGCTAGCGAGCTGTTAATTCATATTTATGTCCTAGTTGATCACGTTACGATGAGCACAGCCGACGGTGGGGGGTTTACATCGCTCGACTAATGTGGCAGACTGATAGACGAACTCTAAAATGAGTAACTTTCAAACTGAAACAATTTACAGTATATTATAGGGACTCTTTTGCGTGTGAGTCGATAAACATTGACTTAATACGAAGTCTATAAAATATTTTCAACTTTACAAGTAGTTGTCGCCCAGTAAGTAAGAAAAGATCTGTGTCTATAATATTGGCAATCTTTGAGAGTGGATGATTTAGGTAATATTTTTTTCATTTCTTCACGCAAAATGATATACTAAGTCAGTTTGGTATAAAAACTTTACAGTATAGCAAATAATTAAGTAAATAAAATAATTGAACAAAAATTATTGATTTAGATTTGACTGGCTCGTTTGTCGAACGGTCAGGCACCGTGGCCACTATTTACTACTATTTCTACAAAGTGTTCATCAACATTATTAGAGACATAATGTTAAACACTCGTAAATGTGATGTAAAGCACTTTCTTAAGCCTTACAGGTATCATTTGTGTTTTTCGCACAGTCGTACAGTGTAAACCCTCTGTGGCGAGAAGCGCTCCGCTAAGTGCCGCCAAATGGTCAAATTACGACAGGGGATGATTCGGAGTGGGATCGCGATCGGCGGGGCAGGCGCGTTTAATCGAGTTGCGCTTCGTTTTCGCGAATCGGTAATTAGTTTAAAACAGCGCGGGACGATTTGGGTTTTTATTTTAATTTAATGTAAATGTAAACGTAAATCTCTGCCTGTGTAATTTTAATTTATCGCGTTTTATTATCACTGGAAATAATACAAACGGGACTAGACGCAATATGCAGTATGTATAACATTAATACCTATTTACAGCTTATAGCGTCACCAGTCCGCTTGTGACCACGAACGTTGCAGGACGGCCGAAACGTCAAGCTGTAAGTTCTCATCACAGTTCTCAAGACAGGCTCGTTGGTTGAGTGGTCAGAGACCCTGGCCACGAAGCCAAGGGTCGCGGGTTCGAATCCCGCTAGGGGCAAATGTTTCGTGTGACATACATTGACATTTGTACTTGAGTCATGGATGTTTATAAACGTATTTAAGTAGGTCTCGGATAGACATACTTAAAACTTCACATAGTATCCATAGCACAAGCATAAGCTTAGTTTGGAGCTAGAGAATTGGTGTGTTAGTCAGGAGAATTTATTTATTAGATATGTACTTGTCGGTCGGACAAGTCTTGGGTCGGTTCAATTGTAGCTGCAAGATCTGATAAAATTACTTAGAGCAAGAATTTGATGGTTTAAAGCCAAATAACCCAACACACCAAATAATAATATTATAACGTCAAGATCGTGTAATAGCTTAGACCATGCCTATGACGACTATATAGTTAGACTCAAAACAGTATCTAACTAACTAACTAAACTTCACTTCGCTAGCGGGGTAGACAGAGAGAACCGAACGCCATACTACACAATCCTTACACACATCACTCGCATCTTCAACATTCATGATTACTTTCATACAAGCTCTACGGTTTTTATGACTCCTAACATCCTAACAGTATCTAAGTGAATATTTCTTAAAACCCACCGACTACTATTAAAAATCCCGTAGCTTAAAGCAATAAAATAAATATTACGTCGTCTAGTTGCCGCCCATCCAGGGAGCATCCAAGTGGATGCGATATGAATCACGCACCACCCACCCCTCGCAGCAAACCAGGGTAATATAGTTATTAATATATATTTACTACATATATGTTTGAAACTATAAGAACAGTGGTAACTCACTGGTAAGGACACGCACCTCTTAACCGAGGAGTGCCGGTTCAAACCAGGGCACGTACCTCTGGCTTTTTCAAATCTATGTACGTGTTCATACCACAAGCTCGACGGGGAGGGATAAAACGTGATGAAACCTGCAAATTCAAACAACTTTGGATTTGTAACCATGATCCAAAAATTGTCTGGTTCCCCTATCTTAGGGTTACGAAGGTCAGATCATTCAATACCCATTTCTTATAATTTTCCGCGCAACTTTTTTAGTTATTTCTTTCATAAGAAACTTCACCTGACAATAACAAACACAACTAATAAAAAATTAGCGAAATCGGTTTAGCTGTTTTGGAGATTTGCGCTGAGAACAAGAGTCCGAACCAATAGTAGAATTATAATTTACTATTAAACTACACTAATTTTATAAAGAGGATAGACTTGTATTTTTGTATGTTTGTAGCAAATTAACTCAAGCTGCTGAAACAATTTCAAAAGAATACTATAAGAATGCAAAATATTTACTAATAGGTAATTGTCTTTATGGCCCGACCCGGCTTCGCACGGGTGGACATTCATTTTCAAAAATATTGAATACGTAATTGTTGCTTTATCTGATACTCGAAAAATGACAAAGATACAGCGCTTCAAAATCTGAAATTTAGCGCTTTACGTCACTAGGACAGTAAAATTTTACACACCTAGTGACGTCACGCGATACTTTACGCGCTGTACCTTCATTATTTTTAGTTTGTTGAACAAAAGAAAAAATACGTAAGCAATATTATTTTTTAATCTCAATAGTGGACTATAACAAAGTTTTGAAAAAATGGCCTATTAAAATAAAATTCCATGTCCATGTAGGTACTTACGATCTGGGTACCTACATACTACCTATAACTGTAATAATATATAGCAAACGCTACTTTTAAACCACGATATCCCTACGATTATTCCACGATGCATTCTGTAACCGATAGATTGAATTCTAAGCGGGTGGAGCCGTTAGCAACAGCAAGTCTTGCTTGATACCATATTGATCTGACTCCGAAATAAGTAGCTTAACTTCTGTTATGGAAATCAGACTCGTCTAACAAGAATAATGATTGAGCTTCACTCCCCAATGCTCAATGACATGCAAGCATTGCACCGTAAAGAAAATACGAAACGCAGAGTCACGAGAGAAAAAAACATGTCCGCCTGACAGAACAGCTTCCGGCTTTCCGGTTCCGGTGACGTCAGGGGCGTGCCCTGTGTTGTGTTGCGAAACTTTGGCGAAGATTGGGGAAGCTTCGATGGGAAGACGTTTATATATGAGTCACTATGTTCGGCCAGCAACTTTGTCTACGCAGAATTCAGAGTTAAGTCGAGGAACAATGAACAATAAATATCCTACAGATAGTAAAAAGAAGGAAATAATGTATATTTAGAATATATAGATACGTTTACTACATACAAAAATAATTATAGTGAACAATACAAGCTACTCATATGGCCACCACTTAGATTATGCCCTGAAATCTATCTTCTTTTTGTTGAACCGGATGATGTTGATTTTGTTCTGACAACTTAAAAGTAGGGTTTTTTTCTAAGATCTTGTAAATATTTTTCAAAATAATTTAGTAATTTTTTTTTTAGATCATACTGTAGATCTAGTTAGATTAAAAATATTTTTATTAAAATAAATTTTACGGACATTTAACATAAGAGTAGTAAAATAAAAGCTTGTAATAAAAATAGCCTACGTCATGCGCATTCCAAGTCCCCATTCTCGTCGTGGTGTGTGACAGATCACGTCACTTCCGGCAAGTGCGCCCGGCGTGACGTCACTCAGCTGAGCTGAGCCCCAGCGAAGAGTGGGAAAAGTTAGCAACTATCTGTTCTAATAATAATAAATATCCGACGACATCACATACATTAATCTGACTCCGAGGTAGGTAGCTTAAGCACTTGTGTTACGGATATCAGAATCAACAGTGGTATTACAAATATATACTTAAATATTGGATATTAACACCCAAACACAGAACAAACACAAGTATTTATCACACGAATGTTTGTCCTGGGTGGGGATCGAGCCCATCGAGCCAGTCAGTGATAGAAAGAGGATTCCGAAAAAGATTTTCTTCAGTCTTTTTCTTCCTGCCCCTTTAACTCTGCTTACTTCTTCGGGGATTATGTGCGTATTGCAAGTAAGCTACATACATAGATACACACAACTTCACGCCCGCAATCCCCGAAGGGGTAGGCAGAGTCAAAGGGGCAGCAGGTCCCTTTAACCACATTCAGCCAAAAATAAAACGGCTGAGTTAGATGGAAAATTGTGAAAAAGTAGTGACAAGTGGCTAGCTCGTCACCTACACAATCACATACCCAAAACCCGATATACCTTTAGTCGCCTTTTACGAAATGCTAGGCAAAAACCACAATAACGTAATTTCTTCAGTCCTATGTTCGGGACTTGAAAATGATGTTCCAACCGTGTTCCTTACCTAACATGTCGTAAAAGATGACTAATAAAGAAAGCCTGCTGTCGGATAGTAAACGAAGACTTTCTTTTATCCCTCTGTGTACAAAACTAAACTAAAAAAAATATCCTGAATGACTAAACAGTTACCATCTCTATTGTTTATATAACACATCTACATTTAACGATTTATCATCGAAGAAAACTCCCAGTTGGCTCATAATAAGCCTATTGTCCGTCCGCCATTTCATTTCTCCATCAAAAACACAATTAATATCTCCCGTTCAACTTGTTCTCCGTCTTGGAATAACGCGAGTCACGTCGGCACTCAGTTGAAACAATAACGGGTTCGAGTCCCCGCCGCGGCAATTATTGAGTTGTTGATGGTTAAAATAACAAATGTTATCTGTCCCTGGAGGGCGGAGGGAGCGATTGGGGAGAGTCGCGGTGAGGTTAGAGCGTTAGATGCCGGTGGGATAAAAATTGTGTGTATTAAAATATGGGTAAATAAAATATGAGTAGGTAATATTTTCAAATATTAGACTACAATTAATGGAGTATCTTAAGTCATCTCATCATTTTAACGTTATATGCCGTAGTCGGTATTCCCTCGGATCTTAGGCTCGAAACGGAACTCAAACCTAAGGAAGAACGAATATAAGTTTTTATGATATGTGTATGGTAGACTTAAGGTATATATATTATATGGACCAATATTGTATAATGTATAATAATATGTTGTATTATAATTTGTTGCCTGAAATAAATAAAATACGTACAAAAATGAAAAAGCCAAAGGCTACCTGCTCAGGGTTGAAACAGAACCCTTCACATCATATTAGGCGTGTGTCCATGCCATTGAGCTTACCATTGCTGAACTGGACCATAAGGCAGGCATACAGGCGCAGATTGCTGAGTCATCATCTTCCTATCGTTATGTCCCGTGCTTAGAGGGGGTCCGCTTAGACCATGATCCAGGATTTAGCGAGTCTGGTAATTACATTGAAGTGACTGCCGATCTGACCTTCGTAACCCTAAGATAGGGAACCAGACAATTTTTGGATTATGTCGAGCTACGTACTAGATTTGAAAAATCCAGAGGTACGTGCCCGGGTTGGAACCCGCATTCCTCGGTTAAGAGGCGCGTGTCCTTATCATTGAGCTACCACCGCTAATATGCCACCATAGGCAGTAACTATTCTATATAATATATCGGCTGGTATCGAACGCGCCGTCCGTACTTCAACTCCCCTTCTGCATTGCATCTCGTAATTTTTTCACAACTCCATCGCTCTTTGCGTCATTAACCCGCGGTTATGATCCACGGGACAACGCAATTTGTCCCGTCCCGTCCCGTAACGAGCAGAACAATATCACCACTAATTGTTAACTGTTAATAGCGGCATGTTATGGCGTCGGGGGAACTTGAATTTAGTTTTTTATGCGAGGTTATTAACATTATGTCTTTATTATTCCTTGGGGGAAAATTGAGTTTTCCAACTATTAATAATATTCAACGCTATGATGCGCAGAAGTTGCATAATAAAACCCTACAACAAAAAGAGAAAAAAAATTAAAATCGTTTTTTTTGTAAGGTTAATTTATTTTTTCAAAGTTTTCCTTTTAACCCAGTCCAGTTTTATTTTTAGGCTGTATGTGGTTAAGGGGGCAAGCTTCGCCTTTGACTGAGCCTACCTCTTCGGGTATCACGGGTGTGATGATATGTTAATTGGCATTTTAAGGTTAATTTAAAAGTAATCTCACATTTTTCTAGGACTTGAAAATGATGTGCCAGCTAAGTTCCTTGCCTAGCTTATCTTCAAGACAACTGATGTTATGTTGGGTACCTATAACCTTCTATACCATACTAGCTTCTGCCCGCGGCTGCGCTCGCGTGGTACATCGATAGCCTATATGTTATTCGGGTGTATGAGCTATATTATTCTAAAGTTTCATTAAAATCCATTCAGTAGTTTTTTTGTGAAAGAGTTATAAACATCCATCCATACATACAAACTTTCGCATCTATAATGTTAGTAGGATCTATCCATCTGTTGGCAACCAGCCAACCCCTTGTCAATAGGTACTTTTTTACAGTTCTCGAAATTGTATCTTTGATTAAAGGCTTCATTTCGATACAATGACAGCATACTGCTCATAGAGTCTATGGATTGCAGAAGGAGCGTTATGTATGTAAAATGTTTTTCAATTGGAGATTAATCGATTGACGCGTTATTTTTTATACAATTAACAAAATCCCGCAATCAGGTAGTTTGACAACAAAAAAGCCCTCTAAAATCACACCTTTACTGGACTAAATACAAGAAGAGATTATACCTTTTGTCTCTATCATCGGACAATATATAAAAAATAAATATATTATATTATGAATTATAATTAGTCCCATGTTGGTCTGGGACTTGGCCCATGTTGATCTGGGACAAAAAAAAAGAATGTGCCAACTGTGGTTCTCTTGCCTAGCATGTCGTAAAAGGTGACTAACGGTTTACAGGCTTTTGGGTATGTGACTGAGTAGGCGACGAGCTAGCACCTTGTCACTCCTTTTTCACAGTTTTCCATCTAACCCAGCCCGGCTTTATTTTTGGCTGAATGTGCATGCTGCCCCTTTGACTCTGCCTACCCCTTCGGGGATTATGGGCGTGATGTTATGAGTGTATGTATGTAAATATCTATACTTATAATAAATCTGTAGAGAGGTCAATTCTGTACATGAAATATATTTTCAAAATAATTATCAGGGGGTGATTAGTGATCGATACCTACTGATGCAAAAAATGCAATCAATAAAATTTTTGTCTGTCTGTCTGTCTGTATGTTCCTTATAGAAACAAAAACTACTCGACGGATTTTAACGAAACTTGGTACAATTATTCTTCATACTCCTGGGCAGGTTATAGTATACTTCTCATCACGCTACAATAAATAGGAGCAGAGTAGTAAAGGGAAATGTTGGGAAAACGGGAGAAGTTACTCAATTTTTTGAGCTTCCGTCGCGTGTGCAGCCTTAATGGTTAAAGTTACATAGAAATCATGTATGACGGAAATAGTCTTTATAATATTAACCATAAACGCGGGTGACACCGCTGGCACAGCTAGTAGTAAATAAAAATAAAAAAATTAAACGAATTATGGTCGAATTTCGTCCACTAGTCGACCACTAAATAAAATAAAAAGGCATCATACAAAAAACTAAATTTTAGAGAGAGCGCATTTAAAAGTTCAGGATCCCATTCCAGTTTATTTTTCGTAACAAATTCCTTATTATTAAGTTATATTTGTGATTTTTTTTTCCTGTGTCAGCTCTCTGATCGATAAAAAAAAATCATTTTGTTAAAATAGTATTTTTCCAAAATTGTAACTTTAACCCTTATACCTATTGTTCAAAGGTAGAAAGGTTAAACATTTACAATGTGTAGATATAGATTGCAAATGTTGAACCGTTCAAACGAAAATTGCAAGTTAAAAGCTCGTACTTAACACGATAGAGGTTAATGTCCTTCTGTACAGACGAACCATTAAATAAACTAGCATTTGGAACTCGAATATCGATACAATTAAATTACTGTTAGATAACAGAAATAGATGGCCGCCCACCCCTTGTTATTGCAGTGTGGCGGGAAACTTAGTCTCAACAACGGGGTTGTGGAGGGGAGAGAAATTGCGCTACCGAATTTTCTGTTCGAATAGTGTGGTTTGGTATATATATATTTTGCAGTCAGGTAGGTACTTAGTTCCATGTTGGTCAAAGACTTAATTTTTTTTTCATAAACATTATTAATGTAATAATAATGTCCTTGCGTAGCATGTTGTATAAGGCGACAAATGGTGAATTGGGTACTATATGATTATAATAGAGACGAGCTGACCATTGAAAAAGTAATAGCTTTTTTAACAATTTTCTATCATACCCTATAGGGATGATGACTGCATTAAAAAACTATAATGCTATTTAGTCCATCAGTTAGATAATACAAAAATACTAGACACATAATTTCGCTTTAACAAATTAATAAAAAATCACAAAGAGCATCAAAGTTTTGGAGTGGGAGCTTGCGACGTCACTATTTTGTAAAAATTTTACGAAAGCGTGACGTCGCGCGCAACTTCAATGTTTGTTTGACAAATAAATAAATAAATGTTTAATATTTTTTTATAATCTAACTGACGGACTTAACAGATTTTTTTAGTCGTCTTGCCTATTAAATTTTCTTATATTTGTCTAAATATGATGTAAGGATTGCCACTTGGAATCTTGAAAGGTTACACATCCATATTTATTTGAATGCGTAGGTTACCATACGACATTTTGTCTCATTTCCAAGCGAGCAAGATCAAGGAAATGCTGGTCTCTAGTACTTATATACGAGGATGATTGTATTTACATCTAAGCACCTAAGTTACTTATCCGATTTTGACAAATACGGCAATAATCGATTCATATGGTTCAGGTAATTAAGCTTCATATCTTAATCGACTTTCGAAAAAAAAAACTATGAAATTTTTGCGTCAGCCATTTCCTTTTCCAAGCTGATTCAGTTTCCTTCAGTTTAAACAAAAGCACCCCAAACAGAGCATCAATTTGTCAGCCCCATACATGCCGGCGCATCGCGATGGCCCGATAGCCATAAAACCCGTCGGCTGCCATGATTTATGTGCTGGGGGAGCTGTTGTTATTTACAAGAAAACTTACAGATTTGGGATTATTTTTTCGGAGCGCGATCGGGGAAGACGTTGTTATTTAAATGCTGTTGTTGTTGCGCTGTTGAAGTTTCGGTTTTGGTACACAAGTTGAATTTTTGGCGATGGCTTAGACTACCTACGATTCTAGATTTAGCTAGTCTAATTACAAAAATATATCAGATTTTAACCTATACATTACACACAAAAAAAAACTATATAGGTAGACAAGACCTTAAATTATGTCTATGTTAAAATCTGACGTCTATACAGGAGAGAATCAAAATAAATGGAAAGAGGTTGTTTAAGCAACGAGATGCGGTTTAAAACCAATATTTAAAATTACAAGTCCCTCACATAATGGTTGGTCAGTTACAAATAAATGTATGGGTTTGACAAATATAAAGGATTTTTTACAAAATAGAACAAGGTGGGAATCGAACCCACAACTCTTGGCGCATGGGGCAAGGTCACTACCGAATGCGCCTTCGAGCCAGTCCAATGAAATGTCGATGTAAGAAATTTGACCTATTCAAACTGCAAAACTAAAGGTTGATAGCTTGTCCTTTAATTTTTCGTCCCTCCGTACATACATATAACATCACGCCCATAATCCCCGAAATGGTAGGCAGAGTCAAAGTAGCAGCAGGCTCCTTTAACCACATTCAGTCAAAAATAAAACCGGGCTGGGTCAGATGGAAAATTGTGAAAAAGTAGGGACAAATGGCTAGCTCGTCGCCTACACAATCACACACCCAAAACCCGATATACCATTAGTCGCCTTTCTATTAAAGATTGGCACATTCTATTAAAGTCCCAGACCAACATGGGACAACGACAATGGGTTAGATGGTAAATTGTGTAAAATAAATAATAATAATAAATTCTTCAGACTGACACACCAATCCCTAGTCCCAAACTAAGCTTGTGTTTATTCTATGGATACTAGGTGAACAGATATACATATTTAAATACGTTTATAAACATCCTTGACTCGAGTACCATGGTCATCACACGAAACATTTGCCCCTAGCGGGATTCGAACCCGCGACCTTGGTTTCGTGGCCAGGGTCTCTGACCACTCGACCAGCGGGCCAGTCGAAAAAGTAGTCACAAATAGTCCCCCGTCGTACCTACACGATAAGCTCTGTGAAAATGATGAGATGCGTTGAAAAAAAATCACATTGCGACTACAAATTAGGAAAATCGCATCCAGGATTATAACAGTCTCGATCAAACCGAGTTATAAAGTACTCGGTAAAGTACTAGTCGATTCATCTTACCACCCCAAGCGGGGCCCCTAATAGCTGTCATAACTGAGGCACTCTGCTTGATTGGACTGTCTCGACTGAATCTCCTAGTGAATGAAGTGGTTTAGTCGATGTGGGATTCTAGCGGCATTTTGACAAATAGGGATGATGGCTATACGGATAATTCCAAGATGTAGATAATATGCTTTGGGCTGATTTAAGATGAAAATTAACCGGCTGATAAAGTATTTTTGTAGATGTAATTCGGTATATTACTCAGGAAATAGGCGATGCCATTTAAAAATCATCCGTAAGTATCTATTTAAAATGAATCGGACTATTGAAATATTGGATCCTAAGAAAACAATTTTCAAAGACATCGTTCATCAATTTCTAATATTTACGTCAAACGTTTATTTGATTTTGAAAAAACGAAGTATTAGTGTAGAGACCCTAGAGACATATTTAAACTGACCTCAATAAAGAATGAGGCACTTTCGAGAGCGCCTATTTTCATAGTTATTAAAAAATACGTATTATTGTTCGTTAAGTACAACAAGAAAGAACACGAATAAAAATGTAAAATAAAATCATTGCATTTATTATATTTCATGTAAAAGTTACATAAATCATGATAGACATGTTTGTATACCCTCAACGAGTCGTGCCTAGATGAAATATCCTCACCGCAGTCCCTATATACCAGTCCCCTGCCTCATCGCTCCGCAAAGCCTCCGCTACCTCCGCATCCTCACCTCAGGAGCCAATAGCGGCAGCCCTCAACAGGTGGGCGGGTCGGCCATCTTGGTTCAATACATAAAATGTGTTCAAAGCGCGGCAAGCTTCCAGATTCCAAGATGGCGGTTGAATTTTGAATTTTTTAATGTCTGTCTTTTTTTTATTATAATATCAGGTTAGTATTAACAGGAGGCGATGTTAGGAGTCATAAAAACCGTAGAGCTTGTATGAAAAGGATCATTAATGTTGAAGAGGCGAGTGAGGTGTGTAAGGATCGTGCCATATGGCATTCGGTTCTCTCTACCTACCCCGCTAGGGAAGAGGCGTGTAGTTTAGTTAGTTAGTTATATCAGGTAAGTCTCCTATAGATAGTTATAATACTTTAAAAGACTATAAAGACACCATTAATAGGGAATATAGCTTACAATTTGTATTAATTTATACAAATTCTAGGTATTTCGTACGTCGTAGTTCGTACGTCGTTTCGGCTTGTCTAAAAAACAGCGTAAAGTAACGATTATTATGTGACTGAGAACTGGTCTCCCAAATACTGAAAATTCGCATCGCCGATCAAAGCGCTCTTGTCAGACAGCGGGCAAAGTGAATCCTCAACAAAACAAGAGGGTACGCTATGTGGGGGAGATACACCCCTTGTGATGCAGGTGGCTTTAGAAACTAGCAAGATGCGGTGACATAAGATTTTACATAGAAAAATTATTATATTTATATCAAATCCCTCCCTATTCTGGTGGGACATAGTGTAACACCTGAAATATCGAATAGGATCTACGTAAGAGTGACAAGCCGCTTCTACTAGCGTTTAGAGATCCTGACCACAAAATCAAAGGACGCAGTTTGGAATCCCGCTACCCGCTACTTCACGCAAACGTTGATTCATGTGATGAACATGATCACTTGTATTGGACTTTCGCGATCCTTAAACAGAGAGTCAGACAGAATGGCTAAACATTCATAGTTTGTTGCAGGTTCTCCTACGATGTTTCCCCTCACAGTTGAATAATGCTATCAATCGCGTTATATCGTAAAGATTTAAACACATCATCACAAACGTTTATTGGACGACACAAGTTGAGACACACTTGAAACTTACAAAACGATCTAACAAAAAACAATATAAAACAAAATTGCATCAAAAAAACGTAGTTACAACTTTCCTGCGCACATAATGTTTGATTAAAAATACACAAAAATGCACTAGAAAAGTAAGAAAATAATATAACAATGATTTATTAAACAAATATATAAATCAATAAACGACGCAAAACTTAATCGATTGAAGAAATAAAAAATATAAATTCGTTAATTTAAATGCCTAGTCATGTGATCGTTTGAATTTTGAAATTGCGATTATGTCATTCATTTATCTTATGTAGAAACATATATAATTCTGCCTTTTTAGTGCCGAGTAAATTAATAAATTAAGAAATGGGAACATAACTGTATAACTTAACGATGCCAGTAGCATATGTGCACAGAAAAGTGTAAAAATAAAACACAAAAAAATGTAATACAAAAATGACCCCCTGTGTTGGTTGGTGTCTAAGTACTCCAATAAGATAAGTTACTTTCTATCCGTGATGATACCATCTTAAATCTTCCTTTTATTTATAAAAAGAAATTGCTGTTCGTTAGTATCGCTAAAACTGGAGAACGGTTAGACTGATTTGGCTGATTTTGATTTTAAAATATTTGTAATCTTCCAGGGAAGGACTGTACCGTTAGAAAATATGGAAACATTGCGAGGAAGATAATAAAAGAAAATCCGAGAACGGAGCGTTACGAAGTGCGCCGGGACAGCTAGTTATGATATAACGTAAATAGAATAATGGAAGACTTGACGTAAGCTTGGGTTTTATGGTGATTTTAAATTAGTGTTATGTTTAATTTATTACTTATACTGCATCCACTTTTGTTCCACCAAACCGAAATGAGATAAAAATTGCATACAGCGGACACTTCTAACCGACTAACAGAGCAGGGATTGGCAATCTAGGGCTCGTGAGACTCATACATCTCTCAAAGTAAAGCTGCGTCTCATTACTAGCGCAAAAATAAACTATTTTGTCATCAAAACCACTCAAAATCATGTAATCTATGCGTGAGAGTTTATGTCCCACTAAGACAATTTTACACAAGTGTAGCGCAACCAAAGATTACATAACACCTCGCTCTTATAAGACTCGAAAACAGTATAAATTTTAACATTTGCCTCTTCCCTCAGAAGGTTACCGACCCCTCTCCCTGACAGCCTACTCTGCCAACCGGATAACCCTACCCATCCTTCAACACGAGTCAAAACCAGACCACTACCACTATGCTCCAGCTTTCAACACGAATAGAAAGCAAGTCATCTACTTCTTACGCCGGTGACGTCACCAGCAACGCACCAGCCAGTGCCCACGCCAGCGCCGGCGCAGCGGGCACACGACGCATGCGCGGCGCCACCGCCTGGTTGCACCAGTTGCCCGTGCAGACGCACGCGTGGAAGCGCGCGTAAAGAGAGATGCCGCGGGACAGCGGCACCAGGGAGGACATGGGGCTGATGATGCAACCGTTGTCCACGTTCTGTGAAAGGACAAAGGTTAGGTAGGGAGATGGTAGAGAAGTTTCGCTAATAATTTATTTATTTATGCAAAAATGGCAGGAGGGATATAAGGCATCGAAAGAGAGAGGAGATTTGATAGTTTTTTTTTAAAATTAATATCCGACTAGGTACATCTCATACATTGATCTGATTCCAAGTTAAGCTTAAGCACCTATGTTACGGATATCATTGGATATCCGTATGAATGTTTGTCCTGGGTCCCACCCAGCCACGATATGAAATGCCACCACTTTATGAAATGACTAGCCACTTCATACAGTGACTGAATCTAAGAATACTACAAATTGAAAAAGTTAAAGTAGAAGTGTAACAAGCGGCTTGTGTGTACCGTGAGCGCCATCTCAAGCTTGGCCATCCGCTTGCTGACGAAGTGCTGGCCCATGACGGCGCGCCGGCGGTTGCGGCACGCGCGCTGCGTGTACACGCCCGTCAGGTCCACCCAGCGCACCGAGCAGCCGCCAGTGAAACGGCCGTACACGCTGCGCGGCTGCGTCGCGTTGTGGAGCACGCCCGGCCTGCAGTGGCACATTTAGCCGGCTTTAGCTGCAGCAGTGACAGACGCGTGACGGTCGTATGATGGTCTGGTGGCGGTCGCGTGGCAGTCAAGCAGCGCAGCATTTTTTGCAATCCAGCGGCATTGATAGATAGATTCAGCAGAGCTAAAACGGTGCTGGACACAGATGGATTGCTTGATATATATTGTATTACTCCAATCTCTAGTAGGGATTGAAATCCAGCAGCATTAAACGGGCACATTTCACTCGATCCAGCAGAGCTAAAATTCTGTTGGGCCTAGCTAGATTGTTGAATCCAGCATAGCAATCCCTAAACGCGACAGACGCGATATCCGAATGCGATCGCTCGAAAGGATACTATCAAAAGTATATTCCGTTATACCCAAGTTTCAAACATTACTCACACGTCCAGGAACCGGCAGTATTTTCTGTAGCGCGCGATCTGCCCCTTGGCGATGGGGTCCACCGGCACCAGCGGCAGGAAGTCACCCGCGAACGCGTCTGCGCACCACGCGTTGCTCGGTATGCCCGGTATGTCCAAACCGCAGACAAAGCACTGTGAAGTTAGACACTGTTAGGTTTTTGATTGTATATGCAAAGAGCGTGAAAGAGCAAGAAATTTCAAATGGCAACTTGTGACTTTTTCACAATGTTTCATCTTTTTTTAAATGAGAGAATATCTCTGATAGTACATCAAAGAAATGTTCTATAAGTTACATAAGGATTTATTTTAGATAGTTTGAGCGCAACTGGTTATTGTTATAATAAAAAAAAATATAATATATAATATAAAATTGTTTAAAAACCGACCTTTTTTTCCGTTCCCCTAATTGTGCCGGTGTGTGTAGTCTTATGTTGGTCTGGGACTCATAAATAATATACAAACATATAAGCAAGCTTAGCATGACGTAAAAGGTTAATGATGTATCGAGTGTTGGATTTGCGATTATGTAGGCTAGCCATTTGTCATAAATTTTACACAATATTTAATCTGGGTGAATTAGAACTCGATTTTATATTTGGCTGTGTGACTTAAGCAGTTCATAGCTCCTTGGAGAGTCTAAGTCCCAGACCAACATTTAATTACATACATATCATCACGCCCGCTATCCCCGAAGGGGTAGGTGGAGTAAGAGTGGTTAAGGTGCTTGCGTGCAGCAAGCAAAATCAGCCAAAAATAAAACTGGGCTTAGATGGAAAATTGTGAAAAAGTAGTGACAAACGGCCAGCTCGTCGCCTATACAATCACATATCAGGTGATCGTCGCGAAATCGTTGTACCTTCGACACGACAGTGGCGTTGGCCAGGGTGAACTTCCACGGGTCCTCGGTGGTGGTCATGGTGGTGGTCGACGTGGTGGTGGACTCCAGCGGCGCCAGGCACTTGGGGATCTTGTAGCTGAGCAGCGTCTGTGACACGAAACACACTCAGTAAAAGGAACTTTTTTATAGCGAACTATTTTTTTGAATTGGTCCAGTAGTTTTGGAACCTACTCGTTACCAACTGACAGATATATTAATATTTGCTTTTTAAAATATAATTGTACAGGTAGTAGGTGAAACATTCGATAGAAAAGACAAAAAATATCTCGCTATGTCTGTTTTAAATTATGCTTATTAGAGAAGATGACAACAACAATCATTTGACATACTTTTTATGAGCGAAATGCTTCCGAGAGCGGAAAATAGATTTTGCTTAAAAATACCAAGGTACCTATATGACGTAATGACTTAATTTACTTTACATGTTTTCAAATCAATAAAAAAATAAAATGCGATAAATGATTTAGGGTCATAAATAATGTCTGCCCCAAATAGAATTATGAGTTGGTATTAAGCGTGTGTGTGTAGGATGCCATCGTCCCAATCAAATGGATAAAAAAAAAAAAAAAACAGTCGAATTGAGAACCTCCTCCTTTTTTTTGAAGTCGGTTAAATAAGGGAATTCCCTATTACGTAATCCTCAGAATGGCTCACAAAGCCGTAACGGCGAGCGACATGGCACCTTGTTAAAGAGGTCAGTGATGTTGATGAGTTCATAGTCCAGGGTCAGGTTCGCGATGATCTCGACCAGTGTCTCGATGTCGATCACCTCCTTCGGCGTGCTGGCTGCCGAGGGGAAATAATAGAATAGAATGCTTTACTGGCAACTGTGCTACAAAAAGTAAATTACATACATAGGAGCTAAACCCCCCAGGGCCGGACCATATGGTAGATCCGACCCTGGAACCCCCTCCCCCCCCCCCCTGAAACTTGTGTGCCAAGGGACTATTTAGGTACTGTAAAAACCCTATCCATAATATTGTATTGACATGGTATACTAGCCCACGCATTCGGACCAGAATATTTCTGATTAAATTACTAAATACTAGGTACCTAAACTTTTAATAATATGTGCGTTTTTAATAGTAGCCGAATATTCGTGGCATCTTTTAATAGGCCCGTTGGTTGAGTGGTCAGGGAACCTGGCCACAAAATAAGGGGCCGCGGGTTCGAATCCCGCTAGAGGCAAATGTTTGGTATAATGATTAATTGTAATCGAATCATGTTTACAAGCCTGTTCAAGTGTGTTTATCCATTCACCTAGTATTCATAGCACAAGCTTATAAGCTTGTTTGGAACTAGTGAATTGGTGTGTCATTCTGAACAATTTATTTTTTATTTATTTATCTCTAATCCCTAGAATTAAATAACAAGTATATGCGACTGACTGGTGGTGGTCTTCCTGCGCGTGCGGCGAGTGCGCGTGGCGTCCCTGCTGACGGTGGTGGTGTAGCGGTAGAGAGGGGTGGCGCTAGGCCTGGAGGTGGAGAGCCGGGTGGCGATGCGCTTGCGCGTCCTTGTGGTCGAGGTCACTGTGCATAATCAATATGGTCATCATCATCCTAGCGTTATGTCCTGGGCTTAGATTATGTTTAAGCGTCTGCAGATCTGACCTTCGACCTTTAGATAGGGGAACCAGATAATTTTTGGATTATGGTTACACATCCATAGCTGTTGGTATGTGCAGGTTTCATCATTATTTATCATTCCACGATGTTTAACCTCACCGCCGAGCTAGTGGTATAAATACGTACATAGATTTAAAAAATCCAGAGGTACGTGCCAGGGTTTAAACCCGCACCCTTCGTTAAGAGTCGCGTGTCCTTACCATTGAGCTACCTCTGCTCCGCTAAATAAGTAGGGTACTGACTTAAAACAAATGTTTAGTCCGTCAATGAGATTAGAGAATATTAAAAACATTTTGTTCACTAAAACAACTCATTGAACTGATCAGGAAAAAATATTTTAAACCTTTTTCTTTTATCTAGCAGACAAAAAAATTACAAAGTTATATACATATATACTTACTGTGAGATGTGAAGATATAATCGGCGATTACCATTCCATCCCTAGTCGATTGCAATACTGGGCCCAGCCCTAGCATTTCTTTGACAGTCTTATGCTCTCGCGCCATAACGTTTGAGATGTAGGTACAATTGTTTAGTTCTGAGTTTTTTTTGAATACAGTTAGTGCCATAACTAGTTTTTGTTTGGATTTTACTAATATTTAATAATACATACATACATACATATCATCAGGCCTGTAATCCCCAAAGGGGTAGGCAGAGGTAGGCAGAGTCAAAGGTGCAGCCAGTCCCATTAACCACATTCGGCCAAAAAATAAAACTAGGATGGGTTAGATGGCAAAATGAGCCAAATTAGTGACAAGTGGCTAGCTCGGCGCTTAAACACACACCCAATAATAAACGGTTTGTAATTGACTTTATTTTATTACCAGCTGTGCCCGCGGTTTTACCCGCATTTATGGTTCATTTTATAAAGCCTATAGCCTGCCTCGATAAATAGGCTATCTAACACTGAAATATTTTTTCAAATCAGACCAGTAGTTCCTGAGATTAGCGCATTCAAACAAACAAACAAACTCTTTAGCTTTATAATAATAATAAAAAAAAATATATATAAAAATTTATAACAAAGAGTCCCTATATAAATGTTTAGACCCCCTTCTTTCAAATTTGCGGAAGTGTCGAACAAAATTCCATTATCTAGTATTTGAATTGTTTAAAAGATGACAATTGGCATCTTTTTCTACAGTCCAGTCCATTGTTTATGACGCATGATGTGTAAAACACTAGCAGTCTCTTTTGATGTATTGTTTAAATCACGCTAGACTTTTTAAATTGTTTGTCAATGCAGTAAAATATATTAATAAACTAGATTTAGCCCGCGGCGTTGCTCACGTGGTACATCAATGAAACATAGCTTATGTGTTATTGCAATGTATAAGCTATACTATTGTAAAGTTTAATTAAAATCCATCCTGTACTATTTGCGTGAGTAACAAACATCGACACATCCATCGATACAAACTTACGCGTTTATAATATTATTAAGATGAAAAAAGTGCTATAGTTTTCGTCTGAATCCGGAACATTATTCTTGGTTGAAATGTAAGCGGATGACATATCTATGGTAGAATAATGATCAATTAAACAACTGGTTTCTGCGAGCATACCGTTTTTCTCTCCGTAAATATCGTCTGAATCTTCCGAATTTTCCGTCACGACGGTTTTATTCTCTGAAAAAAAAGGAGCAATAAATTCCATTCTAATAAAATAAATTATCAAAATCGGACTAGTCAGTAAAAAGTTATGCATGGTCATACATAAAAAAAAATATCCTCCTAACCGATATCGGTTACGGCGGCGAATCTCAACGAGGATTAGCCATCTGCGCAGAAGATATCATAGTGCACAAGTGAGTGCGCTAACACAGGTGCACTCTCTATTCCTTCACTCTCATAGTCCGGTGAGACGGCAATTCGACATGACAGGAGAGAGGTCAGGCGCAGGACCAACGGCTTAACGTGCATTCCGAGGCACGGGGGTGATTAAACCGCCAATTTCCTGACTCCGGGCTGTTACTGAGTAATTTGGATATTGAAATACCCAGCTACAAATTTTTGGCCCAACCCGGGATTTGAACCCGGGACCTCTTGGTCCTTAGGCGGCGCATGCTACCACTGGACCAACGAGGCAGTCAAAATACATACATAAAAAAAAACAAAACAAATATATTACTGGCCCGTTGGTCGAGTAGTCAGAGACCCTGGCCACGAAACCAAGGGTCGCGGGTTCGAATCCCGCTAGGGGCAAATGTTTCGTGTGATGAACGTGGACATTTGTACTCGAGTCATGGATGTTTATAAACGTATTTAAGTATGTCTATCCGTTCGCCTAGTATCCATAGTACAAGCGTAAGCTTAGTTTGGAGCTAGGGAAATGGTGTGTTAGTCTGAAGAATTTATTATTTATTATTTATATACGCGTCGACTGAGAACGTCCTACGTTTTTTCGTCGGTTAAAAAGTTGCATTTGTCTGCTTAGTAACAAGATCGACACTGTCTTGGCTGCCTTGTTGGTAAATACCAATCCCCGGTTCAAATGCACGGTAGGGCCAACAACTTGTGGCTGGGTATTTCAACGGTAACAGCCCGCAGTCAAGGAGTTAGCGGTTTATTACCCCGTGTCTTAGAAAGCATGTTAAGCCGTTAGTCCAGCCCCTGTTCGTTCTCCGGTCATGTCAGTGCCGTCTCACAGAACTATGATGTTTGCGGAGACATTTGCGCACTATATTATCTCTGGCGTTGACTTATCCTCGTTGAGATTGGCCGCCATAACCGTAATTGGGATGTTGATACCATTTATATTTAATTTTAAAATACAATTCTGAAAAAGAAAGTATCGTAGTGTGCTGTTAAGCCTTATTGATTTTGAATCATATTGAGTCTAGGATTTTTAATTTTTCAAAAACTGCTTAATATTCAGTTGACTATACGAACTAGTGACGTCACACGTTGGCAAGCCCATACAAAATCTATGAAGTGATTTCGTTTTGACTGCTCTTAAATAGTATATCAATTGACTTGCCAGTCAACATTTCTATTGGTTAGGACCCACTTATTGCTAAAAAAATTTTCGCAAAACCTTTTGCTTGTATCAATTTTAAGTGTTTTGCCAAACCAATACAGCAGTTAGTATAAAACCATGGTGTGGTATTATATTTGGTGCGATCAACCTAGGAATGCAACTCAACTAGGAAAGTTTCACAACTCCTTAGGGGGTCGCGACTAGGCAATGATGGATGCAGCAATCCAGTGGAGCCCACTATAATTTTAGCTGTGCTGGTTCCAGCGACATGTGCCGGTGCAATGCTGCTGAATTTTAAACCCTACTAGAGATTGGAATGCTGGTTCAAGCAAACCAGCTGAGTCTAGCACAATTTCGGCTCTGCTCTAGGGTCATGTGCTGGATAGTAAACCCTTGTCACGACTCACATGTTGAAAAACATCAGGTTAGAAAGACATTATTTTTTTTATTTTGCATTGAGCAATTGCTCCCTGCTGGCTCTAGGCGCCTAGAGCCGCCCCCCTCTCGCCCAGCAAGTATTACCCGCGAGTATAGGCCACTCAGTCTCCTCAGTCGGGAAGCCTTGGTAGCGCGTCGCCAGCCGACGCTCGCTGGTCATCGTGGGCCCGCTGTGCCGGCGCGCGTGTTCAATGATCTCTTGTATGATATCCTCGTAGTACTTTGTCGGGTCACTTTTGATCGACCTGATAAATCAATTAATAACTGTGAGAACCTGAAAATAAACTTAAACTAATCAAAGCCAACTAGGCGTAGAATTATGGTTAAAGCGTTCTTGAACAAGTTTGTCAGCTCGATATTGAAATCAATCAGCATATCATATCATCACGCCCTCAATCCCCGAAGAGGTAAGCAGTCCGAAGAGTGACAAGCTCCTTATACTATACAGGGTGTTACAAAACTACCCGTAAATCCGAAAGGATGTTTAATGGGGCCTTATAAGAGTGCATTCACAATATTTAAGAACCGTAGTAACGCTATTTTCACTGATGTGCAAACACTATTTCAGTAAAATCAAAGAGAAAACTACGCAGAATGTACCTACATTTCTACCCAATTCGCGGAACGACAAAAACCTAAACGAACACTTACCTTTTCATAAAAAAATGTAAAATTTACAGAAACGATTTACATCATATCGTAAAAGTTAATTCCGAGTTAGAAAGCATCGTTATTTTGCAAAAAATGTTGGAAAAAAAATTCGAAACAGCTGTAGGATAACGATTAGAAGATTTGAAATTGACAACATTTTCTTTCCAACTTGACATTTTTTGAAGCCAGTACTTGAGTACAATGATATCCTTGTATTGAGGTAGAAAACATTTATGAATGAAAAATAGGAAAACTATTGAAGTAGACAATTATTAGGTAAAATACGTACGTAGGCCTTTCTGTTAAATAATCTGGTTCCCTGACAGTGAGAATACAGGTATAAAATATAGCCTATGTTACTCCTTGATAAAGTAGCTTTTCATTGGTGAAAGAATTATTCAAATCAGTCCAGTAGCTTCGGAGCCTATTCGATGCAAATAAACAAACAATCAAATCTTTCCTTTTTACAATATTAGTACAGAAGACCCTACCTGGTAGGTCCGTGCGAGGACCTGGTGAGTCCCGTGAAGGGGGGGCTGGTGGTGGCGCGCTCCAAGGTGGTCCGCAGCGCCTCCGTGGTCGACGTTGGCTCCTTCACGTTGCGCCCAGACATCAGTTCTTTTAGAGCACCTGCGAAAAAGGAAGAGATAAGCTTGTAAGCTCTTATAAAAAGTGTAATTTTATTTTGTTTACCCTGAGAAATGCGTTACACAATACCACCGCTCCTTAAGACCTAAGGTCAAGGAAGGAGGAAGCTATATCTTCGACCAAATAATGGCCCATGTTAGATTGGAAACTATAAAGTTTCCAATCTTTGATTCAAACATGTCAACTCAAACTCAAAAGTATATTTATTTAAGTAGGCCTCAAAAAAGCTTGTAAATCGTCAAATAATAGATACAAAATAGAACAATTTGAATCAACCATCTACCGAGTTACTCTTTTCAATGCCAGATTGAATAACAAATATAAATTTACAGATGAAATTAATATTTATACCAAGTCATAAGTTAATGTTCGTTAAAGATTCAGCCGAGTATTAATATAAGTAAAAGGTAAACTAGAGCAGACCATTTCTATATATGTAATTTTTGGTTCTTAATACTGCCGCGTGTGGCGCTACTGATTTTTCTCTTAACTTTCCCTCCAAAACAATGTACAAGTCTCATCTTCTACGTACATTAAAACTTTATTTAGGGGAAGGGGGGGCATGATGGGGTAGCTAAGGGAAATAACAAAAATACAGCAAAATCAGTATGTTTATTCCTATTATTAATTTATGGCACGTTATGTCATTAATCTAACTATGATTTGGTAAAGTCTTTGGAAAATCAACTTAGTATTTTTTTTATTATTAATCATTAATAGGAACGTTTTGAAAAACTATCTTGCCCCATACTACGGGGTATGATGGGGTAATAAAATTGGGGCATGATGGGGAAGGCTAACTATTCTTATCAATCGTTATCAGTATTAAAACTGTGTGATTTTCCAGTTTTAACTGCCAATTGATACGCTAGACGTCTCAGTTAGATAGTTTTCAGTCTAAAAAGTAGGTATGTCACATATATTTGAGATATGTTTCTATTTCGTCTTCTTCATTAGGAGTAAATATAGTTTTTTCGGGCCCAAAGGTAAACCAATAGTAACTAACGTCACCGCCTTCCTTTATTTTCTTAACATAACGCTCTAAAGTAGTCTGAGGCACTGTGTATAAAGAAGCAGCTTTTTTGTATCCTATGTCTTTGCTGAAAACTTTATATAAAGCTGTTTTAGCATCTGTTGCATTTATCAACCACCCTCCTCTTTTGTTTTTTTTCTTGTAAAATACGTACCTTGATTTTACCTAAACCAATGTAATTTATTTAGAAATTTAAATAAACCCAAACTCACAACCCCATTTTGCCCCAATGCCCCATCATACCCCACACCCAATACCCCATCTTGCCTCATAAGGTAACTGTGAACATAAAAAAAAATTACTAATTAAATATTTAACGGATTCATACTAACAATATACCATATCAAAATAAACAACACTAGTTAGCAATGATCAAAAAGACATAAAGGGAGTTATAATAATTACCATAAAATAATGACGTTTGACCTTGCACAAAATAGGTTCAAGGAAACGTTAGAACAGTTTTCCGTTTGTAAACAAAAGACGCGTGAACTCCCACTCACAGTTTCTATCGCACTGACCGTTTGTCGAATGAGGCTTCCTATTGGCGTATTGCTTTCTATTCACAAACGTCTAGTTTCTTGTATACGTGCTGTACCCCTTCTTACCTCGCGACCCCGTCATGCCCCCCCTTCCCCTATACTCGCTCTCGGTGTATGATTTTTTACAGGCTAAGCCTAATAACAGCCTAACAACTAAAATGTACTCTGCACGGGCAGCTGACGCCCCCCCCCCCCCCCTGCGTACCCCATGGTGCCGAGAGAAGAGACAGTTGGTACATTAACCAGCCAAGGGTTACAAAGGTCAGATTAGCAGTTGCATTAATGTAATAACCCGCTACTCGCTAAATCCTGGATCATGGTGTGAGCGGATCCCGGCTAAGCTCAAGACATAATGCTAGAAAGAGCTACAAATGAGTCCTCACCTTTGACCTCCCGTATCTCATCAGCGCTGAGCGTGCGCGCGACTGACGCCCGGTCGCCATATCGGCGCACGCGCGCGCTTGTCTGCGCATGCGCGTCTTGTAGCGTCACAGTTGTCGGCGAGACGAGATCTACAATGAAAGGTAAATTTAATATCAGGCAATTCCATTTAGTGTTGGCATTAAGAATAGCGTAGTACATTCATCACACGAAACATTTGATTCGAACCAGCGGCCCTTGGTTTCGTAGCCAGGGAATCTGACCACTCGACCAACGGGCCGGTTAAGACGCCTGTGCGATGAGTTTTATAAAAAAACCTTTAAACCAAAGATCCTTAACGCACCCTATCCTTACTTTGTAAGCGGCAATATGCTACAATGACTGCTACCATCAGGCTAGCACGCTAGCTCGCCACCTTCACAGCACAAAACTACTTTTGATAACTTGCCTTCTTCGTCATAATAATCGTCGAAATCAACATCATCGTTGTCATGGCGGGCTGCACCCTCGTACTCAGCGTCATCCCAGCGCTGGGCCCCCACTCCCACGCACAGCAGCACCACCACCAGCATCTGTCAGCAGGAACGGGGGTGGGACGGGGAACACGGCAACTGCTGAATTTCACCTTCACATACGCATAGCTGTGCGGTTAGGAGTCTAAAAATAATGAAAATGACTGACAGGACGTCAGTTATAAGAGAACAATTGTGACTAGGTGAAAAGAGGTTTCATTCTGTAGGGGCTGTCAATGCCTCTTTTAATTTCCAGTCTCGACTCCTTGGAGGAGCCCAGAAATTGAGGGCGCTTAAGTATTAGGTATGTATGTAAAAATATTACCTATCTTTATTCTTATCTATCTAAGATATGAGAGATTACTAAAAGTCATAAAAACCGTAAAGCTTGTATGAAAAGGATCCTGAACGTTGAAGAAGCAAGAAATGAAATGAAATGATCTTCATTTACATAGGCTTCAACAAAGCACATATAAATCGTCAAAACAAATTCAATATCAACCGGTTCAAAGGGTAGCTTCCACCGAGATGAAACCGGCAAGAAACTCGATAGTTAGTCTATGAAAAGGATTATGAATGTTGAAGAGGCGAGTGAGGTGTGTAAGGATCGTGCCATATAGCGTTCGGTTCTCTCTGCCTACCCCGCTAGGGAAGTGGCGTGAAGTTTAGTTAGTTAGTCTATTTAAATCTTACAACTCTCTTCTTCCTAGCGTCCCGTGTTTAGACGGGGTCCGCTTAGACCATGATCCAGGATTTAGTGAGTCTGGTAATTACATTGAAGCGACTGCCGATCTGACCTTCGTAACCCTAAGATAGGGGAACCAGACAATTTTTGGTATCATGGTTACAAATCCAAAGTTGTTTGAATTTGCAGGTTTCATCACGATGTTTTCCCTCACCGTCGAGCTAGTGGTATAAATACGTACATAGATTTGAAAAATCCAGAGGTACACGCCCGGGTTTGAACCCGCACTCCTTACCATTGAGCTACCACCGCTCTATTTAAATCTTACAACTAATAACCATAATAGTAAAAAAAAATTAATCTAGTTAAATCTATTAATTAATGTAGGTGAACAGCCTATTATGAGGCCAACCAGTTATTCTTATCATTTAAATAGTCATCTACCTTGTAGTAGGCCTTTTTAATCAAACAATTTTTTATATGTAATTTAAACTTATGTATAGGTTAGTCAATGAGACTTTGTGGTAACATATTGAATTACTTAACCCAAGTGAGGTGCTTCGTTACTCTCTGCCTACCCCGCTAAGGAAGTAGCGTGAAGTTTTTTTAGTTTGTTAGATTACTAAGATAATATTGTGTTACGATGATATACCTCTTCTTAAAGGTTACAAATCTAGATTTTCCTGAATGTGTAAATTCCCATGAGATAAGTATATTTCCTCACTGCTCGAACCTATTACGAAAGCAATAGCTACATTGTAACAAAATTAGTTATGCCCTTCATTCAAAGTCTTCACGGTAACAACAAACAAACGTTTCACATCATTACTCAACGTAAAACAACTACCAATGTAACAGCAAGTTTATTCAAAGTATTCCTGTGAAAAATGCATTTCGCATGAAATTAATTAGACGTAAAGCACTCAAGCCTACGCCATAACTGCGCGGTGCCATGGCATCGCAAAAGTTAGGCCCCCATAACCGTAAATTAGCAAGCATAACAGTGAATGCGGAAGCGGGATGTACAAACTATAATGCCTTTGCCTCCGCAACGCGAAAACGACATGGCGTCGACCAGTCTGGCGCCAAATTTTCCCGCGCGCGAGACTGCAAAATAACCTAACTATCCCATAAAAAACAACCCCATTTCCAACCTTATTTTGTTACAGTAAAGGCTCAAATTCCTTTGCGTCATCATCCCCGTTTCAGTATTGACTTTTCAATATAACCTCTACGAGTTTTCTCCTACTGTGTTACGGCAAGCGGATTACAATTTTATGTCTTATCCCTTAGAGTTGGTATTACATTGTATAGGATGATAAATGGATATGGTTTGATAAATTTTTCGTTGGCGAAGCGTTGTCTGGGTGGCGCCAAGCCCGGCTAAGACTTTCCTCATGCATTTTTCCACCTTATTGATCTAGTTATAAGGTAGTTTTTTGTATGAACATGCAAAGGGCTGCCCTTTTAAGGGATGGGAGTCAGATAAGAACTGTATTTCCATTGTTTTTATGTTTCCATTTGTATATAAAACGGGGATGTGTCAGCGCAAAGCTACAAATTACAGTTTTAGTCTTAAATTTCTATTGTTTTAATGAAATGTCTTCTTGCTACGAAATTCGTATTGTAAGAGTTTGTGCCAAGAGTAGAGTTCAACGATTCACTGGATCTGTTTAGTTTCGGAGATTGCGTTTGGAGAGATTGTGGGTAAAATTTATTCACGATATAGATGTCTTATTATGTTGAGGGGAATCTTCGTCTCTTTACAGTGTAAATTATATTAGTAGCGAGGTTTAGTGAGTTCTAAATTGGGGATGAAAAGTTTTAAAAACAGTTTTCTTTATACTAATATTATAGGGAGGAAAGAATTGATTGTTTGTTTGACTTGAATAGGCCCCGAAACTACCGGACCGATTTAAAAATTTATTTCACCAATGGAAGGCTACTTTATCAGCTAGTAGCATAGGCTATATTTTGTTCCCGTATTCCCAAGGAAATGGGAAATACGCGAGCGAATCCACGGGGCGCCACTAGTCTTAGATCACATGAATGCCGGTGATATTTTCTTTCTCTTTCATATTAGCGGCGGCAAACCCCTTTACTAAGTGTTTCTGATAATCACATATCAGAGGGCTGCGGGTTCAAACCCGAACACGTCCCTTACATTTATTATTATTAGTGGTCGCCCAGTGGTCGAAATTTGTCCATAATTCGTTTAATATTTTATTTATTTAATAATATATTAAAACATAAAAAAAAACATATAAGCAGTCTGCATTCCTTCTCTATAAAAAATACCAGTGTGCGAAATTTCATACTCCTCCGTCCACGCAACTGTCGTAAAAAGAGGTACAAAGTTTTTGCTTCATGTATTAATATTCTAAGGGATGTGAGATAGTTGGAGCTTGGCGATGATGAAACCTGCACCTGAATGTCAGTTCTACCACTTAAGGGTTACAAACAGGCCGTACACATATCATCACGCCTGCAATCCCGAAGGGAAGAAGCCTCATTGGGGCAACAAGCAGCTCGCTTTAGCCATTTTTGGTCAACATTTAAACTGAGTTGGGTTAGATGGAAAATTAGTTACAAGAGGCTAGCTCGTCACCTACTAAATCACAAGCCATAGCTTAAACGAAGATATTGACCATACATCACGCCCATAATCCCCGAAGGGGTAGGCAGAGTCAAAGGAGCAGCAGGCCGCTTCAACCACATTCAGCCAAAAATAAAACTAGGCTGGGTTAGATGAAAAATTGTTAAGATGAAGATAACCAAAGAAAATTCCAGAATAGTTCAGGCGTATCTCTTTATTATTCAAAAGCTTATTCAAAGGGGTAGTAGGGGGAGTCAGCCCAGTGCTTGACGGCGATGGTGCGGTACCCCTTGTCATACCCCTTCAGGGTCTGCCTCTCCGCGGGGGTCAGGGAGAAGTCGAAGATGTCCAGGTTCTGCTCGATGCGCTCCTTCGTCGTAGACTTGGGGATCGGGATGACGCCCAACTCCACCTGAAAGTTATGATAAAAGATTCGTAAATATCTACTTTCAGTTGTACCTAAGGGCAGGGGCGGATCACATCTAAGATTTATTTTTTCTAGTTTTTACTAGCAACTTGGAATCCATGGGCCCTTTTCTCCACGGAGCCCTTTACTTTAAAAAGTCCCTATATTAGATCTGGCCCTGCCAAAGGGGGTTCTACTCGTGTGTATACGTTATGAAGATGTGAGCAAAAGTATGCCTTCTTTTTCTTCTTCTTTACATTGTTTCCTACGAACCCTATTTCTGCGGACTACGGAACCTACTTGGCGAAGAAGTCGCCCTCCGCAGGTCTGCACCGTAAGGCCTATTTAGTGCCTCATGGGATAGACAGGAATACCGCAAAAGTTTTCGACCTTTTTACATGGAGGAATCCCTCCAGAATCCTGTCCGCCTTGGGAGCAGCAGATCAGGATATGACCGCCTTGCACGAATTTTAATCCCATGGCAGCTGGCGATAAGCGCTCTATCAAAGGCCCCTGGAAACCCACCAGATAAAACTCGGCCTTACAACTTTAACGTCTATTCAAACGGCTCAACCACCTATAGCAACCAGATATATGCTTCTCTCCTAACCCCCTCACCTCATATCTCAACGCGATCTGCGGCACGGTCTTATTATACTTGGTGGCGAGAGCCACCATAGCCGGGTCGTCGACGCGCGGCGCCGGAGCATCCGACGCTGCCTTCCCGTAGAAGAGGGAGCCGAAGGGCGTGTAGCCTGTGACCGCGATGTCCTTGGACTTGCAGTAGGCAAGTAATGCAGGCTGCTGGAGGTTCAGGTTGATCTGGGAAGAAGAGCTTTGACTTAGTGTTGTCACGAAGGTAATTAAAAAGAATAAGTTTTTTTTTCTACAATTTACGTCTAACCCAACCCATGTTTTGTTATACTTTTGGTTAAAAGAGGACTCGGCATACCCCTTCAGGGATTGCGGGCCTTATTACATTTAAGTAAAAGTGAAAGTCAAATGAAAATGAAAACTAAATGAAATAGTAGTGATAGAAGTAGACTTTTACATCTTTTAGTCTCAGAGGAAAAGGATGAAGAACAATAATCCTCATCCCTGATTACAATTCCAGCATTAGGCTGGTATTAATTTAACATCTCCTGAAGCCTTCACCGTGCTGCCTGGCCCTGGCTCCAAGGCCATATCCCACGGTGGAAGTTATGAGAACTCACCCCAATTTGCCGCAAAGCAGGCAAATCCCTCTCAAGGACAGTAATAAACCTCATCTCTTTAAACATCTGTCATCATCATCAGTCTTGTGCTGACGAGTGCTGACTCCAAGGTCAGACCACTAAGGAGAGGATGGAAGTTGCGATCGCTCACCTCAACTTGCAGCATAACAGGCTTCAAAGGGCTTAGGGCTAACAGGCGGTCCAGCTGGCGCTGGTTGAAGTTGGAGACGCCGACGGAGCGCGCCAGGCCCAGCTCGCGCGCCTGCGCCATGCCCGCCCACGTGTCCACGTAATCCACGTTTTGAAGGGTGTGGTTGGACTGCGGACAGGAGTAATAGTAAAAATTAAGTATAGTAATAAAGAAGATCTACAGCATTAGAACTTTTTCGAGAGATAATAATCATAAAAAAAAAATTTAAGCAGTTTCTCAAGAGGCATGCCCCGTACCATTATGAGGTGAACGGAAAATTCATCATAAAAATTCATTGTGGTACGTTTCTATTCAAAACGACACTAAATGGAAGTTCCTAAGTTCACTTTGGCAGATGTTTTGCACCCAGCATACATACATAACATCACGCCCATAATCCCCGAAGGAGTAGCCAGAGTCGATGGGGCAGCAGGCCCAAAACAACCTTACAAATAACATTCATCTAGTGTAGCGCGTCGTGTGAAGCTCCGTGTAGCGTCACGAAGTAACGCGTAGCGTCATAAAACAATGATGCATCGTATACTGGCACGTAGCATCGTGCATAGTCATAACAATGTCTTGCATTGTAGCACTATGTAGCGCCATGAACTGCGTATGAAGCACCGTGTAGCGTGTAGCAGAAAGCATCGTGTTTCGTCGTAGCACAGCGTCGCGTTTCGTTCAGATTGCTTATGTGTTTTATTTTGCTCACACGGAGTAGTAAAAAAAGAAGGACTCCACGCTGCCTTATTATAGCGTGAAGCCACGTATATGCATATCCACGTGAGATACTTATGGATACCAGATATCGGATATCTATCATTTGGAGCACTTATTATGTCAATGTGTGACATAAGTTGCGTGTCAACCTGGAGCACCCGAGGGACTTCAACGTCTAGTTAATGGCGCGGAGTCCTTCTTTTTTTACTAGTCCGTGTTTGCTCAGTGTGTTTTGAATGTATTTAAGTATTTAAAACAACAAAACTTGATACTATAGGGAAGAATTGTTATTTTAGGACAAGGAAAAACTGCGAATTCATAAATAGATGCTGCTGTTAATTTTTGTCGGTACTCACGAACTCCGCGACGGGCCAGTGTATAAGATACAGGTCGACGTAGTCCAGCCCCAGGTGTTTCAGCGATTCGCGCAGAGCCGGCACCACGTCGTCCCGGGCGTGACGGTCATTCCACAGCTGGAAACAAGAGCAAACTTCAACCTTTACGGTTAATTCCCATCGATTCATTCAATACAGTCTACTCCAAATGCATTGCTATGTAGAGTGCATCAGGATTTAGTGGATTTTGCTTAATGTTTTTATACATAAAGTTGTAATTTGTTTTTCAAAGAACGCATCACTTTGTTTTAAATCCTTTGTTAATTTGTGACAATTTAAATGGTTTTATTTATACACAGATATGGCATATAAAGTGAATACGATAATCCTACACACCAGTTACGCGACATGATGATATTTTATTCAAAGAACTCTTATTGGTTTTAATGATATTAAAATAGGAAAGTAAAACATTATAACGAACCTTCGTAGTAACGAAAAGATCTTCTCGCTTCACTACGCCTTCTTCAATCTTCTTGTTTATGGCTCTGCCCACCTGGAGATAAAAAAAATCAACTACAAATTCTAGACCTAATCCTAAAGTAAGTAGCGTAAGTACTTGTGTTAAGGAAATCATAAACTACGAACACATCTTATTGGACTGGACAGTTTATGAAAATATAGTGTTCTTGCGATGCGGAGTCCGAATTAACTGCCAAATCTCTCTACAATCATTAACCGAATACGCAGTGGCGAATTAGCCTTTTGGATTGTGGAGTTAATGCTACGGCACCCAGTTCACAGTTCTATAAAAGAGAACATCTTACTTCGTTTATCTATACTAATAATAAATCTGTAAAGAGGTCAATTCTGTACATGAAATATATTTTCAAAATAACTATCAGGGGGTGATTAGTGATCGATACTGATGCCAAAAATGCAATCAGTAAAATTTTTGTCTGTCTGTTTGTCTGTCTGTATGCTCCTTAGTTTCTAAAACTACTCGACGGATTTTAACAAAACTTGGTACGATTATTCTTCATACTCCTGGGCAGGTTATAGTATACTTTTCATCACGCTACAATCAATAGGAGCAGAGTAGTGAAGGAAAATGTTGGGAAAACGGGAGAAGTTACTCCATTTTTTAAGCTTCCATCGCGTGTGCAGCCTTAATGGTTAAAGTTACATAGAAATCATGTATGACGGAAATAGTCTTTATAATATTAACCATAAACGCGGGTGACACCGCTGGCACAGCTAGTATTCAAAATATTTAAATCTTTATAATTCAAAGAATAAACCCAAACAAAAGCAATTTTCTACCAGGCTTGGTCAGAAAGTGCCACGTATTGGCATCTCCGGACCATTAGCCGCGTCATGAAATACCAGAGACGCAGCTGCCTCATTCTTTTTAGTCCACGTCTAACATATGACTCAGTTACAGGCGCAGATTGCCGAGCCATCATCTTCCTAGCGTTATGTCCCGTGTTTAGACGGGGTCCGCTTAGACCGTGATCCAGGATTTAGCGAGTCTAATAATTACATTGAAGCGACTGCCGATCTGACCTTCGTAACCCTAAGATAGGGGAACCAGACAATTTTTGGATCATGGCTACAATTCCAAAGTTGTTTGAATTTGCAGGTTTCATCACGATGTTTTTCCTCACCGCCGAGCTAGTGGTATAAATACGTACATAGATTTTTTGAAAAATCCAGAGGTACGTGCTGGGTTTGAACCCGCACTCCTCGGTTAAGAGGCGCGTGTCCTTACCATTGAGCTACCACCGCAGATTGCTGAGTAATGTGAGTCAAATCACCTGCTCCTCCGTGTTGTAGATGAAGGCGGTGTCGATGTGCCGGTAGCCCGCGTCGATGGCCCACTCCACTGCCTTCTCCACTTCGTCTCCTCTCACCTCCACGCGGCCGCCCTGGACAACACATCCATCATATTAGCTACTAGCAGCGCCCTGCGGTTTCACCCGCGTAGCTCCCGTTCCAGGAATATAGAGATTTATAAAGCCTGTGTTACTTGTTAATAATGTAGCTTTCCATTGGTAAAATAAAAAAAAAAACGGTTTTGGAGTCTATTTAATGCAAACAAACTATCAAATCTTTCCTCTTTAAAATATTTGTGTAGAAAAAAAATTACATTCAGTAGGTATACATCCTGTACCTTTTGATATCCCATAACTTTAAGGTGATATTCTATACATAAAATTAATACAAAAAGTCCAAAGAACAAGTGTACTTAAACGTATAGTTTAGAAGTTATCATCAATCATAATTAAATTAGTTAAAAAATTGTCACCTGTGTACAGGCAATCTCGCGGTCAATATGTTGGGCTTGATGTACATATTTTATTGATGAGTAAGTCTTTCATAATTTCAGATTTGAAAATACAATGTTGTCATGATCAAGTAAAGGTGTTTTAAATATATTGGTGGTCGAATTTTTATTGATTATTTTGTATGAAAAATTAAACCCTACCCTTTTTATACCCTAAAGTTATGGGATATTAAAAGGACAATAGGTTGTATACTATATTCATAAAATAGACGAAGATGTTTTAAAATCATCCGAAATGTAATTAATTAACTACTATCTTTTATCTGACTGTTGATAAACTTGGCTTAAGAAATTCTATTTAGTCAGTCTATTAAACTTAAAAATAATGTATACATTTTGTCAAGAACATACGATGACGAAAAAAAAATTTTGAATTGTTTGTTGACGTTATACTCGCTAAAAATTTTAGCATTAATTAAATTTACCAGAGTAAATTATTTTATTCCTTTTGAGTCATGGAACTCTAAAATAATACGACACATTTATATTCATTCTTCATAGGCTAAATTGCCCAGTCTACGCCCAGACACGAAGCTTCAAAGAGAAATCAGTTTATAACGTTAACAGGGCCCAGTTGATGACTATGATGATGATCTACTCACCTCCTTAGTGAACCCCAGCCAGGTGCCGAGGCCCAGCGCTGGGATCTCTCGGCCATCGTTCAGCTTCACCTTCGGGGCCACGCCCACCCCCAAGCTGCTCTGAAAAAAGGAATTAAAACATTATTTATCAACTTCTGCCCACGGTTTTACTCGCGAAGTACATCGATAAAACGTAGTTATCCCAGTCTATAATCTATATCTGTTCCTAATTTCATCCAGAAAGCTTTAATAGTTTATGAATTTATTCGTTACAAACATAGAAGTCATTCCTATATTGGTGTAGATGAAGAGATTAAATTTTGGTGATCAATTTGCATGGTACTAAACTATATAAAATGAAATGAAATTATGTTTATTTACATAGGCCTAAATGAGCACTTATAAATCGTCAATACATACAAATGAAAATTTACCACCGGATTCGGAAAGTAGCTTCTACCGACAACAAACTAGATAATTATTCCTATAGCAGCGTGAGTGCTATAAGGACACAAATTGGATCATCAGTTCGTTCCCTTACGCCACTTTGCATAGCAGAGACACTCTAGTAGCCAATATAACTCCTAGATCTTCATCTCACCTCATCTTCTAGACCAGTGGTTCTCAATACGTGGTCCGCAAACCATTAATACTACGCAAATCATAAAATTTAGTCCGCAAGAAACTTAAAATTGTTATTAGTTTTAAATTAAAAAAAAAATATTTTTTTAATTGTTACAGTTTCAACCATGCGATTCCTGTTAACAATAATAAAATGAGAGAGGTCCTCGGTCTCAAAAAGGTTGCAAACAACTGTTCTAGACCGAGCTTTAGTGGTTCTAGCGATCAACGCAGTTTCCCAATGACCACGTACGCATAGCGGCCCACTTAAGAAGCAAACCGGTATAAAGGTACCTACTATATATAATGTATAATGTTTATATAATCGTATTTAGCCCATTTTTTATAAATTTAATACATTGTATTTTTTTTCGGCATCGTATGTAGACTTATGAATGTAGGAGAAGCGAAAGGTGTATGTCAGGATCGTAGCAAATGGAAGTACGTGATCTCTGCCTACCCCCATGGGAAAAAGGCGTGACATTATGTATGTATGTATGTATGTATGTATGTATGTATTATGTATATGAAGATGTAGATGTATAAAAAAGCAGGGCACTCGTCTGTGGGCATCACTCGGCAGGGCGCACTGAAAACCAGCGTCATGGCTTAAATGCTGAGTGAGGCCCTTTTCCTTTGGACATCGCAAACCCGTGTCTGGTTATCGTAAACTCTTTTATATTTTTTTCTCTTCTATCTCTGTCTAACTTGTCGTAATAAGTTGTGTTCCTCCTTTTTTTGTTGTTGTATGTATTCTACTGATGTACTATCCTGGTTGTGTTGTGATGTCCAAATGTAATAAAGGTTTTTTCTTTCTTTCTTCTTTCGTCTATAAAATTACATTGTCAACGAACTTACATAAGCCTAACACCAGAATTGGACATCGCTTAGTTAAAAAGTTAATGGGAAATTTGGAAACGGTAGAATATACGGTAAGGTTATTGTCGCTAAAGGCGTATCATGTCTCATGTTGGTCTGGGACTAGAAAGGAATGTGCCAACTTTATTCCTTGCCTAGCTTGTCATAAAAGGCGACTAATGGTGTATTGGGTTTTTAATTATGGAGGCGATGAGCAGGTAAATTTTCACTACTTTTCACAACTTTTTACCTAACCCTACTCGAGTTTTAGCTAAATGTCGCTTAAGGAAATCATTGCTCCCTTAAAGACTTTACCTACCCGTTCGGGGATTACAGGCAAGTTGATATGTATTGCCAATATGTATACGTAAATGCGTAGGTACTTGTGATTTTTAATAGATTGCACTTATTTACTTAAATTACATACGAACATTGCTGTTTATAAAACTTATTCAAAAACCAACTACCTTACACCCACAAGATTTGGGCGGTTTCTTCTTCCTCCGTCCGTGCGCATACGCATGGACCCTCTCTACCTCTGAGGGCCCCACCACCACTGTTTGTTCCAAGTCCTCCTCCCAGTCGGGGTTGGGTCGGATTAAGCGTATTCTCTTTGAGTTCATGTGAATATGTTACCTTTTTTAACCAAAGAAACGAGTGAGGTGTGTAAGGACCCGCCGTATGGCGTCCAGTTCTCTCTGCCTACCTCGCTGGGGAAATGTATGTACTTAATGTAAATGTATTTTCGTTTAGTTTTTCATCAAAATGTCACATGGTTGGATAAGAACATTTTAACTGATAAAATATTTATATTTAATTTTGTTCTTTGGAAGCGTGTTTGGAAGTAAAGGATTAGATTACTTTGTTAATAAAAATTTCATATTCGATTGAGGTCATGTTGTTTGAATTTTAGGTTACTTTATGTATTATTATAGCTTAGAATATGTATAACATTATTTATTTAATTGAGAAAAGCGAAAAAAATATTGTTTATGTTTGTAAACAGGCCATTCTGACGTCTGACATTTTTTGTCATTGTGACTGGGGGCAGGGCAGGCGGGGTGTCTTGTGACAGAAATGTATTTTTATCTCTATGACAACAATGTAAAGCTATAAAAACTACATAGACTGATTGGAACACCAATGATTTTTGTAATATCATTGTTAAACATCCATAAATAAATACGTGAAGCATAACATTTGTTGCCCTTTTTACGAACATTTCACGGACGGAGGAGTATGCGTTTTAAAACGTTGAAGTTTATATGGAGAACGAGTGCAGAAAGCTAATATTTTAATAAATATTGCGTTAGAAATTCATAAAAAAATTAAATGAATTATAGTCGAATTTCGACCACTGGACGACTAGTAGTATTTATTTGTCATATCGACGCTTAAGAACCAAGACCATCTATCTACAAAAAGTCGACTTCACAGGAGACGAAAAAAACGTTTTATTTCCTTAAATTTATTACGTCACGTAACTTAGGTGGTATTGGTATTTTTTCATAACTTCTTATTTAATGCGAATTTGAGGTTACTGATCAAGGGAAACGATGCGTAAATTAATCATAAAAATAACTGCATTAAAAAGTAAAAAGCGCCAAAAGTGTAGATAGATGGTCTTGGTTCTTAAGCGTCGATATGTAGGTAGGTATAACGGAGCAGAAGTAAAATTACACAATCACACAATAATATTAACATAATATAGATACAGTGGTTTTGTCCGCGAATGTCTAAGTAAGGCCTCTCAAATGGATAATCTAATACAAAGAGAATTTCCTAAATTCGAGTCCGACCCGTGGTCTTTGAGATTACGCGTTCAAACAAACTAACTTTTGCGTTTTTTTATAAAATTAAGAATATTCTTAGCAACTCATTATCAATTCCTTATATAGATATATTATTTCATATGACAGGCCCGTCGGTCGAGTGGTGAGAGACCCTGGCCACGAAACCAAGGGTCGCGGGTTCGAATCCTGCTAGGGGAAAATGTTTCGTGTGATGAACATGGACATTTGTACTCGAGTCATGGATGTTTATAAACGTATTTAAGTATGTCTATCCGTTCGCCTAGTATTTATAGCACAAGCATAAGCTTAGTTTGGAACTAGGGAATTGGTTTGTCAGTCAGAATTTATTTATTTTTTACCGGCACTGCGAACCATCAAAGTACGGCCCCTCTGTGCTCTCAGTCTCCGTACGCAACGAAGCAGACCAAAATCATCTTACGTAAGTTTCAAGGTATTCAAGTTTTTCAATACAAGGTTTCAAACCACCTATAAAGGTGGTTCTATCCTGGTCAAACTGGCCCAGTCATCCCAAAACCAATGCAGCTTCGGCGTACTTTAACTATCTTTAAATAAATCGCAATATAAGGAAGTATGAATTACAAGTGGCGTAAAGTTTAGTTAGTTACTTATTATGAATTTGAATTAAACTGAATTAAACTTCCTATTACTATTATCACTATTTCCATGAGAAACGAATTTAAAAAGCGATTAAATAAATAACTAACTGTCTTTACGCCATTTCCCTAGCACGCTATACGGCACGGTACTTACACATCTCGCTTGATTCTTTAATATTAAAATATAATTAAAATAATTAACTATTTATTACTTACAGAAACGACACAGCAAAAAGCCCCAAGAATCAAAACAGCGTTCATGTTGTTGATGTCCGCCGGCGACTGCGCGCGCGCACGGTGAGCAATCAAGGTCTGCGCGGGCGCAAGCAGTAGCTAGCGGCAGAGGGGGCGGTTAGGTAAAAAACAGCGGAGCTACCGCGCAGTATCATTGTCTAGGTTCACGATCGAAAGAGGCTCGAATTTAAAAATAGTCCTATTTGAATGGGGCCTTGATTCAAAGAAGTCTCGACTTTAAGAGGTTTTAATTTAAAGAGTTGTTTGAAAAGAGGAATCTATTTGAAAGAGGCCTTGATTCAAAGAGGCCCTGATTGTAGCAGGCCCTGATTGTAAGATGCACCGATTGAAAGAGGCCTCAAAACATTTGCAAGCTTCGTAAATGAATTCGGAAAACTGATCCATAGCATTGTGTTTGTGGCGAACATTACTGCATTTATTATGAGGCCCTTCTTTTGATTTTTACTAGCTTGCAAGAATGCTATAAAAATATTATCTACTTCTCATATATCAGAACATTTTTAGCTTTACACACAGACAGACGTTCCATCACGCCCATCGTCGCACATTATTAAACAAGATTTACAATAATAAACTATGACTTTGAATCATGTCATGTATGGTACACACTTAAAGACATTTTTATAATAGATTACACTTTGCTATCTGACTGTACTTTAGATAAAAATATTCAACTAATACATTTTATCGCACTAAAACGAAATAGGGGGCGTCCACCAAGGGGGCAAGACGCACTGGGGGCTTAACCCACGGACCCGTCGCTGAAAGGGTAGTCAGAGTCCACGGAACACTAAACTACTTAAAGCCTTAAATAAAATGGAGTTGGATTAGATGGAAAGTTGTCAAAAAGTAGTGACAAGTGGCTAGCTCGTCGCCCACTTAATCTTTTTCTGTCTTTCGAACACGATATCTGCAAATCCGCCCACTACCCCAACTACCTAATACCCCTACATTTAAATTAAGTAGTAATACTACCCTATTATATAATTTGTCCCATGTTGGTCTGGGACTTAAAAAGAATGTGCCAACTGTGTTTAACTGTGTCGTAAAAGGCGACTAATGGTTATCGGGTTTTGGGTGTGTGATTGTGTAGGCGACGAGCTAGCCACTTGTTACTACTTTTTCACAATTTTCCATCTAACCCAGCCCCTTGTCCCAATTTGGTCTGGGACTTAAAAAAATGTACCAACTAGGGTTCTTGCCTAGCATGGCGTAAAAGGTGACAAATAGTTATCGGGTTTTGGGTATGTGATTGTGTAGGCGACAAGCTAGCCACTTGTCACAACTTTTTCACAATTTTCCACCTAACCCAGCCCAGTTTTATCTTTGGCTGAATGTGTTTAAAAGGGCCTGCTGCCCTTTGAATCTGCCTACCCCTTCGGGGATTATGGGCGTGACGTTATGTATGTAGGTATCTATGTAATACTACCCTACACCACACATTTTATTTCTAAGAAAATAAGAAACATCTGCAGCCCAGGGATATTGCTCCATGAAGACTGCGCACGAAACCGAGGCAAGTCGCAAGTATAGATAAAATTAAAAAGTTTCTTAGGGGTCTATAACGAAATCACGTGCCATTGATAAACGCGACATTTGCCCTGCGATTAGATAATGCTGACCAGGGTCATGGCCTGATCCAGAAATAGACAACTTGATCAGCAGTATTGCCCAATGAGAGTTTTTTTAATTGAAACATCCAAAAGATGGCGTATGTGCCTTGCGGTCTTGTCACCCTCCTCATTGGTTAGTTGTCAGACCAAACTGACATGCTGTCAACAAGGAGCCAATAGCGACAGTGTTAAGACCACGAGACTCCCTCGTGCCATCTGGCGGTTTTTGTATTTTGAAAACCCTCATTGTGATGTAAATTAGTATGCGCCGCGTTTCTTACCAGTTCTTCTTGGTTTCTAGCTGTATGTAGATCAGCAGTTAATCTATACGAATACTAGCTTCTGCCCGCGGCTTTGCTCGCGTGGTACATCGATGAAATATAAAAACTAACTAACTTCACGCCACTTTCCTAGCGGGGTAGGCAGAAAGAACCGAACGCCATATGGCACGATGAAATATAACTTGTGTTATTCTAATGTGTAAGCTATACTATTGTTAAGTTTCATTAAAATCCATGCTGTACTTTTTGCGTGAATGAGTAAGAAACACACACAAACTTTCGCGTTTATAATATAATTTCGACTGGCCCGTTGGTCGAGTGGTCAGAGACCCTGGCCACGAAACCAAGGGTCGCGGGTTCGAATCCCGCTAGGGGCAAATATTTCGTGTGATGAACATGGATATTTGTACTCGAGTCATGGAGGTTTATAAACGTATTTAAGTATGTCTATCCGTTCACCTAGTATCCATAGCACAAGCATAAGCTTAGTTTGGGACAAAGGAATAGGTGTGACAGTCTGGAGAATTTATTTATTTATTTATAATAATAGTAAGATTATAAAGAGGAAAGATTTGATTGTTTGTTTGTTTCAATTGAATAGGCTCCGAAACTACTGGACTGATTTGAAAAATTCCTTCACCAATGGAAAACTTCTTTATCAGGGAGTAACATATGCATATTTTATTGAAACTACGCAGGTGAAACGGCGGGGCGCTGCTAGTTATAAAATATAAATAAAATTAAAAAGTCAATAGTCACGCCCCTCCGAAGAAATGTGATTCTTAGCGTCTTTTTAACCTATTAAATATCTATCAAATTATGATATCAATAAGTCCGGGAATATCAGATCCCTTAGAGCCTCTATTAAAAAAAAATATTCTAGTCAGAAGCCGTCTATTTGAACAGATTAACCCAAATCACACCAATAGTTAAACCCTATCAGAATTCGACCCGCGCTCTTTGGATTTACTGCCAGGGCCTCTGACCATGTGATGTGATGATGATGTTTATATATTTAATTCTTCAAATGGCGCGCGTCTGTGACATATCTGACTCTTATGTATTATGTAATCGACCCGGGTAGTTCCCGTTCCCGTGGGAATACGGGAATAACATTATAGCTTAGGCTACTGGCTGATAGAGTAGCTTTGCATGGGTGAAAGTTTTTTTTAAATCGGTTCAGTAGTTTCGGAGCCTATTCACTTCAAACAAACAAACAATCTAATCTTTCCTCTTTTTAATATTAAGATAATAATATTATTGACTTCATCCATGCATCATCCATTTGTCATGTCTTCTTTTTCTTACTCTATGATCTCAGATTAGCTTTTTGCAATTACATCACATATCGCTACGTAAAACAGGTTTCTATCGGCCAGTCTTATAGACCTACCCTTGTAGCTGTCGTCTACATCCCAAGCTAGCGGATTACATATGCGAGGGGTCTAACATAGCTGGTTTGATTACCAAACAAAGGCTTGTTGGTTACGAAGATGTTAGGAGTACTTACTAGTAGTTGAAGTACCTAATTGAAAACTTTTAATGGCCCTTAATATTTCATAATCCTAGCATTATGTCCCGTGTCTAGACGGGGTCCGCTTAGACCATAATCCAGATTTAGCGAGTCTGGCAATTACATTGAAGCGACTGCCGATCTAAGCTTCGGAACCATAACATAGGGGAACCAGACAATTTTTGGATCATGGTTACAAACCCAAAGTTGTTTGAATTTGCAGGTTTCATCACGATGTTTTCCTTCACCGTCGAGCTAGTGGTATAAATAAATACGTACATAGATTTGAAAAATCCAGAGGTACGTGCCCGGGTCCCCTATCTTAGAGTTACGAAAGTCAGATCGGCAGTCGCTTCAATATAATTACCAGACTCGCTAAATCCTGGATCATGGTCTAACTAAGCGGACCCCGTCTAAACACGGGACATAACGCTAGGAAAATGATGATTTGGTACCTATGTAACAAGTACTTTTATTACTAATCACACCCAGAACCCAGTATACCATTAATCGAATTTATAACAATATGCGTAAAAAGAAAATAAATATTTAAAGGCTATTACCTAAAACAATGTATTTCAGATATGATTCTTAAAAAAAAGGTGTTTACAAAGTGGGTAAAAAAAAATACTTCAACTAACATCGTGCTACTCTGAATTACTAATTACACGGATCTCTGAGGCTCCTTTTGAAAACATTTTAAGTATCATTTACATTCAGCCCTGTTGGGACGGGAAGTGAGCAGGGAAGTGGGAAGCGCGAGAATGTAAACAGGTGATTCGCGTTGATGCTGGCGCTGCCGTTGACATTGCCCCGCGCTCCCTCTATTGTCGGTTTTTCGCACGGAAGTCAAAGGACGGTAACGCGAACGCGAGCGAGTGTTTACATTCAGCATTCTCGCTCACTCAATGTAAATGAGGCATTATGCCTCATTTACATTCAGCCGCTGCCGCTGCCGCTGCTGTCGTTGGGAACGTTGCTGTAAATATTTCCGCAAGTGAGTGAGTAACATGCTAGGCAAAGGACACAATTGTTAAAATTTTCTTGACACTGGATAAACATAGAAATATTTTTCGAGTTACCCACTAATAATATCTGAACGGTGGTGGGGATAAATGCCGTTAGTCGATCAAGTATGCGCCTCACTGATGCGTTACTTATGCGTCTAGTCGGTCCGCTGTGTTATCAGCGGACGAGGTCATCAAACACGTCTTATAGCCGTGGGATAATGAACTCCATATTTGTGGTGTCGCTACTGGCGGTTTCGGTGAGTTAAATCATAATAATATAACATAACTTAATATCACGCCCATAATCCCCGAAAGGGTAGGCAGAGTCAAAAGGGCAGCCGGCCCCTTTAACCACATTCATCCAAATACAAAACTGGACTGGGTTACACAATCACATACCTAAAACCCGATACACCATTAGTCGCCTTTTACGACATGCTAGGCAAGAAACACAGTTGGCACATTCTTTTTTTTTCAGTCCCAGACCAACATGGGACTAATTAAATCATAATTTTACCTCGAATGCGGCTAAGCCAAAAGGGACCTTCACTTTTCGCTAAGCTTTTTATGATTTTGAGAGTATATCTGTGTAGGTATGTCTATTAAATTTGTGTATATATTGTACAGAGCAAGTAAGCTATAATAATTGTCGATCATCAATGTCATCATCAATCATGCTTATATAATTAATTAATGCCTATTAGGTTAGCATTAATAAACCTTTTGTTGACAATAAAGAACTAATTAAATGAATATAATAAGATAATAATATGAATATGATAAATAATAGAATCACCTCCGTTATTAACCGACTTCAAAAAAAAAGGAGGAGGTTCTCAATTCGACTGAATGTTTTTTTATTCCGACTACAAAAGGACAGTTATAGTTTTAGCAGTATACTAGCTATCCGGGGAGTTTTGTACAACACTTTTCTCGAGATAAAAATAGGGGGTAGGATTAGGAGGGTGAAAAATATTTTACGACGTACTTTCATACCTACCAAATATACAGAAAAATAAATTATTAAAATCGGTTAAACCGTTTCGGAGAAGTTTAACAACAAACACCAAGACACAAGATTTCATTTATATGTTCTACCTACATTATATAATCAACATGTTTGTGCTTGATTTTCCTGAAGGAGGGATAAGTCGAATCGTTATTACGCCGGCACGGACTAGTAAAAAAAGAAGGACTCCATGCTGGCATACTGTAGCGTGAAGCCACGTTTATGCATGTGGGAGTGAGATACTTTTGGATACCAGATATCGTGTATATGTGTCATTTGGAGCGCTAATTATGTCAATGTGTGACGTAAGTTGCGTGTCAAGTTGGAGCACCTGAAGAGCTTCAATGCCTAGTTAGTGGCACGGAGTCGTTCTTTTTTTTATAGTTTGATATCATAAATCTGGTCTAATGATGGACACCTTTTAATTTTTGCACTGATTCTACTGAAAAGTAGGTTTATTAATTGACAAATTTTAATTCTAATCATTTATTTTTAATTTCAAAGTTATTTATACCAGTAAAGTTATATTTTTCCAGCTTCAGCTGTCGTATGGAGTGACAGCGCCGAAGATCAAGCTGAACGATGGTCACGAGATACCGAGCTTGGCTCTGGGCACGTGGCTCGGTAACAACACGCAGGTTCGAGATCAATAGCTCATACGTTAATGTGGAGGCACGGTAGTGCCCGCGCCAAGACGAGCTAGGTACTTGGCGCTTTATTTATCTTGCTGCAAGATATCGTGTAGGTTTTACATAAACGTCGTATATGGAGTTGAAAAATTCAATGAAGCTTGGGCCTTGTATGTTTTTGTTTTAATGAATATCGCGCTCTAACAAATCGAAAAAACAATACCTTCGTACAGCAAGTAAAAATAGCTGTACACAACTGTACGTAGATAGTATAATCGTTAGCAGACATTAGATATTACTATACTATACCTACACTTGAAGGTTTTTCTCCCAAACAGAACCGATGTCTCTTATTGTGTTAAAACTATTCCGACTGGCTCTTTCCATGTGGTTTAACTTTTATCTGGGTATTTATGTAAGTATTACTTATATTCAAGTTATCGTTAAAAGTTGTATCACGAATATAAATCGATTCTAATATCCGAAACACAAGTGCTTAAGCTACTTAACTCTGCAACAGAATAATGTATTTGATGTCGTAAATTTTTATTTATCATTCCATGACCCACCAGGGACGCGTGGACCCAGCCGGAGATGAAGTGGAGAAGGCGGTGGCGACAGCCATAGACCTGGGCTACCGGCACATCGACACGGCCTGGGCCTACAAGGTGGAAGACCAGGTCGGACGTGCTGTCAACGCGAAGATCAAGGCAGGGGTGAACAGGGGGGATCTATTCATCACCACTAAAGTGAGTATTACTAGGTTTTCCTTCCTAGGCTGAGGCTGTAGAATGAAAATAAATAAATATCCGACGACATCACATACAGAGTCAGATCAATATCTGACTCCGAGCTAAGTAGTAAGCCCTTGTGTTACGGATATCATAATCAACAGTGGTATTACAAATGTATAGTTAAATATATGGGATATTAACACCCAGACACTGAACAAACACAAGTATTCATCACACGTATGTTTGTCCTGGGTGGGGATCGAACCCACAACTCTTGGCGCATGGGGCAGGGTCACTACTGAATGCGCCATCGAGCCAGAAAATGCAGAGGTTTTCACTAGATACGAGAGAGTGAGTATCTTTCTGGTGTTGTAAATGTCCTTAGGCGCCTGCTGACCGTCACCATCAGACAACTTGTTTGCCTATGGCTTCCTTGTGTCAGATGTTATGTTACAGTAACGAATCCAATTCACAATTCCATTTCAAACCTAAGTGAAGATACGCATCTACCTATTGATTTCATAAATGAGAAAATCACGCAAAAAAAAAACATTTCTACTTACAGCTAAAATAAGAGTTATTGTACATTTGCCACAAAGTTAATTCGTCAAAAAAAAATGAATGTGTAAATTCGTCATAATTCTATATTTGTGTAGTAAATTTGCCACACTCGTCTTTTTGAATGAGTCCGCAAAAAAATCAAAATGGAACAAAATAATGAAAACCTCTTGCTTCTTTTGAAGTTATTTAAAAACATTTGCTCGCCATTTAACTCTTTCTTTCTAAAGATCTGGTTAGAAATCAGACTCAAAGTCAAAATATTCTTTGTTTATATTAATAGGTGAATCAAAAACTTTTTAAGTGCCCCTTCTTTATGAGAATTACGCGGACGGACGAGTATGCGATTTGGCACAGTTAAAGTTTATTTGGAGTGCAGAAAGCTAATATTTCAATAAATAATTTACAAAAAAATAATTGGTCGAATTTCGACCAGTGGGCGATCACTAGTTCACATAAATCGTCAAATACAGATAAGTCAAGTCAAGTCAAAAATATCTTTATTTACGTAGGCCTCAAAAAGCACTTGTAAATCGTTAAGTAATAGGTACAAAGTAGTACAATTTGAATCTACCACCGGTTCGGAATGTCGCATCTACCGAGAAGAATCCGGCGAGAAACTCTCTCTTTTTAAAATGCCAGATTGAATATACAAATAAAAATTTACAGATTAAGTTAATATTTATACCAAGTCATACAGTTAATGTTCGTCAAAGATTCAGCCGAGTATTAATAGAAGTAAAACGTAAACCAGAACAGAAATATGATTCTACCACCGGTTCGGAATGTTGCATCAACTCGGTAGTTACTCTTTTCAACAACAGTATTAACAAAGGTGTATGAATCATATTGCTTTGAGCCATGTTTCAAATGTTTCTGATGTTCCTCTCCGCAGCTGTGGAACGAATTCCACGCCCGGGACGCCGTAGTGCCGGCTCTGCAGAAGTCCCTAGACAAGCTGCAGCTGAACTACGTGGACCTTTACCTCATCCACTGGCCCATCGGGCAGTTCGTGAGTACAAGTTAATATTGTCTGACGTGAATATGTAAGTACGAGTTAAACTTCAGTTACGAGTAAATAAATCTCATCGATTTTGTTAATGAACTGCATAGAGGTTCACAGCCACAGATATTTATAAATTTCTGTATTTCCTACTTGAAATACCATTGACTTTGAAGGTTATTTTAGAATATAGAGGTTTACAATATTTCGTTGGTTTTGAACTTTCTGTGTTCTGTGGTTTTGAGGATAATTCATTCTACACATACTTAAATAACTTTAATTTCAACAAACGACTAGCTTTAACTTACGCATATTATTGTTGTATTATTACCGGATGGTAAATAAAACATTATTTAAAGTTAGGCTGCCAATCAAAAAGATTAGCAACCGCCTTAGATTAAATCAAGATTTAATCTAAGGCAACCGCTGCCGTTGCTGCCTTCCTTGCCGTTGCCGTTAAGGCACAGAATCCTATACTTCCAATTCACAGGCCAACCAGACTTACGACGACACGGACTATGCGGAGACGTGGCGCGGAATGGTGGAGGCGCGGCGGCGGGGGCTGGCGCGCTCCGTGGGGGTGTCCAACTTCAACCAGGACCAGATACAACGGCTGCTGCGGCTGGGGCTGGAGGCGCCGGCTGTCAACCAGGTGGAGGTGAGACCTGGACTATTACTCGGCAACAGTACTGTGTCACGAAGTTATACAAATCAGTGGACTATGTGAAATCGATACTCTGAGGAACCAGATTTAAAATATTTATCTTCAAGATTCTGTCATTTACAGCTTTTACATAAGTACTTGTAGTCGCGAATTATGAAACATCTTTTAACATAATTTGAAGAATAACTTAACCCATTCTCAAAAATCTCATTTCTAATCATAATCATTTAAACACCAGGCAGGCTAGCCGGGACGCCCCACGCAGTATTTTGATCATGAGCAATTCTTACGTCCATCTACCACCCATGTCTGCACACCAAAAAAGTCTAAACAGGAGCGCTGCTACATTCGCAGATAAACCTGAACCTCCAGCAGCCTGATCTCCTAGCGTACTGCCGCCAGCAGGGCATCGTGGTGATGGGCTACACGCCCTTCGGCTCGCTCCTGCCCAGCAAGGCCAGGCCCGACGCGCCCCCGCCCCGGGTCGATTCCTCGGAGCTGTTGGGGGCCGCGCAGAAGTACAATAAAACTGTTACTCAGCTCACTCTGCGGTATTTGGTAAGGCTTGTGAAGAATCAGATAAAGTTTAGCTGTACCTTACAGTTTATTCCTACATAACCACCCACAGGAGCAATCCGTTTTTCTATACTATAATATTATAAAGAGTAAAGATTTGTATTTTTGTATTTTTGTGTGTGTGTATGTTTGTAATGAATAAACTCAAAAACTACTGTGCGGATTTAAAAAATTCTTTCACCATTGGAAAGCTACATTATCCGGAAGTAACATAGGCTATATTTTATCCCCATTTTCCTATGTACTACGCGGGTGAAACCGCGGGGCGCTGCTAATCTGGGAGATAAAAAGGGAGGTAATGTCTAAGTGACTACTTTTACTTCTTCCATATGACCAGTTTCTAGATTAGCGACTCTGGGTATACAATTGAAACGGTCAATCTGACCTTTGTAACCCTTTAATAGAGTGACCAGACAAATTGGATCATCCAAAGTTACATAAGTGGGTATGTATATTCACAACGTTCTTCGTTCGTTCACAACAGACAAATAATTAGACAAAAAGATTTCCTACAAATTACTTAAGTAAAAAGAAAATTGTTATTTTTTCAGATGGATCTCGGTGTGATACCCATTCCGAAAGCTTTAAAAAGTCACCACATCGCGCAGAATTTTGATATTTTTGACTTCACGATCTCTGAAGACGACAGAGAACTGCTGAGGAGCTACGATAAGGGGTACAGAACAATACCGCAACTGAAATGGTTGGACCATCCTTATTATCCATTTGAGAAGAATTGAAGACCGAATACCGGAGTTCAATTTGCTCATTTACTCATTTCAATAATAAAGGGGTTAGAAAAATTATTACATTTTTATCGACAAAATGCAAATTTCATTTTTGCGCCACCTATTATGTAAAAAAATTACATTATATTAAAATTACTTAATTACAGCTGCATCCGACAGCACACTTTTGTAATTCAATTGTAGTAAGATAGATGGCATTACAACAACCAGTAGACACCTTGTATCTAATAGCTAAACTAAATTGTACCTTGAAATGTTATACAGCTTTAGCAATTCGATACTAGATGGCGTTAAATAGCATAATAATTACGCCATCTAACGTTATCTGCCTATACTAAATCAAAAAAGTTAAAAAGTGACATGTTTCATTGTTACAATTCTGACGTTAGCTACTAGATGGCATTGTCTAGAAAAAAAACTCTAATCTCCAAATTTTCGGCTTTTTCGTATTTAATAATCATAACAACAATTAAGCACGAATGGACTATAGTTATTTTATAAAATGACATTTAAAAATATCTCAGATAGGCCCTAGAGTAATAAAATCCTATAGGACCTTAATGACATCTAGCGTTTTTTTACCATAACTTACATAAATTTAACAAAAGCATATTTTTGCGAATACGTGGTCTTGGTATTCACCACTAGATGACCTGTAACACTAAAAACAAAAGCAATATTTTGGTTCCTACATCTGTTATTCATCACAAGCAACTTATAATAATAATTTTTATTAATTTAATTATTTTAAATAGATTAAAACCTCGTACTAGTTTTGATGTAATTAATATTTATAACGTTAATACAAATTGATAAGTCTGTTGCCGAAAACCGGCTTTATCGTAATGTCACTAATCTGAGAGCACAACACTAGCCCGTCTCGATCAACAAATTTTTTGACGTGTGCGGTGTGCCCGAAGTCACAATGTCCTCGTTAATTATAAATTTATTAGTGCTATCAATAATATCGTGCCTCTTTGTGCATGCAAACACACAGTCAGTGCATAGACGGTTCGAGTACAAATATTCCTTCAAGCCGCCCTATTTAGCACAAAAAGATGGATCAGTTCCTTTCTGGGAGTATGGAGGCAGTGAGTAAAATTATTTTTCCAATTAAATTCCCATTACCAGGGTGCCATTTATGGTCCGAAATCATTGCAAAACTAATTAGCGTGCGTTCAGATGAGCGTAATGTGATTTTTATGTTATAAAAATAGAATATAAATAATAAAACAATTTGTTGTTACGGTTTTTGAGAAGTGACAGCGACACGTCAGTACCAACTGTCATGTTGGAATGAGATGGGTGTATACGGAAAATTACGAGCGTGAAAGAGATAGTTGTATCTGCCTATTGTCAAAAATCATGTTTTTTGGTTCCACGACGGCAGAACAGCATACAAGAATGCCTTGGACTGTGAAATTAGACAAATTACCCTAATTTTTTGAAAGCTTTTTTTTGAATGAAATGGCCGTTTCTTGTATGACTAGATAATTTTTTCGAGGTTTTAAATAATATTTTTAGCATTCCTGTGCACTACAACCTTACAAACTATAGTGATCTCAATATAAATTGTTTTTTTTTTTTATTTCAGATTGATAAGTTTTAATTTAAGTTTAAAATAATATTTAACTGGCCTTAGCTTATATCAATATTCATTCAGAGGCTAATAGTTTTATAATTATCCCCATTATTCAGCCGAGCAATCAGTTTTGTTCAGAATATGCCTTTTTTATATAAATAACTTAATACATTAATATAGTTCATTCTATAATGAAATTAAGAGCATTTTATTATTGTAGCATAACTGTATAAATTCATCTCATACTATGGTTGGTATCTTTAAATAGACAAATCAATTTGCTGTTTTAACATAATTACAGCAAAGCCTGAAGGATTATGATTCTATCAGTTTATGTATGTATGTATTTCATATATATATTGACTGGCCCATTGGTCGAGTGGTCAGAGACCCTGGCCACGAAACTAAGGGTCGCAGGTTCGAATCCCGCTAAGGGCAAATGTTTCGTGTGATGAACATGGATATTTGTACCCGAGTCATGGATGTTTATAAACATATTTAAGTATGTCTATCCGTTCGCCTAGTATCCAAAGTACAAGCATAAGCTTAGTTTGGAACTAGGGAATTGGTGTGTCAGTCTGGAGAATTTATTTTATTATTTATTATTTATATACCATAAGAGCACCAGAATTACTTGGCAAACTTTTAACTTACACCTTATTGATTTGTTCATTGACCATTCATCCTGATGTTGCAGGCTACATTTACTAATGTCAAAAAAGAATAAAGTGATTCAAGGAGTCCCTTTAAGAAAAAAAATTTCTTAAAATATTTTTTAAACTTATAATTCCTTAAAATTGGCAATTTAGTATGTAATATGGATTGTTTACAAAGCAGGAAAAAAGATTAAACAAGGTAAAAACGTTAATAAATCTTATTACATTTACATTATTATTTATTATACATTGAAATCACCATTTATACTTCTTTTTATCATACTAATATTATAATAACAATTGTCAGAGATATCAAGTAACATACAAGAAGGAAAAAAAAAAAAAAATGTCTAATTGAGAACCTCCTCCTTTTTTTTGAAGTCGGTTAAAAAGAGGAAAGATTTGTAGTCTTTATATGTTTGTAACAAATAAACTCAAAAACTACTGAAGAGTTCAGAATGAAATTAGGCACATGCATAAAATATAGTTGGGAAAGCACATAGGCAGTGGCGGATTTACAGTCATGGTCGCCCTAGGCCCGAGGCCATAATTCTCAGTACTAACGCGTCATCACTTAATTTTTAACACGATTGGCCGCCTCTAATATCTGCCCGCCCTAGGCCCGGGCCTACTGGGCCTTAGGGCAAATCCGCCACTGCACATAGGCTATTATTTATCAATATAATATACAAGCACAGCTGTAGCTATGTCGAAATAAAACCTATGCATCACACTTAACATTTTAAGTTATGAATCACTTAGCTAGCTTAACTGACCATCATACTTTATCAGCATATTACAGTGAAGGCGAATATTGACCTTTAACACTCTGGTGTTAAGATGTAAATTCGTAAATAGTGTTAATATGCATGAAGTGCAACAAATTCTGTTTCGCATTGTATATTGTGCGGCCAACTGTTTTCACTTTGCGGTACCAAGGTACAAATTGCTGTTGTATTAAGTTCTATGTAGGTTAATATATACCAAACATAGTGTAATATATAGACTGTACTGCTAATTGAGGGGCTACGTTACCGTCTTCATAAATAGAGAACGCCTGTGTATATATTTGCATAATTATCTTTATTTATACTTCTACAATATGTCTTGATAATTCAAATTAGTAGTTGTATCTTATTATCATACTTCTAGAAGACTTTGAAATTGGTGTTGAAAAGACTTTGCAATAAATTATAAACTAAAAATGATGCCCTTTGAAATGGTAATTGTTCTAACATTGATTTTTTTAATTACAGCTATCAGTATTAGAATTTGTTCATGTACTAATGTATTATTTATTAGTATTTGCATATTGTTGTTATCATTGCAATAACAAAATCAGGTTATTACAGGAAAACTTTGATACAACATTTATTTATAATCAACAGAGCTTGCTGTATATTGCGTCTGCGCCAACAATCCGTCATTGTAATCTCTCACTTACACACTATTACACTCACTCTTTCCTTAGGGATCCTATTATAGTACCATCATACATACGCATTTCACAATCTAACGGAAGTAGGGCTCTGCCCCCGCCTGCTGGTCGTCAGCCGAATAAGAAGCTGTAAAACAATAATATGCTATCAAGATAATCGCCTCGTAAGGCATGTTGTTTATGATGCCGGATTAAGTTATCTACAAGATTACACCCATCATAATTTAGTGATGGTATTACGTAAATTTGTTTTAAAGCACCTAAGCAGAATTTAATTTTATTTTATGTTGCGTTGTTACAAGCAATACGAAGTTATTTGTTATTCATTTTAAGGACACTCATGTTTTTCAGAGGAAAAAGGGCTTGATAGACATATTAGGATCTCTTAAAATCATAATGTAAATATTTTTTTATATTTTGCCCATCTTTAGTTGTGACTTAATAATAAGACATTGGTTCATACTAATTTCCATGAATACTAAGTATGAACGAAATATACTGGCCATGTAGATCATGAACTCGAGTCTTTAGGAGTGCCTTACGAGTTACTCACCATATGTGAATGCCCCATGGGTCGGGCATGAAAAAAAGAGGTCATACATGTATGACCCATATTTTTTTAATATCAAGGAGGATATAAAAATAAAAAATTATATCAATGCATTATATTTTCATACCTAATGGAGTATGTTACCCCCAATTCACATTTGCACTTAAAAAGTGGTATCCATAATCTTAGCAGTTAACATGTTAAAACATCTTACATGCAGGTCTTGGTAGATAGACAGATGTACAGACATACTGACGTATAGATGGACAAACAAATAGACATGCAGAACAACAAGGAAGTTCCTAAAAAGGCTGCTCTTTGCTGTTGAGGTAGGAAAAGAACTGTGACAATGTCAGTGTAGCTGGCGTTACCACACTTGCCTCTGTCACATGTCATCCTTGATCCGACGAAGAGCCACAGTTGTATGGTTGTTGGTTACTGATTCGATAAAGATCTCTGTAGCTCTAACAACTATTCAACTATCCGAGTGGTTGTTTATAATAATAATAATCCATACTTATAATAAATCTGTAGAGAGGTCAATTCTGGACATGAAATATATTTTCAAAATAACTATCAGGGGTGATTAGTGATCGATACTGATGCCAAAAATGTAATCAGTAAAATTTTTGTCTGTCCTGTCTGTCTGTATGTTCCTTATAGAAACAAAAACTACTCGACAGATTTTAACGAAACTTGGTACAATTATTCTTCATACTCCTGGGCAGGTTATAGTATACTTTTCATCACGCTACAATTAATAGGAGCAGAGTAGTGAAGGGAAATGTTGGGAAAACGGGAGAAGATACTCCATCGTCGCGTGTGCAGCCTTAATGGTTAAAGTTACATAGAAATCATGTATGACGGAAATAGTCTTTATAATATTAACCATAAACGCGGGTGACACCGCTGGCACAGCTAGTAATAATAATAACCTTTATTGCTGACAACTTAAAGTCTATTTACAAAGTTATTTTTGCACATCAGTTCCGATCAGCGTGTCCGTTGACACGTAGGCCGCCTCCAACATTTTCTAAGAAGACCTATTCTTGGCGATTCTTGTCCATAGCGCACCGGCAGTTTTCACAAGGTCGTCCGCCCATCTTTTCTTTGGTCTTTCTTTCTTTCTTGTTGCATTGTGTCTAGGGGTCCATTCTGTGAGTTGTTTTGACCATTTGTTGGCTTGGTCCCTTATCATGTGTCCGAGTGGTTGTTACTGGTTGGATAAAGAGCTACCACCATGTGGTTGTTCCTGGTTTCTGATCCAATAAAGAGCTCTGTACCTCTTCCGACAACCATGCAACTGTCTGTGAATGTCACTTATTCGACGAAGAGCTACAGCTGAATGGTTATGACAGGTTACTGATCGGTTGAAGATAGCCAAGTCATTGTTACTGGATAATGCAATTTGGAATCCCTTCTATAATAAATATATAAAAGCCCTGGAAATGGTTCAAAAAAAATTCTTGCGTGCTATGCATTACAGATGCTTTCATAGTAATTTATCATATGAACTACTGCTTAAAAAATTCAAACTCTTAAAGCTTTCACAACGTCGTAAGCAGCTCGAAGCAATTCTATTATATGACCTATGCCGAAATAGATATGATTGTATACATATTATAAATAAATTGCGTTACAGAGTTCCTACCAGAGCTCATTGCCGAAACCCATGCAAATTCTTTGCAAATAACCGCTGCCGCACAAATGCGGGCAAACGTTCACCCCTATATCGAATCTTAGACTCATACAACGAATTTTTCAACACTATTGACATCGGGGCAATAAGTCCTGCTGTTTTTAAAAAGTTGGTATCTGAAGCACTGCGCGATTTTGACAGACAGGTTACCACCAATTAGCCAATTCTACGATGCGATACCGTACCCTGAAACTTTTAGTTACATGATCGTCTCACTTTTTGAATATTTTGAAACTGATGTAGCCAAAAAAAAAAAAAAAATCTTTTAAAAATTATATACATATTAATTTAACTAACACGCCATAATAAATTAAAACTAAATAATATAAAACTACCCTTACATATAAGAACATTTGTTGTTGAATTACGACATTCCATTTTCCTATTCTAAGTATATTTTCGCAATGGTTAACACCATTCTCAACAATTTTGCTTTTATATTAATTATTATATTTAAGTAAGCTGTGGTAAATGATGTTGGTGTTGAATTAGTGCTTATATGTAACTTATTTTATATCTGTTATCAATATCTGCATTCAACATTGTTTATTTACCCAAATAAATTAAAAAAAAAAAAAAAAATGATCCGATGAAAATGTATATCTGGTGGTTGTCGATGGCTACTGATATCATAAAGAGCTACAGCTGGGCTTGTAACCAGCAACCAGCTTAAAGCGGAAAACAAGCGTCCAACTACCAGAAACCAGCAGGATACTGATCTGATGAGAAGCTACATCATCTTAATAGCGTTACATCCCGTGCTTAGACGAGGTCCGCTTATACCATGATCCAGGGTTTAGCGAGTCTGGTAATTACATTGAAGCGACTGCCGGTCTGACCTTCTTAACCCTAAGATAGGGGAACCAAACAATTTTTGGATCATAGTTACAAATCCAAAGTTGTTTGAATTTGCTGGTTTCATTTAGATGTTTTCTCTCACCACCAAGCTAGTGGTATAAATACGTAGATAGATTTGAAAAATTCAGAGGTACGTACGTGCTTGGTTTTGAACCCGCTATGAGAAGCTACAGCCTTGTATCTATTGCAGATGCCATCGCGTCGGGCGAGAGCGTCAGGCTGGCGCCGTCACTGCGTAGCCAAAAGGGCGCCATCTGGTCGCGGCACGCGCTCGCCTTCGACTGGTGGGAGGTGGACATCATGTTCAAGGTCACCGGGCGCGGCAGAATCGGCGCCGACGGGCTGGTGAGTGGCGACTGCCTGGTGTAGACTGTGACGTCATTAACAGCATCAATCAGTGGCGTAGTTGGCGAGGGATAGTGCTAGCTGCGCCACAGAGGTTATATTTGAATTGAAACACCGTTCAAGTTAAAAAGAAAATAAAATCAGAGAAAAAGTACTTTCTTTAATTAAACTAAATGTGGCAAGTACGAACGACTCTTATATCCCTACCTCTCCCCTTCTCCATTTACCTTTCCTTTCTCTTTCTCCATATTTTTCTCCTTTCTTGTTTCTTTCATCCCCGCTTCTCTTCCATTTCTCTCCCGTCCTCTCGCCTCCTCTTCCTTCCTCTCCCTTCCTTTCCCGCCTTCCCCTCACATCACACTTGCTACCTCCCAGCCGCTCTAAAAAATATATATCCTACCACTTACCCCACGTGCTCGCTCGCCTACCTCTCATTACCTCCAGCAAACATAACACTAACCTCACATGCTCACTCGCAGGCGTTCTGGTACACGACGCAGCGCGGCGACTACACGGGCGAGGTGTTCGGCTCGTCGGACCGCTGGAACGGGCTCGCGGTGATCTTCGACTCGTTCGACAACGACAACAAGCACAACAACCCCTACATCATGGCGGTGCTCAACGACGGCACCAAGGTCTTCGACCACAAGAGGTGAGCCCGTCTACATTATGAGTGCCAACTTGCAGCACTCTTACCAAGGAAAACTTTAACTTTACTACAACCAGATCCTAACTAACTAACTAAACTTCACGCCACTTCCCTAGCGGGGTAGGCCTAACAAGTACTACATATATTTCACGCCTTAACCACTTAGCCAATTTGTACAATTATTTCACCAATATACGACTACATTATAAGCGAGTAACCTAAGCTATATTTTCCGTATTCCCACGGAAAACGGGCCATGCCGGTGGGCATAGCTAGTTAACTATCTATACTTAATGTTATAAAGAGGAAGGATTTGTATTTTTTTATTTTTGTATGTTTGTAATGAATAAATTAAAAAACTACTGTGCCGATTTAAAAAAATCTTTCACCATTGGAAATTACATATTTACATTATTCGGAAGTAACATAGGCTATATTTTATCCCCGTATTTCCACGAAAACGGGAACTACGCGGGTGAACCCGCGGGGCGCTGCTATAATAAATAAATTCCCCAGACTGACACACCAATTCCCTAGTTCCAAACTAAGCTCATGCTTGTACTATAGATACTAGGTGAACGGATAGATATACTTAAAATACGTTTATAACCATCCATGACTCGAGTACAAATGTCCATGTTCATCACACGAAACATTTGCCCCTAGCGGGATTCAAATCCGCGTCTTGGTTTCGTAGTCAGGGTCTTTGACCAGTCGACTAACGGGCCAGTCTATATTTTATTGATGTCTAAAAGTGATGAAGGGAAGGGCTTACTGATCCATAGACTATCTCAAAGGGGTAGGCCCTTCAGGGTCATAATATAACATAATATAAAATATATTGCAATCGATTCTATTAACGAGTCTGTGCCCGAAGTTTCACCCGCGTTTATGGTTATGTTATATAGCCTATAGCCTTCCTCGATAAATGGGCTATCTAACACTGAAAGAATTTTTCAAATCGGACCAGTAGTTCCTGAGATTAGCACGTTCAAGCAAATAAACAAACTTCAGCTTTATAATATTGGTGAAGTATAGATCAGTATAGATTCAGTACAAACAGTTTTTAGGTTTCTTATATATAAAAAAATATGTTATATATCGGTGGCGAAGAGCTCGTATGTCCACTCGACCACGTCTGGTCAGTCACATACATTTTAGATTTCGTATAGACTTGACACAGACAGATGCCGCTACAGGCATCATTTAGACTTAATTGAGAGATAAAACCGAATGAAAACGTTATTATTTCACTTTTAAAAGTGTTTTTTTCATAAAATAAGTTATTTCCATCATTTCTTAGATAATTTATTAAATTTAGGTAAAAACCTGAATATAAAATATTTTCTTCAGAAGCAAACCAAAATAATCTTTGTTTTGAAACCATGAATTTTACACAGATGGCGTATTATTACTAAGAAACAACTAACCTGTGCTTGTAACGCCATTTTGTATTATTCCTGACAAACAGACTAAACTTTGCTGTAGTTCCAATTACTCACCACTGTCGCTGTTCTTGCGCGAGTTACAGCAGTAACTTTTCAAGTATGGGCAGTGACCCTCTGTTGTACGTAGTATATTATTACTCTGTGACTCGACTAACGTGTTAACCGTCCGCAGCGACGCGTCGGCGCAGCTGCTGTCGGGATGCCTGCGCGACTTCCGCAACAAGCCGTTCCCGACGCGCGCGCGCGTCGAGTACTACCTCAACACGCTCACCGTCTACTTCCACAACGGTGAGCTCGCTCGTGCTCAGCTGACGGAGAGATGATGAGGGGCAGTGGTGGCGTAGCTCGTCAGCTGGCCTGCGGAGACAAGAGGGAAGTGGCAGGCCGAGGCCGGGGCGCTGAAGTAGAATGAAGACTGTAGTTGTTGTATCCCGAATTTTAGAGGTTTCTAGAAGGGACAGGGTGCAATGGAATAGTTTGCCCCCGATTGAAATAGATTTTCTACTTTTAGAATTCGACCATTGGAAGTTTCATGAGGTTTACTTTAAATGGTTTAAGTTATTGACATTTGTTTTTTTTTACGCATGATGTGTTAGACGCTGGCTGTCTTTTTTGCGTACTGTTTAAATTGTGCTATCCTTTTTCATCACTCATTTCTTTATTGTTATTTCCTCCACAGGCATGACGAACAACGAGGCCGACTACGAGCTGTGCTTCCGCGCCGAGAACGTGGTGCTGCCGCGCGGCGGGTACTTCGGCCTGTCGGCCGCCACGGGCGGGCTGGCCGACGACCACGACGTCATCCACCTGCTCACCACCTCGCTGCACACCACGCAGCAGCAGGGTCAGTCGGCTCGAACCACCTAAGGGGTCATTGGGTATCCTGTCCACTACATCCAGCCGAAGAGAGGTCATCCTAGTTTGACTAGCTCGATGGCTCATTCGGTAGTGACCCTGCCTCATGCGCCAAGAGTTGTGGGTTCGATCCCCACCAAGGACTAACATTCGTGTGATGAATACTTGTATTTGTTCTGTGTTTTGGTGTTAATATTGAATATTTAAGTATATTTGTAATACCACTGTTGTTTCTGATATTCGTAACACAAGTGCTTAAGCTACTTACCTCGGAGTCCGATCAATGTATGTGATGTAGCCTGATATTTATTTATTTATCCTATACAAAGGATTAGGGAGTCCCACACACCACGCTGTCCTCTCACGGGGTGACGGCGCGTAAAGCAATCCCTTCGTTGAAAAAGGGTCTCTGGCAGTTACGACTTAAGGGACAATTTACCCTTTCATGTTTAAAATATTCTTCCCCTGTCATTATCACACGTGGTCATATTTGCTCGACCAAACATAATACTTTGCATGCACCTCACTATTTCTACACAAAGAGACCGATTCCTAATGGAGAAAGAAACCTATATGAATGCGAACGAAACCCCTGAAATAACCTAGTATGTTATGAAATGCGTAAAAAGATTTCCCAACAAATTGTTATACTACTTTTTCAAAATTTACCATCTAACCCAGCCCAGTTTTGTTTTTGGCTGAATGTGGTTAAAGGGGCCTGCTGTCCTTTTGACTTTGCCTACCCCTTCGGGGTATGGGCGTGATGTTATGTATGTAAGTATGTATATCCGTTATCCTAGTATACATAACACAAGCATAAGCTTAGTTTGGAACTAGGGAATTATATCCGACTACATCACATACATTGATCTGACTCCGAGGTAAGTAGCTCAAGCACTTGTGTTACGGATATCAGAAACAACAGTGGTATTACAAATATATACCTAAATATTAACACCCAGACACAGAACAAACACAAGTATTCATCATACGAATGTTTGTCCTGGGTGGGAATTGGTGCGTCAGTCTGGACAATTTATTTATTTATATATTAATGTGTTTGTGTGTGTGCAGGAGGGCAGCAGATCAGCGCGGACGAGCAGCAGAAGCTGGCGGCGGAGTACCAGGAGTACCAGCAAAAGCTGGAGCAGCAGAAGGACCAGTACCGCAAGGAACACCCTGATGAGGTACTGGGTGGCCAAGGGGTACTGCGGGGAGTCGGTCTGACGAGGTACTGGGTGGCCACGCGGGTACTTGGAGGACACTCATCTGACGAGGCACTGATTAGCTTCGGGAGTACTGGAGAGAGTCGGTCTGACGAGTACTGGAGAGAGTCGGTCTGACGAGTACTTGGTAGTCACGAAGGTACTGGGGGGAGTTGGTCTAACAAGGTAGCCACGGGAGTGATGGGAGACGCTCGGTCTGAAGAGTACTGAGTGGCCACGGGGTACTGTGGAGGACACTCGGTCAGACGAGGTACTGGGTAGCCCACACCACGAGGTATGACAGGGGAATGTTTTTATGAAAGAGATCCCACAAATAAGGTCCTAGACTAGAAAAAAAAATTTTCAGCAGACCAATTTTGATTTCAGACATTAATTAGCAGGTAATGACCCAAAAAACGATTTTAGTAAAAAATAATCATCTTTTTCTTACATAAGGCATTGTTTGATATTTGACCTTAAATTACTTAAACGCTTTCTCTCTCCCCTTCAGGTGCGCGACAAGGACGGCGAGTTCGACGACTGGTTCGAGTCGGACGGGCAGCGCGAGTTCCGGCAGATCTGGCAGGGCGTCATGGCGCTGCAGGACTCGCTGAGAGACCTCAACAAGAAGGTCGACGAGGTATGACCCTTGCATTTTTATACGAGTAGGATTATATTGGACAATGGACAATGGACAGTATATATTGGACAATGTTTACCTTAATTAACATTGTCCAATATACCCTATATTGGACATGTTAACGAAGTATACATTTTGGTCAAGTAAATAGCCAATAGGGATGTTGACTGGCAAGTCAGTTGAGATACTTTTTAAAAGCTGTTAAAACGCCATCTCTTCGTCGTTTTTGTAGATGCTTGTCGGTCTATGACGTCACTAGTTTGTCTAGTCAACTGACTTAATATAAAGCAGTGTTTGTAAAATAAAAAATTGTTCTCAATATATTTCAAATTAATAAGGTTTTACAACATACTACGGTGCTTTCAAAATTAAATAGAAATGGTGTCAACATCCCTATTTGGAAGAGCCCACTTAATGGATCATCGTCAATGAGGGTTTTTAAAAATTATAACCGCCAGATGGCGCGAGGGAGTCTCGTGGTCTTATCACTGTCACTATTGGCTCCTTGTTGACAGCATGTCAGTTTGGTCTGACAACTAACCAATGAGGAGGGTGACAAGACCGCAAGTCACAGTTACGACATCTTTTGGATGTTTTAATTCGAAAAACCCTCATTAAGGGGCCAAACATGAGCTAAAGAAGCTGTCCCCTTATATGTGCATTGTCCCACCTATAATTAAGTTAGCGCAACAACTAATAGTATACTTTTCGCTTAATACGATCACACTTGCGCCAACACATATCTATATTTACACACGCCCTCACACAAACGTCGTGTAATAGTTCACACGCGCATACACATATGTGAACATATACATACTAGTGGTGTTCCGGATATCCGAGTCCGCGGATCTTGACACTAAATATCCGTATTCGGATCTATATCCGCGGATATGTATTTTTTAACGATCCGACTCATCACTATACATATATACACAGGCACAGATACTGACATATTCACACATTTTGACAAGCTCGATGGCTCATTCGGTAGTGATCCTGCCCCATGCGCCAAGAGTTGTGGGTTCGATCCCCACCTAGGACAAACATTCGTGTGAGGAAGACTTGTATTTGTTCTTTGTTTTGTAATACCACTGTTGATATTAACACTCGTATCACAAGTGTTTAAGTTACTTAACTCGGAGTCAGATCAATGTATTTGATGTAGTCTGAAATGTATATATATATCTAATGTGGACATATACACACACGCACAGACGCTCTCGCACACATACTCCGATGCCCTCTCCCGTTTAACCCCCCCGTATAACCTGTGACGTGACTGGCAGGTGATCGGCAAGCAGACGAACTCGCTGTCGCTGCTGTCGGCCGTGTACACGCACACGCAGGGGCAGCCCGCCGCGCCCGCCGCGCCCGGACAGGCGCCCGCGCAGGTGACGGACGTTCCTTATATTTGTGTTTTGTTTATATGTAATTCATCTTCAGTACAGAATACGAAGAAGGACCAAAACCATTTAAATATTATAGACGGTTACAATATCTATAGATCATCATCCTCCTAGCGTTATGTCCCGTGTTTAGACGGGGTCCGCTTAGGCCATGATCGAGGATTTAGCGAGTCTGGTAATTACATTGAAGCGACTGCCGATCTGACCTTCGTAACCCTAAGATAGGGGGACCAGACAATTTTTGGATCATGGTTACAAATCTAAAGTTGTTTGAATTTGCAGCTTCATAACGATGTTTTGCGAGCAAGTGGTATAAATACGTACATAGACCTGAAAAATCCTGAAGTACGTGCCCGGGTTTAAACCCGCACTCCTCGGTTAAGAGGCGCGTGTCCTTACCATTGAGCTACCCATAGATTTAGGATGTACAAGATACACAATGACGGCTCGGAGACATGACCAAAATAAATTTAAGCACGTGTTGGTTGACGTCTATGTGTGAGTTAAAAATAGTGATGTCAAAGACGCACTTCCACATTATCGACTGATTCAGTTGTATACTAATAATAATATAGGTATTTAAAACGCTTTTTTATACTTTTGATTGATTATTTATGGCATTGACTGAAATCAGTAGTTGTATATATTAGGTAAATTGGAATTAGTCGGTAAGAAATCTCATTCTAAGCAGTTCTATAAACAATGAGATGGTAAAATTCTTCGTATATTCAGCGTGTAAAAAAATTTAAAAATAGAAATGTGTTCTATGATTTATAACTAAGACAAAAAGATATGACTTTGCTTTGATTGATGGAATGAAATGAAACAAATAATATATTAGCAACTTTTCATTTGGTGTCATTTAGTTATTTAAAAATAATATGTAGTGCAACAAATTTTTTGCTGCCGTCATTTGCCGTCAAAATGTTTGCTACAGATAGTGGAGTTCTTACTGGGAGTCCAATCTGGTCTGTCTATAGTCCGCATCCACTTTTTACACAATGCTGGGTTGCTTGGAAACCTAGAAAAAATATCAATTACTGTTAGTTATAACAAATTTACGGAGATAATGAGTTTCCAATGTGAATATAATTATATTTCAACATAACTTGGCTAAATAACTTTGTATTCATGTCATGATGTCGCTAAAAGACAATTAAGTTTTTATCGATACTCGTGACGTCACCGCTTTGTCAAGCACTAGCGTAACCAAACTATTTACTATTTTACACAATATTTTCCCCAATTCTGATTATAATCACGATGTTTACTTAGAAAGATAAATTATAATCAATATACTATTGTAAACATATTTTTCTAAACTGATTACTAGCAACAATTTGACAAAATATGGTTTGAAAAAATCTAATGATAAAATCGTATTTACCTGTAAAAAGTGTATTTATTCGGATTATTCCGTCGTGTAACCACACAATCACGTACAGAACAAGTCACCTCAATTGCACATTTAATATTCTCGATTATAATCCAAGGTTTAATACATAAATGCACAAATTTCACTGCGACGTAGAATAGACCGGGACGCTATGGCCTCTTACTCGCAAAAACATTGACATATAGGTACTTCATTCGCTGTCTCTTTTTCTCTCGGGCGGTTTGTATTTCAGCAGGATTTCTCGCTCCCACGCTTTATGTATCTTTTGCGTAGTCAAAAAATTCTAAATCTATGGAGCTACCATCGTTCTCATTATCTCATCTCATCTCATTAACCATCCCAAAATAACTGTAACCATATGTAAATATAACTGTAACTATGGATGATTTCTGGGTAAAAAGAAAACTTTAATTACTCTGTCATTTTATTTATCAAAAAAAAAATATTTAAATTACTACATACCATCTATTATAACAATATTTACTTGCATTGTCAATACTCCCATACATAAGCTCGCCACTCCAAAACATTGGTGCGTTGTATTTTCGTCAGTTTATAGATTGTATCTGATAAAGCAAAAATACGTGTTTAATATATTTCGATAATCTAAATGACGGACGAAAATGAATAATTTTACTTTAATGATTAATTTTTTTGCCTAGACTTAGGAGGACAATTGTTAATGTTCAATGGAACGATTGTGAACATAGTTAAGTGAATTTGTGTAATTTTATTGAATTGATTATAATCATGTCTGTCTGTCTGTGTGCGCAGATGCCGGCGCTGCCTATCGGGCGGCACGACTGGGACGGGCTCGTCGCCAACAACCAGATACTTATCAACACAGTCGCAGAGCTCAAGTGAGTCGACATCCCCCGGTCAATCTCCCCCTACCCCATAACACCACCGGTTAATTTCCCCCAATTTTCCCCATTCCACGATCCCCTTGGTAAACCTTCCTCGACACCATGATCCCTCCTAGAAACCACCCTTATACCATGATCTACCGGTTTACCACCCTTATACCATGATCTACCGGTTTACCACCCCGTACCCTATGACCCAACTCCCTCGATTGAACTGAACCAAAAAGTTAAAGTATGAGGTTTTTTTTGCTTTAACAGAACATGATTATCATTTTCACTTTGGCTTTGGAATCCTACTCTTAGCTAAGTACATGTTAACATTTTTAATTTTCAACTGTCTTGTATAAAATATTCCGATACGCGTTATCATATTAATGTTAAAGTGCTAATCACCCCTATCTCTTTTACTAGAGGGTTCATAATCCAAGTGGCGCGTAAAATACTTTCAATGACATCATGGAGTGAAAGAAATTAGCCAAAATCACCCCTATCGCCTTTTTCAGTGAGTTTATATGCTGACGCATAAAATACTTTCGATGTCATCATGGAACGAAAGAAATTGTCTAAAATCACTCCTATCACCTTCACAGAGGGTTCATAATCGAAGTGGCGCGTAAATCAGACGCGATCCTGGCTAACGGCGGCGGCGCGGGCGCCGGTGCAGGCGCAGGCGCGGTCAACCCGCAGTTCCTGACGGAGATGCGCGACTCGCTCAACCAGGTCAAGCAGACCGTGGTTGGAGTGGCGCAGAGGTGAGTGACCCTGTGTGGAAGTTTATCATGAACATACACATACACTTTTTATGATCCCGCACCTAAAGAGTAAAAACGAAACCAGACTCCACTGTCTGTCTGTCTGTCTGTCTGTCTGTCTGTCTGTCACCAGGGTGTATCTCATGAACCGTGGTAGCTAGACAGTTTACATTTTCACAGATGATGTATTTCTGTTGCCGCTATAACAACATACCGCATACAACAAACGGGATTATTTTGCTGTTTTTTGCTGTACTAAAAAACAGTTGTAATATAGTGTTTAATGCCTTTAGGCGCAAATTGTCAAATTCACAAATTGTCAAGCGGTCGCAATCTGTCTAATTCGCAAAATGTCAAGCTTTCAGAATGTCCAGTTGTTTAAATTTAATGTTCTTTTTTTCTAATATCCCCATATAATTGTTGACGCTATTATAATACTGCCCCCCGCAGGATGACGGCGGCGCCGGCGCAGGTGGTGCAGCAGGCGGCGGCGTGCCCGAGCGTGTCGTGCGTCAGCCTCACCGGGCTGCTCGTCGTCGTCGCCGCGCAGCTCATGCTCATGTTCTTCTACGCGCTCTACAAGTGAGCCGTTTATGATTTTAAACTACCGCCTTGCATTATCACTGCGATTTGAAAAGAATGCCAACTGTGTTCCTTGTCTAGCATGTCGTAAAAGGCGACTAAGCTATATCGGGTGTTGGGTGTGTGATTGTGTATGCGACGAGCTAGCCACTTGTCACTACTTTTTCACAATTTTCCATTTAACCCAGCTCAGTTGTATTTTTGGCTGAATGTGGTTAAAGGGGTCTGTTGCCTCTTTGCCTCTGCCTACCCCTTTGGGGATTATGTGATGGGTTTGACGCAGTTTATAAAAGTTGTACATATTTTTTTTAAGTTCAGGTTTCCTTTTAAAGCCTGCGGAATTTTAAATTAGAATTTAACTTTAAATGTACTTATGTTTTACAGAGAAAGAAAAGAAGCGCAGGCCAAGAAGTTCTTCTGAGGACAGCGCGGCGGATAGTTCCCTCTGCGCCCACACTGCCTGCCCCCTCGTCACAAATTACGTCACTCCCCCTCTTAGTACGGGAGGGACAGTCGACGCTCTGAGTCTGATTTTGTAAATCTTTTTCATTTGATAAGGTTTATTCATGGAGTAGATCATTTTCATATCTTGTTCCTCGTTTTTTAAAACTGTGCATTTATAGTTCCATGTTTAATTTTATTCTGTGAATAAATTTTATTATTATTTGTTAGTATAATGTAAAGTGTATGCTATTTTAAATCAATTTCTGAAGCAGGCAGTTTGGGCTCAGAATTTTAGTATTTCAATTTTTTTTACCATCTGAGTGTGTTGAGACGTGTAATAAAATAAATATAATATAATTCTGTACATAAAATATTTATTTTTTAATTTTTCGTTTTTTTATGAAAAATATTTTTTTTCACGCGCTCTCACTATCTTTTCTAAAAAGGTCGAATTTATTTTTATATTTTTTTTTGTGAATTTGAAATATGGTTGTTACTTTTTGCTGTTCTATGGCATTTACTTCTTATTCCTCTTTTAAAGCATTTCTGTAATGAAAGTGTAAAATTTAAAGTAAGAGACTTTGGGGATGACATCAGTAACATCCTGTTAGTGTAAAATCATAGGGTAGCATTTCAGAGATTCTTTTTTTTAATATCTCAAATTTGAGGGGTGGTGTCTTGTCCTTACCCCAGAGACCAGGAAGAAGGAACCAGGGTTTTATACATTTCTCGCTAAAGTGCAACCAAGCTAGGATGTCATCAAAATCTGTGAAATGTTATCTGTATCAAAATTCGGTCTATTTTCCATATCGAATTTGTAAAATAAAGTAAGAATAATGAAAGAAACATTATTTATTGTTCAACAATAAATATGTGCCAATGACTTGTTCGTTTTATTCATTGCTCGCCTCTACTCGCTCGATATTTTAACAGTTACGGTGCTGACGGGGAACTTTTGTCCGCAGGACTATTTGTCCGTGGAAAAGATCGTTTACGACTAACTGCATTAACTAACTTGTGCGCGCACGAGGGACTAGAAGTCCGCTGGACATGATGTCCCCCGGACGATAGGGGACACCAACAGACTGGACCGTATAAAAATTCACTTTTTTTTTGAAGTCGGTTAAAAAATACACGGGAGTCCCCGAAAATAATAGAACTAACGTGCCAAGGAACGTCAACGCACACGGGGTATTTTATTCCTTCTTACGCGCTCGATAGAGTAACGGTTCCAGCGGGAAAATGACCGCACGCCGTGTGCGTTAAGTCCTTAGGGGACGTTTTTTTTTTATGATTGGGGGATTTTTGTCCTCGGTGGACAATAGTCCGTTTTCTGCGAGTACCTTTAGTTCTATTGCTTATTTTAGATTTATCTGTCGAGGTCCTGTTTTATGTTGGTTCACAGTAAAATTTATCTCCTTTATTTGCGTTTCCTACTAAGTATAGTTTATCCATTTGTAGGATGAATGGACCATCATCAATAGGTACCTACTTATTCCATCCAAATGCATACATACATGTCATCACGCCCGTAATCCCAATCAATCCAACTACAGCCCGCAAATAACGATACCAATAATTTAAACATGACAGACAATAGAGTTTTTGAAAACTTAGATTTCATTTTATCTATCTTCAAATTTCTTTCTTCAGATGGTTACTTTTATTTTGACGAAATATCCCCTACATTGCAGATTATTATTTATTTATTCAACTAAATACGTTCAATAGCGTTCATAAGATAAATTAATGGGCATACTTTGATAAATTAAGCATTAAATAAAATAAATACTTTCCTAAATATGTAATGAAACGGGTAAAAATAAGTATGAAAAACTGTATTGAAGGCACTTATTTGCAAGGTGCAAAAATAAAATGCGTTCCTTTAAAAGACTGTAGGCATTTAATACCTAAGGTGGGTACATAAATAATGCAGTCAGTTAAGGTGATGCAATCAATTGATGGAACATAACTTTTTTGACAGCTACCGCCAAAAGACAAAATGGAAGGATATTTTAATTTATAAACAAATTTCGACTAAAATCTACCTTTTCATCACAAATTACAATAGTAAATTACCTTCTGAAACTTCAAAAAGTTCTTCAGTGCGCGGCGCCACAATGTCATCTAAATACAAGACCGCAGCAAAAGCTGAACTGATCGCGATATACCGCCTCGAGTTTTACAAAAAACAGAGAAATTGGAAGTTTTGTAAGGATGTGTGTAAGGACAGTGATGCAGAGCCGACCAGGCTTGAGCCCGAGAGTCAGCCTGAGGCTGAGAAACCGCAAGAAACCGAGTGAGTAAAAGTCGCATGAAGTGAAAAAGTTTTTAAAACTTTAAATGACTACGTATCGCCTTCAATATTGTATTATTAAAATATACATAAGTACAAAGTTTTGCCGGACAATAATGCCAAGCGTTTGGGTTTACTATTCTATATTATTTTTGTCGAGAACAGCCTTATTATTTAGTAACGTATGTAGTTACATACGTAACAGCACAGCTCAACTCTGCAACTTATTATAAAGAGCAGCACATCGCGGTTTTACCCGCGTAGTTCCTGTACCTTAATAAATACGTGGATAAAATATAGCCTATGTTACTCCCTGATAAAGTAGCTTCCCATTGGTGAAAGAATTATTCAAATTGGTCTAGTAGTTTCGGAGTCTATTCAATACAAGCAAACAAAACACAGCAAATAAAATCTTACCTCTTTTTATTACTTATTAGTGTAGATTACTTAACTCTGGCTTGCTGAAAACTTGCTAAAACTACTATATGTACTTTTTACTCTATTCTTTTTTCCTCCAATGTTAATAGTGATCAGCATAATTTAATAAGTTGCATTAGTAGTTTCAAAGACTTGTCTCGATAGATGGTGTAGGATTGGTTTGTAGGCAACTGTAAATGCTATGGATCCTGCTTATATTTTTGAGTTTTATACAAACAAATTATTCAAACAAATGGCTTAATTATGCACTACTTACTGACACATTCAGTGCCTTAGTAGCCTTAGTTTTTTCAATGCAATTAATAATGTTAATTCAATTTAAATATCTTTCATAGTTATCACCGGCCATGTTTGAATGAGACATACAACATAGCCGGGCCAGACAATGAGGGTGACGAGTGTGAGCCGCAAGTGTCAGAATTAAACTATGCATTTGTGGATAATGATTCAGGTTTGTATATTATTTAAAACACTGTTGTTAATTCATCATCCTCCTAGCATTATGTCCTGTGCTTAGTCAAGGTCCGCTTAGACCATGACCAACAATTTAGCAATTCCTAGATTAGGAAACCAGACAACTTTGTATTCTGGTTACACATCCATAGTGCAGGTTTCATCACAATGTTTTCGCTTACTGCTGAGTTAGTGGTATAAATACATTAATTGATTTGAAAAATCCAGAAGTTATTGCCTAGTTTTGCTAATACTTTTGTTATTTATTAAGAATCTTCCCTTAGGGGAAAATTAATAAAACTGACAGATGTTTCTTTAATGCATAGAACACCACATGAACAGAGCTGCACACAAAGGCTGTTTATAATATTAATAATAATAATAGCCGTTATTCAGACAGTGTACATTACATTTTTACATTTATTAATTTGGTTAAGTAACACTTTTTAATCATGTTTATGGGTGTCTATAAGTAATATTGTATTAAGAGTATATCTGTATATCTATATATTATGCATCAACTCCTGTCTGTGTGTCCCTAATTGACAAAGGCCTCCTCCAGCTGTCGCCATTTCTCTCTATCATTAGCCACTCTTGTCCATGTGTTACCTGCTACAGCTTTAATATCATCGGCCCATCGTCGTTTATAATATTACTAGTATTTAAATTGTCAAACTATTTGTACAGACAATAGCCCACCGACCACACCTCCTGACCCCGACGCCTCTGTCACCTGGCCGGAGGCCGAGCGACTCCCAGAACAAGTAGTGCTGGAGCAGTGGGCGGAGGGCGAGGCGCGCGGGGACGCGGCCGGCGTGTGGGCGCGCGCCCAGCTCGCCTGGCAGCACGTGGCGCCGGTGAGATGCTTACACGACCAGGGCCGGACCGTGGGCTGAGGGGGCCCTGGGCTAATACTAAATATAAATATAGTTTATTTTATTTTATTTTTGTACATTTTGTCCCATGTAGCCTGGGACTTCAAAAAATTGCGCCAACTGTGTTCCTTGCCTAGCACGTCGTAATGTGCGAATGGGGGGTAATATCGGGTTTTGGGTATGTGTGTGATTGTGTAGGTATTTCGCAATTTTCCATCTAACCCAGCCCAGTTTTATTTTTGGCTGAATGTGGTTGAAGGGGCTTGCTGGCCCCTTGACTCTGCCTACCCTTTTGGTGATTATAGGCGTGATGTTATGTATGTATTGAATAGCTGAAAAGAATAACTACCCAGTTTAATGAGGGCTATCGCGTATGAATTCGCCACCAGGGGCGCTTGTTAGCGTGAGGTCCCCGAAATGTCAAATGATGGTCAAATGTGACTGTTTGTGGGTTGGCTACGCGGGTTTATTTATATTTATTCGCAACAGTAATTTAATTAGCAAAACATTAGATTAATTATGGCAAATATGAGTTAAAATACTGCTATAAGACAGTTTTATCTTTCGGAAATTTGTGTCCACCTTTTTTGCGAGCAAAACGGGAATGCGCAGCACTGTGGCATGGCCAATACGTTTATTCTACGGTTCTATTATATAAAATAAGATTTAAATGTAAATTTTTGTTTTGGCGTCCATAATAACAAACTTTGACATCCGTACTTTAGGACCTCACTCTTTAGTAGCGCCACCTGGTAAGACAAAAAACGATAGTCCTCATTACGGTTTCTCTTCGGTAGAATCAACATTCCTAACCTTGTAGCTTTAAGGATCACCTATGTAAATTTGACGATTTATAAGTGCTTTCTTGAAGCCTACATAAATAAAGACATATTGTATAAGAATTTGAATTTGAATTGCATACACTTTGTACCTTATTATCGTGAATGTCTGCAGGAGGCGGGCGGCGAGGGGCCCGGCTCGCCCGCCCTCTCCTACTCTTATGATTCTGACGAGGTACTAATACTACATATCTACTTTCTTCCTTTTTCCATTATATCACATAATGTATTTAATTTTTATGGGATGCCATCGGAATGCAAAACAATAATGTATATGTTATGGATGTTAGGGGATAGAGAGGAAGAGGAAGGCCAAATAAGAGAAAGGTGGATTGTGTGAAAGATGATATGAGTGAAATGGGAGTGAGTAGCTTGATGACGGCTGACCGGGACGTGTGGAAGAGGAAGACATGCTGCGCCGACCCCAGGTGAACTGGGAGAAGGGCAAGAGGATGAAGAATGTATATGTTATGGAGCAAGTGATCCTGCGCATTATCTATACATATAAAATGCTCTGTCCTGAATGACTGACTGACGGATCAACGCACAGCCGAAACCGCTGATCGTAGAAAACTGAAACTTGGAGGGTGTGTTCTTTGTATGACGTAGGCATCCGATAAGAAAGGATCCTTAGAAATTCTACCCCTAAGGGGGTGAAAACGGGGGGCAAAGTTTTTATGAGAAAACGTAATTCCTTGGTCCAATCTACTTCAAATTTTGATTCAATTCTTGACTTGACTATTAGTATTATGTGATGGAAATTTGATAATAACTGTTCAAGTAATCAAATTGTCCAGGCATTACATAATGTCCTTCTTGTCTGGGGCAGAATAATAGAAAACATGTTTCATTACTATTATGACAAGCGATAGCGCATTCGGCACTGACCCTGCCCCATCCGCCAGGCAGTGGCGGATTTACAGTCTTGGCCGCCCTAGGCCCGGGCCTACTGGGCCTTAGGGTAAATCAGCCACTGCCGCCAGGAGTTGTGGGTTCGATCCCCACCCAGGACAGATATTCTTACGATGAATTACGGTGTCGCAGTCGCAAGAATGTATTTCAAGGTTAGTGCCAAAGTTGGGACTGGAACTATATGAATGGTAATTTGAAACTCCTAATTACCCACGCGTCGAATAGATTTTTTCTTTCGGAAATGTAAAACGTTAGGGTACGAGGGGCGCGCCCCTCCGGCCGGGTAGTCCCGGTGTAGCGAGTGAATGTAGTGTGCGCGTGCGCAGGCGTCGCGCGCGTCGGGCCGCAGTCTGCGCGCCTTCCTGCGCGGCGCCGCCGCCGCGCCGCACTCCTCCGAGCGGGACCTGCGAGGTGAGTGACTGACCTGTTGTTACCGACCCTCATTTAACCAGCACCAGTTTTTACAGATTTCCGTCTACCCAGCCCGGTTTTAAATTTTGGCTGAATGTGTCTAGCTGCTCCTTTGGCTCTACTTACTCTTTTGGGGATTACGGGCGTTATGATATGTATGTTAGTATTATTTGTTATCTATACTTATAATAAATCTGTAGAGAGGTCAATTCTGTACATGAAATATATTTTCAAAATAACTATCAGGGGGTGATTAATGATCGATACTGATGCCAAAAATGCTATCAGTAAAATTTTCGTCTGTCTGTCTGTCTGTCTGTTTGTCTGTATGTTCCTTATAGAAACAAAAACTACTCGACGGATTTTAACGAAACTTGGTACAATTATTCTTCAGACTCCTGGGCAGGTTATGGTATACTTTTCATCACGCTACAATTAATAGGAGCAGAGTAGTGAAGGAAAATGTTGGGAAAACGGGAGAAGTTACTCCAATTTTTAAGCTTCCGTCGCGTGTGCAGCCTTAATTGTTAAAGTTACATAAAAATCATGTATGACGGAAATAGTCTTTATAATATTAACCATAAACGCGGGTGACACCGCTGGCACAGCTAGTTTATAATAAGCGCATGCGCAAGAAATACTCGCACGAAGTACTCGCGCGAGGACTACAAGGCAACGTAAAAGGCTTGTAATTTCGCGAGGTTTTCAGATCCCATCATCATCTTCCTAGCGGTATGTCCCGTGCTTAGACGGGGTCCGCTTAGACCATGATCCAGAATTTAGCGACTGCCGATCTGACCTTCGTAACCTTAAGATAGGGGAACCAGACAATTTATGGATCATGGTTACAAATCCAAAGTTATTTGAATTTGCAGGTTTCATCACGATGTTTTACCTCACCGTCGAGCTAGTGGTATAAATACGTACATAGATTTGAAAAATCCAAAAGTACGTGCCCGGTATTGAACCCGCACTCCTCGGTTAAGAGGCGCGTGTCCTTACCATTGAGCTACCATCGCTCTTCAGATCCCATTATATAAATATATATACAAAATGAATCACTATTTCCCTTGGTCACGGCAACAGGCGAGAACGGCGAGACAGATTTTGCTAATTCTTTTTAGTTGTGTTTATTACTGTCGAGTGAAAGTTCTTATGAAATAAGAAGTTAAAAATGGAATATCCGAGAACGGGACGTTACTAAGTGCGCCGGGACATCTAGAATATTTTTATATAGTGATTCTTTAATATTTGTCCTGGGTCCGCAGACAGCAGCGGCGCGTCGCTGGCGGGCCTGTCGGCGCGGCAGCTGGCGGCGCGCGCGGCCGCACACCGCGCGCGCCTCGCGCACCTCGAGCGGGAGGCGCGCGCCAGGCACGCGCCGCAACAGGTTGGGACCGCGACGCATTCACCAAAAAAACCTATCAATAATATAATATTATTGCCCCGATCTGGACCAAAAAGATTATATTGCTTATACTCATAGATTTAGGATGTACAAGATACACAATGACGGCTCGGAGACATGACCAAAATAAACTTAAGCATGTGTTGGTAGACGTCTATGTGTGAGTTAAAAATAGTGTTGTCAAAGACGCACTTTCACATTATCGACTGATTCAGTTGTATACTAATAATATAGGTATTTAATACGCTTTTTTATACATTTGATTAATTATTTATGGCATTGACTGAAATCAGTAGTTTTATATATTAGGTAAATTGGAATTAGTCGGTAAGAAATCTCATTCTAAGCAGTTCTATAAACAATGAGATGGTAAAATTCTTCGTATATTCAGCGTGTAAAAAATTAAAAAAATAGAAATATGTTCTATGATTTATACTAAGACAAAAAGATATGACTTTTGCTTTGACTCATGGAATGAAATGAAACAAATAATATATCAGCAACTTTTAATTTGGTGTCATTTAGTTATTTAAAAATGATATGTAGTGCAACAAATTTTTTGCTGCCGTCATTTGCCGTCAAAATGTTTACTGCAGATAGTGGAGTTCTTACTGGGAGTCCAATCTGGTCTGTCTATAGTCCGTATCCATTTTTTATACAATGCTGGGTTGCTTGGAAACCTAGAAAAATTATCAGTTACTTAACTAACAAATTTACGGAGATAATGAGTTCCCAATGTGAATATAATTATATTTCAACATAACTTGGCTAAATAACTTTGTATTCATGTCATGATGTCGCTAAAAGACGATTAAGTTTTTATCGATACTCGTGACGTCACCGCTTTGTCAAGCACTAGCGTAACCAAACTATTTACTATTTTACACAATATTTTCCCCAATTCTGATTATAATCACGATGTATACTTAGAAAGATCAATTATAATCAATATACTATTGTAAACATATTTTTCTAAACTGATTAATAGCAACAATTTGACAAAATATGGTTTGAAAAAATGTAATGATAAAATCGTATTTACCTGTTAAAAGTGTGTTTATTCGGATTATTCCGTCGTGTAACCTCACAATCATGTACAGAACAAGTCACCTCAATTGCACATTTAATATTCTCGATTTTAATCCAAGGTTTAATACATAAATGCACAAATTTCACTGCGACGTAGAATAGACCGGGACGCTATGGCCTCTTACTCGCAAAAACATTGACATATAGGTACTTCATTCGCTGTCTCTTTTTCTCTCAGGCGGTTTGTATTTCAGCAGGATTTCTCGCTCCCACGCTTGATGTATCTTTTGCGTAGTCAAAAAATTCTAAATCTATGGCTTATACTTGATAAAACAGTTTACTGTATCATTCCAGAGAGTCCTCACATCCCTGTCCCTGGACTACCAAGCGCACCTGTACGACAGCGATGAGCCCCCCACGCGCGACTGGGGTCCCGCCCCGCGTACCCTTCGCCCGCACCCACTAGCAGCCAGTTACCACGACCTAAGAGACCCCTTCATGATGGGGTCCACCCCACCAGGTTTCGAAGACCTCGTATCAGACGGCCCATTTAGGGACCCCAGAATCAGAGAGTTGTATCATGACCCCAAAGTGTTGGGGTCACAGTATGACCCCACCCCGATATACAATGACCCGTTTTCAGAGAGTTGTAATTATCCCTGGGAAACGGTTGGGGACCCTCCGGTGTTTTATAGGAATGCGATTTCTGTGGGGTCTGTGGGGTCGGATGACCCCTTCATAGCTGGGTCTTTTAGAAATATAGGGGAAGGTGAGATGGGTCGGGGAAGGGGCCGACTGAGGAAGGAGAGGGTGATCGGAATAGGCATGGGGAGGCCGTATAGGATACGCGATGAATAGAGGACCTTAGTACCCTAAAATTTAAGTTCAATTTTGAATATGCTACTAGATTAATTTCAGTACAAGCGAATGTATGTTCTATTTCAATACGTCGAAATCACAAATTGTAAATCTAGTCGAAACGAGATCCAGACACGACTTTATAGTCTTAATCCTTAAGTACGTGATGCTAAATAACTGTGTTTATTTCATTTACTATTGATTTAGTAATGCTGACTGGTTATTGGAATATTTACTGTATACCGCTCTTGTAAGGGCATCTAATGTCGCCCTTTAAACACGTTTACATAAACTCAAATATGTAAGAAACATATTAATGTCAAAATTTTCCCCTTTCAAATTAAAATATTTATTTGCAAACTGCAGCGCCCCGCGTCGCTCCCGTTCCCGTGGGAATAGACATAGCCTATGTTACTCGCTGATAAAGTAGCTTTCTATTGGTAAAAGAATTTTGAAATCGGTCCAGTAGTTTCAGAGCCTATTCAATGTAAATAAACAACCAATGGAAAGCTACTTTATCAGCGAGTAACATAGGCTATATTTTATACCCGTATTTCGCGAGGCGCTGCTGTAAAGAGCGCTGTTATAGTTTTATTTTATTTAAAGACATCTCCGAAATATTTATATATTTTCGAAACGGACTGCATGTCATGCCATGTCGCCTTAAATATTTGCTATGATGGCACAGTCCTGTTGCTAGCTCACTCGCTCCCAACTCGAAATGCAATCGAATCCGCACCTTGATTATTGACTAGAAAAGTTATTTTTCATAAATAAGTGGTAGTTTAACTTAATTATAGTTACAAGATCAGTATTATATCTGAAATACTTAATTGTATTTGTAAACAAGAGTACAAACTTGCTGTTAATACTTGAAAAGTTTAAAGTTGATTTTTGTAAATCTTTATTAGTGATAAGGTTATTGTTGTCATAGTACACTCGCGTGGAAATAGGCCAGCTACAGCGGTTCTAATAAGCATGCACATAGTTTATAGTGATTGTTGAATATTCAAATATACATATTAACAATCTTTATAACTGTTTTGTAAATACTATTTGAAAAATATATTACATGATACAAAAACTATTGGAATCGACTCTATTAACAATTCTGTACAAATAGCTATCGGGTATTCGTACATACTAAAAATAAAACTATATTATAGCGGCCTTAGAAAATAAAATGTGAATTTTTTCATGGTTTAACGGTATTTAAAGCTGTTAGTCAAAACTTTATCTAAATAGACCGCCACGCGGGGTGCGATGCTGCCCCAGCAACAGTAGAGCCACTTACCTAATGACCCTGCCCAGGGTGCTCGTCCACTTCGCCGAGCGCTCCTTATCGGCGGTATCTTCGAATCCGATTTCGGTGACGAATTTTAGCAAATGATTAAATTTCAGCTGCTTCTCTCGGGTATGACTTTTATTGTGGGAAGAACCAAAGATTAATAATAAAGGGACTACAAAACTCTTATTACATAGACAATTAGAATATTTTGTCTCTGTCTTACTCCCCTGCGTGTGTACTATGGTGCTACTAAGATGTAAGCTCGCCATATCTGTTGAACTGATAACCAATGTCGTTGTGATATTATATATTTGTAATTGAAACTTTGTTTTATTTTAAAAACACCACGAAAATTATATTTGTTATCAGGTCAGAATTATTATGATTTAGTACTTGTGTCCCATGTTGGGCTGGGTTTTAAAAATAGTGTGCCAACTGTGTATGTAGCTTGACTAGCATGTCGTAGAAGGCGACTAATGCTATATCGGGTTTTAGGTGTGTGATTGTGTAGGCGACGAGCTAGCCACTTGTCAGGTCCATAAATTACGTCACACAAATTTCATGTCATTTTGATATCGGACCATTCGGACATAAGTACGTTTAAGCAAACGATCAGCCTCTTCAGCTTTATAATATTTGTATAGATTTATATTGACTCAGTCTCCTGCCTGTTTAACGCGTCATCTGGCTACTCGGGATCCAAAATCTGATTTAGAAAGTCTTATTTTTTGTTATGGTAAATTAATAATCTGAACCTAAGTATATGTCGTTGTTTTGTTTTTCAGTGTTATATCAGGAATAATCTGGTTATTCTCTAATCTAGCGTTATGTCCCGAGCTTAGACGGGGTCCGCTTAGACCATGATCCAGGATTTAGCGAGTCTGGTAATTACATTGAAGCGACTGCCGATCTGACCTTCGTAACCCTAAGATGGGGAACCAGAAAATTTTCATGGTTACAAATCCAAAGTTGTTTGAATTTGCAGGTTTCATCACGATTTTTCCTTCACCGTCGAGCTAGTGGTATAAATACGTACATAGATTTGAAAGATCCAGAGGTACGTGCCCGGGTTTGAGCCCGCACTCCTCGGTTAAGAGGCGCGTGTCCTTACCATTGAGCTACCACCGCCCTCTGTCATCAATGCTATCAGGAATATCTGGTTATTATATATTATTAAATGAAACACACTTCAGTCTTATAATGTTTATTGCCACTCGCCTACACAGCGCCACGTGCAGCGGCACGCCACAGAAATGGACGTACAGACAAACAACATAAATTCGTCGGTCTTACAAATAACCCTATTCAATTTAGGATTTGTTTAAAATTAAAGTAGTAACATTTTGATAACATATTTATATTTACTAAACATAACTATTATATTCTTTTACGGACAACACAAGGCGTGTTTGTTATTGTATAAAATTATTTAGAATTTTACAGCCAGCAAGAGAAAGTAGGTACACATATAAACTAATAACTATAATATTAAACATGAGGTTCATCAAAGCTAACGAAATAATCACAAATAATAAGGAGTTTAACGGCCATTCGCATCCATTAAATAATCAGAATCTTTAATTTCCTTTTGAAAAACAATTCCAGTACGAAAATAAACCATACGTACGCAGCCAGCACTAAGCTTCTATTATTACGAACATTATTCAAAACATGATCCTGGTCTGGTCTATTCTGTCAGCTGTTCTATTCTGGTAGCAGAGAATCCAAGATTTTGGATTCAATGGAGGGACGAATCATATGCGGGCCCTGCAGAAATCCCTTCACCCTAGTTACTGTACTAGCATAATCTTAAAAAATATATTATACTGCCTTATATATATAATTATGTTTCATATATAACGGGGTTTATACTCGTGCCCAGTCAACATCTCTGTGATTTGTCAAGCACACCTCAAAATACATACAACGTGCTATCCGCAAAGTGGGCTACCAAAATACTTCGTTTATATATTTACACAAAATAGTCACTATTCAATAATACATTGAAATTAATACTCATGTTTTGAATACATACTAAACCCCTTTTCTAAAACTTCGCTACCCTGATCTTGTGTCATGAAAATTGTGATGAAATAAAATATGTCACTTAAATATCATTCAGTAAAATATGTAATGTGAATAGATACCGCGCAAAATAGAGGCACGCCACCTAGCGGCGCAAATCCAAAGCTTTTACCTAATCAATTCATAAGGGTATTCTGGTGCCATTTACATTTTTAGATCTGAAAATTGCAAATTTTAGTTCATAAATAGGGTACCTAATAGACACCAGGAATAGATGACCAAAATGAAGTAACGTAGGTGATTGATTGATTGATGATTTCAATTCATTGTTTCTAAATCTAATTTTACAAATAATTAAAAAATGTCGGACATTTCAGTAGTAAACTGTAGAAAGAATATAGAACTTTTAGACTTATTTTTCAATGGCGCCAACATCCTTATTTTACAAAATACAACCTGTTCCTTTTGTTATCCCATAACTTTAGGGTATAAACGAGACCACGTAAAAGAACCCAACAGTATTCTAATTATTTTTCAATTCAAAAAAATCTTATTCAAATTTTAATTTTTCATACAAAATAATTCAACAAAAAATAGACCACCAAATAAAACACCTTTACTTGATCATGACAACATTGTATTTTCAAATCTGAAATTGAAAAACTTACTCATCAATGAAATACATCAAGCATAACATATTGACGTCGACATCGCCTGTATACAGGTGACAATTTTTTAGCTAATTTAATTAAGATTGATGATAACTTCTAAACTATGCGTACTATACGTGAACTTGGTCTTTGGACTTTTTGTATTAATTTTATTTATAGAATATCACCTTAAAGTTGTGGGATATCAAAAGGTACAGGTTTTATATATTGGAGAAAATAGGAGAGAAAACTATATAAATTAAACAAAGATTAGTTTACTAGGAAACGCTTATAGCGTGCAACTTCAAACCTGTTTTATTTGCCGTTTCTTAACACTAGTTTATCTAGCATACAATTTTGTAAAATACTCTAGCTGAAACTACAAAAATTATCTTACGAAGTGCCTATTAACAGATGACATATAATCTTACCCAACTGCCAAAGAAAGTAAAGTCAGTTTTAAAATATTTAACATGTAGTTGGTTTGCATTTTCCACAGGATCGATATTGAATCCAATGATCATCCAATAATAGTTACGCTATATCTATAACAAACTAGCTGTCCCGGCGAACTTCGTATCGCCCAGTAAATGAAAATTGACATTGATTTGTCGATTGACATTTAACATTGACAGATACGAATCCCACCGTTTTATATGCGAAAATACTATTGCTTTAATTTCGTTTTATCGTTTTTAATAGTTATTCTGTTATTCTGGACGAAGACAAATCCAACAAATCAAAAACAACGTAAATCGGTTCAGCCGTTCTCGACTTATAAGTGGTGTAACAAACACGACTTTGTTTTATTTATATAGATAACTAAATAAGAGACAAACACTCAAACAAACCATCTTTAACAATTAACAGCGGTGGTGGTCAGGTCTTGCATTACGAGGCACTTCGCAAACACTAACTATAAACTACCGTGTACCTACAAATACTAACATTGTGCTCTATTTAAAATACCTACATATATTTATTTATAGTCGTGGCTATATCTATCGATTTTTTCTACAGTACCGCAAAATGTGCAGTACAAATATAAGCAAAGTGAATTGGCTTCTTCACAAACAAATTTTAAAATTCTAACCGACGGCCAATATCGACGAGGATTAGCCAACTGCGCAGGAGATATTATAGTACACAAGTGTGTGCACAAACACAGGTGCACTCTCTGTTCCTTCACTCTCATAGTCCGGTTAGACGGCACTGACATTACTGGAGAGAGGTCAGGCTCAGGACCAACGGCTTAACGTGATTTCCGAGGCACGGGGGTGATTAAACCGCCCCAACTTCCTGACTCGGGCTGTTACTGAGTAATTTCAATATTGAAATACCCAACCACAAATGTTGAACCCGGGACATCTTGGTCCTTAGGCGGCGCACGGTACCACTTTACCAACAAGTCAGTCAATACACTAATACTATACTGATTAACTAGCCAACGGGTCAAGAAACGATCTGTATATAACGGGCTCAATTTAGAAAGAACGAAACAATCTAAAAGCAGATCGAAGACACCGAGATACGACCACGACTTTGCGATGTATTTGGTATAACATTTAGACCCTAAACAGCACACTTTACTATTGCATCGGTGCATCTCTAAATGAAGACATTTTCATCATTTATTGCCGAAAGTTTAAAATCCACCATAAAAATTTCGTCAACGGATTTTATCAGTAAATTTATCAGACCGCACGAGTATACAATATACTCAAACTATAAACAAAGATATAATATATTCAGATCGTAAATCAATTAAATTATTTTAAAGATAAGAAATAGTTTACATAATCGTTATTATAAGCCAAGTTGCAGTTTTTAATATGAACCGTCATCAACCTCGGTTTCCGATTGTCAACTAAGTCAAGTCACATACCTACATTTTAATTGTGATTGTGTAGGCGACGGGTTGGCCGCTTGTCACTGCTTTTTCACAATTTTCCATCTAACCCAGCCCGACTTTGTTTTTGGCTGAATGTGGTTAAAGGGGTCTGCTGTCCTTTTGACTCTGCCTACCCCTTCGGGGATTATGGACGTGATGTTATGTATGTACCTACATTTTAATTATATAAAGTTGTCAATACGACTTTGCCATGTTGTCCTGAATCTGTATCATTGACCTAATTAAATATTACTGTTCTACATTGAAACTTCACGTATATCTACGATCATAGTTGCAGCGCAACCCGGCTTATATCAACGAAACACTCGAGCTAATGCTCGAGTGTGCGATGGAGCGAACACAATGAAGCATAAAGTAACTTAAACAAAGCAATCCTTACGATTATAAGTACACTTAACAGCACCAACGTTGTGTCCCCACTACTTCTACTGCTTCTACGCGACGATATATTCATTCATATACATGCCCATATTGCCCATCGCCACATAATCAGACTACATCATATACATTGATCTGACTCCGAAGTACAGATAGCGCGCGAGTTGAATTCAGAGCTCAGGTATGTCTCGTCTCGGGCCCCGACTGCATTCAACTCGCGCGCTATCTGTAAGTAGCTTAAGCGTTACGGATATCATAATCAACAGTGGTATTACAAATATATACTTAAATATTGGATATTAACACCCAGACACAGAGCAAACACAAGTATTCATCATACGAATGTTTGTCGTGGGTGGGGATCGAACCCACAACTCTTAGCGCATGGGGCAGGGTCACTACCGCCATCGAGCCAGTCTAATTTTGAAATATGAACACTATATTTGAACTATCTTTTGTAATACACGAATATAATCATGATATATTTACTACTCAGTTCACTATTTCAATAAAAGTTGTATAAGCGGTTAGTGGCTTATTAAGAGGCAATTAGAGTTATATCTGGCTATTTTATATAAAAAATTTTGGTAAAAAAATATTAAATACGTCATTCCAAAACTATTGCTAACAAAAGAGAATATTTTCGAAAGAATTCAATTTAACGCAGAAGGGAACAAAATTTGACTACACTCACTTTTGAGATTCCATAAAAATATGACATAATAAAACAATTAATTAATATTATCGCATGCGACGAGGGAATGTCTGAATAAATCGTCGCACCTAATACTCGACCTACTGTGCGCTTGTCGAAGTTCAACGATATCTCCAACGCACCACATCTAACAGCAACAGTTGTAAATACCTACATATAATGGAAGGTGACATTCTCTATTTACTATATAGGCACATGTAACGATCCTTTTGTTAACTGCAGGACTATAAAAGTTGATAGTTGCTATTATTGCATAAATAACAATTAGAGCAACACAACTTAATAAATAATACTGACGGGACTAAACGCGATATGCATTATGTAGTACATGAGTACTTACAGCTTGACGTTTCGGCCGTGTTGCAACATCTCATGTACTACATAATGAATATCGCGTTTAGTCCCGTCAGTATTATTTCTAGTGATAATGCAACGCGAAAGTTTAAAATCGTATACAACTTAATAAACATTCAAATAATAATCATTTTATAACGTGTGATAAGAAGTCCTTAGCTGTATTTAGAATTAGACAATATTATGGACAGTTAATTTATTTATATTCAAGATTTTATAAGAAAAAAATCAACCAAAGAAAACAGAATGTTTCAAAAGTTTATCAGATAATAATTTTTAAAATACGTACACAGAAATAGCTAAGGACATATAATTATTGCACACTATTAATTTATTATTACAATAAATTTTATATCAAACTAATTACATACAATTTATTTAATGTGATTGGTTTCGGTGGAATTTTCTACCGTACTACGGATATGTTTATGACATCACCGTTAACTAACGAAATCAATGATTAAGTTCCTTGTTAAGTCAACCAAGAATCCTTATTAACAATTCAGTTAGTATGCGATTGTTTTAATACTTCCTAATACATTTTGTTATTGATATGTTTTACAACCCAGTCTGTCATCAATTTGAAACCAAATAAAGTTTTTATCACCAAAGTGTTCACCTTACACAGAGCGGGAAATATGCATGACTTTATTTTTTTTTTATCTAAGTATTGTTATTTATAGCATGGGAATTTGGTTTTTTTTAATTAGTCATCACGATAGTCATTAGCCGAGAGATTTGGAATGTTATTTATTTACGTACCACAGTCGTGTATAAACTTACTCGATTATGATCAATGAGGTATCTAATTGGACTTTGCCCAATTAATACCTCATTTTGTCTCTCATACCAATTGATTGCGAGAGTGATGGTATGGTTGGAGGTATTAATGATCCGATGATCAGAGTAATATAGGTACTATATAAAACGTGAATTTTAAGTTATAATTTTTTTTTACACTTTGATCTATCGTATAACATCAAAATTATTTTCCATGCACATTTCCCAACTGAGAATAGGCTCTCCAATAAAGAATTTTCTAACCATTCCATCCGTCTTCCTGTACATTATTGAAGTAATTTGAACAAAGCTAGTTGTCGCCCTGCCATCGCTGAAGTCGTTCGTACAAAGTTTATTCTCACTAGTCGTTGCTGCTATCAGAGGCGCTGGAGTCCTCTTCGGTAGCGGAGTCGCGCGGCGCCGCCACGCCGCCCCCCGTGGCGATGTGCTCGCGCGACAGCTCGTGGTCGCGGTCGCCCTCGTGGTCGCGGTCGCGGTCGTGGTCGCGGTCGCGGTCGCGGTCGCGGTCGCGGTCGCGGTCACGGTCGCGGTCGGTCTCGCGGTCGCGCGTGGCGGGCGCGTGCCAGGCGTGTAGCGGCGGCTCGCGCGCCGCGCTCGGGATGGACAGCTCGTCTGCTAACTCGCTGCGGGTGCAAGGCTTTTATGTATTGGGTGTTGTGGTAACATAAAATCATTACTCATTATTAAAAATTTAATAATATGGAATATATTGCAGTGGTATTATGATCTAAATTAGTATGAGAACCATGACTGTCTGAATAGTGTAAATACGATTTTAAAGCATGTCAGTAATCATAGCCGAAGTTCTTTCGGAATGTGGGTTTTCAAAAATACAAAAACCGCCAGATTGCGCGAGGGAGTCTCGTGGTCTTATCACTGTCACTATTAGCTCCTTGTTGACAGCATGTCAGTTTGGTCTGACAACTAAATGAGGAGGGTGACAAGACTGCACGTCATAGTTACGGCATCTATCTGATGTTTTAATTCGAAAAACCCTCATTCGCAAAACCATTTAGAAAAAATAACAATTGCATCAAAAAATACGAACGGAATACCCCAACCTTTCTTAAAAAGCTGGCGGTGACTTCTAAGCGAAATATTGAGTTCTCCCGTATTGAGAACTGACGGTACTGTCGTTGTCCAATCATCCTGTGCTCCCGCCGGCTCAGACCGTATTTTCACCCCTCAATAAAGACAATCGAATCCAACATTCTCCCAAAGGCAGACGCCAACCGGTCCAGCTCTGTAAACACTGGCCACTTACTTGTTGTCTATATGCCGCTTCCAAGCAAAGAAGTCGTCTCCCAAGTTAAAGGTAAGGTTGCTCTTCATGACCAGCTTGACGGGCGCGCGCGCCGCGCCGGCCGCGTCCGCGCCGCCCGCCGACAGCCGCGCGCGCCGCTGCTGCGCGCGCGCAGAACGCGCCGACGACCGATCTTCTGTAGCAGGTATATCAGAACAATCTACATCAATCTACGTCAAACTCTCATAGTTTTAATACTAGAAATAAACACAAACTTGCTGTTCCTATTCAAAGACTCCAAAAGAGTGGTAATTCATTTATTGGTCTAAGTATTAAAATGTTTAATAAACTACCACAAAGTATTATAACATTACCCCTACATAAGTTCAAATTATATATTAAATCATTTTTAATGAGTAAGGGTTATTACAAGATACAAGATTACCTCAATTACAAATTTGTAAAATTTGGCATTTAAAAGAGTAACTATCGAGTTTCTTGCCGGATTCTTCTCGATAGAGTCTACCTTCCGAACCGGTGGTAGTATTAGTTCTTATCCTTTTTTTTATGTATATTGACTATTTATAAGTGCTTTCTTGAAGCCCATATAAATAAAGATATTTTGAATTTGAATTTGAATTTGAATATTCGAATCAAATCAAATTATTTATTTGTCAACGTAGAAGTTCATACAATACATAGTTAGCCCTGTTGTTTTATAATGTCACTGTGTTCGTCAATTTATACATACACACATAACATCACGCCCTTAATCCCCGAAGGGGTAGACAGAGCCCCTTTAACCGCATTCAGTCAAAAACCAAACTGGGCTGGGTTAGATGGAAAACTGTGAAAAAGTAGTGAAAAGCTTACTTGTTTGTACAATTACACACTTAAAACCCGATATACCTACCATTAGTCGCCTTTGACGATATGCTAAGCAAGAACCACAGTTGGCTCATTTATTAAAAGTCCCAGGCCAACGTGGGACAATGAATACTCAAATAAACACTTGTGTATAGTGTTAGTTCTAAATATTATTATATACTAGCTGTGCCAGCGGTGTCTCCCGCGTTTATGGTTAATATTATAAAGACTATATCCGTCATAAATGATTTCTATGTAATTTTAACCATTAAGGCTGCACACGCGACGGAAGCTTAAAAAATGGAGTAACTTCTCCCGTTTTCCCAACATTTCCCTTCACTACTCTGCTCCTATTGATTGTAGCGTGATGAAAAGTATACTATAACCTGCCCAGGAGTATGAAGAATAATTGTACCAAGTTTCGTTAAAATCCGTCGAGTAGTTTTTGTTTCTATAAGGAACATACGGACAGACAGACAGACAAAAATTTTACTGATTACATTTTTGGCATCAGTATCGATCACTAATCACCCCCTGATAGTTGTTTTGAAAATATATTTCATGTACAGAATTGACCTCTCTACAGATTTATTATAAGTATAGATGTATAAGAATGTGGATTAATTTATTTGTGGATTTTATCTTTCACTAATATAAAGCTACATTATCAGCGAGTAACATAGGCTATATTATTTGCCAGTACTGCCACGAGAGCTATGTATATGCCTATTATTTATGTCTTATATAATATTACTTTTACCGTGAAGTTTAGTTAGTTAGTTAGTTATATAATATTTCGCAGTACTCACCAGCGAGGTGCGCGGGGCGCGGCGCGTCGCGCGCGCGCACGTGCGCCTGCTCCGTGTCCGTCAACGCCTGATAACGACACGTTATTTATAATAATAAATATATAAATAAATATCAGACAACATCACATACATTGATCTGACTCCGAGCTAAGTAGCGTAAGCACTTGTGTTACGGATATCAGATTCAGCAGTGGTATTACAAATATATACTTAAATATTAGATATTAACACCCAAAAACAGAACAAACACAAGCATTCATCACACGAATGTTTGTCCTGGGTGGGGATCGAACCCACAACTCTTAGCGCATAAGGCAGGGTCACTACCAAATGCGCCACCAAGCCAGTCAACAGGCTAGTTGACTCAAAGATTTTGCTTAGACCGTATGTTGGACAATTAAAAACTATAGATTATTTTTGCTGTATCTAATACTCGATACATGACAAGGTTACGGCGCAAAATTATTCTTAAAATTTTATAGAGCAAGTGACGTTACTGGAAACATTAACGCGCCGTATCTTCATGTTGGGTTTGCTAAACAAGAGAAAAAAAATGGCAAGTAAAGAAAAAAATTCAGTAATGTCTGCGGCAGTACGCACCTCATCGGCGTGGTCTTGGGCGCCGCCAACGTCCGAGTCGTTGCTGCGGAACCGCGACTCGCCTGAAACAACACGGGAATGATAACAAAACGAACATTTTACTGAATGGCTTTCTTCCGTGGTGGTAGCAGAGATTGTATCTAGCGACCACGCGGGGAAGCCATTGCACGGTTCCACCTGTCTGGGAGACGATTTCCGTGTGTCGGGTCGGGCCGGCGCGGGAGGCCAAGCTGTGGCAGGGCCGACGCTGGGGTGTTCACGGAGGTTTAACGCTGCGCGATCGCGTGGGCACCTTACATAAAGTAGGTTGGCGCCTCCTGTCGCCTCTCAACAGCACTAGTCGCTCGCTAGTCAGCACTAGTCACCCGCTGGTCGGCACTAGTCGCCCGCTAGTCGGCAATAGTCGCCCGCTAGTCGGCACTAGTCGCCCGCTAGTGGGCACCAGTCGCCCGCTAGTCGGCACTAGTCGCCCGCTAGTCGGCACTAGTCGCCCGCTAGTGGGCACTAGTCGCCCGCTAGTCGGCACTAGTCGCCCGCTAGTCGGCACTGGTCGCCCGCTAGTCGGCACTGGTCGCCCGCTAGTCGGCACTAGTCGCCCGCTAGTCGGCACTGGTCGCCCGCTAGTCGGCACTGGTCACCCGCTAGTCGGCACTAGTCGCCCGCTAGTCGGCACTAGTCGCCCGCTAGTCGGCACTAGTCGCCCGCTAGTCGGCACTAGTCGGCACTAGTCAGCACGCGCGCGCTCACCGAGAGGCCAGTCGTCGTCGGGCGACACGCCCCGCGCGCGCAGCTCGCCGCTGCTCACCATGGGCGCGTCCTCTACCGACGGCGGCTCCACCTTGATCGACTCCTCCTCCGAGTTCAGCTTTTGGCTGAAACAAGTAAATAAATAAATAAATAAATTCTCCAAACTGGCACACCAATTCTCTTGTTCCAAACTAAGCTTAAAGCTTGTCCTATGGATACTAGGTAAACGGATAGACATACTTAAATACGTTTATAAACATCCATGACTCGAGTACAAATATCCATTTTCATCACACAAAACAAATGCTCCTAGCGGGATTCATACCCGCGACCCTTGGTTTCGTGGCCAGGGTCTCTGATCACTCGACCAACGGGCCTGTCAGTGTCAGTTTTTAAAATGTTACGTTAACGAGACACTTATATAGTATAGTAATTTAGGTGTTTCTTTTAAACACACGCTTGGTTTAGTTTGGAGCCTAATTCGGCTCACCTCAGTCAGGTTCAAATACGTTTGACTCAACTCAAGCTAGGCTTGATTCAGCCATGCTCCGCTCAGCTAAATATGGCTTAGTTACGCTCGGTTCCACCACGCTTGGACTAAGCTCCACAGATTGTAGCACTCAGCTCGGCTGCGCTCACCTGTCGTCCTTCAGGTCGGTGACGCGCTTGTTGCTCAGCAGCTGCAGCAGCGCGTCGCGCCCCTCCCCGTCGGCGCGCTCGGCGGCGCCCGGCTCGGCTCGGCTCAGCTCGGCTCGGCTCAGCTCGACTGCGCTCGGCTCGGCGACGCTGTTGTCGACGCCGCTGTGGTCGCCGAGGCCTGGCTCCGTGGTTGGCGTGGTTGGAGTCTTCGTGCGTTTGCGTTTCCGGTGTTTTGTCGCTCTCTGGAAAGACGAGAATGAGTTAGTGATGGTTCCTGGTAGATTCAAATGACTATTGTAATGCTGGATCCGGCAATACAGTTTAGGCCAGTTGAATTATATATAATAACTGTGTTGCATCCAGCGACATGTGCTCCTGCAATTCCGCTGGATTTTATGCCTGAGTAATAATACACTACGTACAACAGAGGGTCACTGCCCATACTTGAAAAGTTACTGCTGTAACACGCGTAAGAACAGCGACAGTGGTGAGTAATTGGAACTTCAGCAAAGTTTAGTCTGTTTGTCAGAAATAATACAAGATGCCGCTATAAGCACAGGTTAGTTGTTTCTTAGTAATAATACGCCATCTGTGTAAAATTAATGGTTTTAAAACAAATATTGTTTTGGTTTGTTTCTGAAGAAAATATTTTATATTCATGTTTTTCACCTAAATTTAATGAATTATCTAAGAAATGACGTAAATAACTTATTTTATGAAAAAAGCATTTTTTAAAAGTGAAATAATAACGTTTTTATTCGGTTTTATCTCTCAATCAGTCTAAATGATGCCTGTAGCGACATATGTCTGTGTCAAATCTATACGAAATCTAAAATGTATGTGACTGATCAGACATGCTACTAGGGATTGCAATGCTGGATCATGCAATCCAGCTGGGTCCAGCACTACGCCACAAAACGCCGCTGGATCAGTTATTCACACCATAAATAGAATTAAACTGAACCAGACTACATATAGTTGTGTAACGTGACGTGCAAGCGAGAAGCTAACTTGCCACTTGTCACTACTTTTTTACAGTTTTCCATCTAACCCAGCCCAGTTTTATTTTTGATTGAAAGTGTTTAAGGGTGCCTGCTATCCCTTTGACCCTGCCTACCCCTTCGGGGATTACGGGCGTGATGTTATGTATGTACTAGCTTCTGCTCGCGCCGTTGCTCGCGTGGTACATCGATTAAACATAGCTTGTGTGTTATTCTAATGTATAAGCTATAATATTGTAAAGTCGTTCGGCTGACTCGTTGACGGTCTTACCCCTACAAAAGTGTAACCCTTTCGAAGGGGTTTTGCATAATAACAGTGTCACCCCTTTAAAGGGTTTTGTTCGGGTTACAAGTGGTAACCAAAACAAAACCCTTTCAAGGGGTTTTTTCCTAGGGGTTTTAAGGGGTTTCAAAACCACGGGTAAGACAAATCGTTCTGCTTTTTCCCTAACTCGTTCCTAATAGTTCATAGTTCCTAATAAAAACCAGTTCAACGGGTAATCAAAATCGTCCCTGATTAAAATCCATGCAGTACTTGTTGCGCGGAAGAGTAACAAACATCCAGACATCCATCCATGCAAACTTTCGCGTTTATAATATTAGTAATAAGTAAGATAAGCTAAGAAGCAAATGTGTCGCACGGGCGGCGCGTCGGGCGGCGGGCGCGGCGCGGCCGCGGCGGGCACCTCCACGAAGTCCTCGATGATGATCTTCTTGTGGGTGGCGAGCGGCGGCGCCGGCGCAGGCTCCGCCGGCCGGGACTTGCGCTTCTTTGAGTGGGTCTTCTTCGTCTGTCAACAGTAGGGAATGTTAGGAGATAGGTGGACGATCTATTTCTTAACTTAATTGTCCTGATCTCTACCTTTACAGATGAACAGTTTTGACAGCATTGTCGTATTTGTAAGTAAGTAAGTGAGTCGTATTTTAAGGCCAAGATTTTATCAGTACAATTTTATCTTGGAAGTGAGTGAGACACAGATTGATCGTGTTCGCGGCAGCTACGTTTACAAACAAAGGGAGGATTTTATTTCATGCACTGCACCAGGTGCGACAGCGACGGCAGCTGCGCCAGCTGCGACAGCTAGTGGCAACACTCGACCTCCACACAAGAGCACGCTCTAGGGGCGCGGTACCTGCAGCGCGCCGGGCGTCCACTCGGGCTGGCTGGTGGACGCCGCCAGCCCGCGCAGCAGGTGCGACAGCGACGGCAGCTGCGCCAGCTGCGACAGCTAGTGGCAACACTCGACCTCCACACAAGAGCACGCTCTAGGGGCGCGGTACCTGCAGCGCGCCGGGCGTCCACTCGGGCTGGCTGGTGGACGCCGCCAGCCCGCGCAGCAGGTGCGACAGCGACGGCAGCTGCGACGCCGCCGGCGGCAGCTAGTGACAAACATAACGACGCTTCAGTCCTAACACCGTGCAATGAGGGTTTTCAAAAACACAAAAACCGCCAGATGGCATGAGGGAGACTCGTGGTCTTATCACTGTCACTATTGGCTCCTTGTTGACAGCATGTCAGTTTGGTCTGACAACTAACCAATGAGGAGGGAGACAAGACCGCAAGTCACAGTTACGCCATCTTTTGGATGTTTTAATTCAAAAAACCCTCATTGTAAACGGACCTCTTTTAAAGAAATTATTTATAAATAAATTAATATTCTTAATTTTACTTTTTATAGCCCTAAAATTATACGCAAAAGAAACAAGAGTAAACGCACCTTATACCTTCCGTTGTTGATGCTGAAAACCCCCCTTTTTGGGCTCCCGGTACTCTCGAGTCACCTAAAGAAGAGCATTCTACTAGCCACGCCAAAATAATATCGCATCAGTGTAGCTCTACATTACCTTGAAATGAACACCCTAATGCTACTTCACTAAGGTCGGTTGTTGGTTGTCGTGCCCCGCGCCCGTCGCTCGCGCTCGTCACTTGCGCTCTATTGCTACACAGCTAAGGGCGGTTGTCGCTCGGCGGCGGTACCTGCGGCGGCGCGGGCGTGGGCGGCGCGACGTCCAGCTTGTGCAGCACGCGCGGCGCGTCGGCGCGCGCGTCCGTCACCTTGTTGCGCTCGAACACGCGCCCGTTGTTGATCACCTGGAGTGTTGATGGGTAACTTCAGTCATGTTCATACCCTATCTAACAAAAGCCCCATCTCACGTCGTCTTACGTCTAAAGAACTAGCTCTTTCTGTAAAGAAATTGCCTAGTTCCACTATTTATTAAATTTGCCACCGTTCAAAGATTGCAGCTAGTCTCCCTACCTAAAAAAGTGGTCTAAAGAATTTGACTGCTTTGTAAAATTTTGGTTTTAGAAAAAAATACTGTCATTCCCCGTGAATTTAAGGTCACATACTTTAATGTTATAACTAGACAAATGTAGATTCATGGTCAATGGGTATCCCGAAGCAGCGACGGGACACACCGCTAGGCAGAAGGGGGCAATGACCTTGATGTCCTTGTCGTTGAGCACGGTGACGATGTCGCGCACGAAGCTGTTGTTCGGGTAAAGTCGTTTATGGCTGCAGTGGATGTCCACCTCCAGATGCTCCTCGCTGCACACAGACAATGTCATGTTACGAATCACGTATTTAATATGGCTTTATTAAAGAAAAAAATATTCTAGTCGACCACAGATACACATATATGTATCAACATACCTGCAATCCCCGAAGGGATAAGCAAAGTCCAAAGAATCCTCATTAAACCACATTTAGCCAAAAACCGAGAAAGGTTAGATGAAAAATCATGAAGTCAGATGGCTCACTCGTCGCATTGTTCGAAACGACACGCTCGCACTAAAACTGGAAGTACTTCCGCCGAGATAGGTGTTGCTTGCTCGGGGACCTAGGTCCGACTAACCGTCGCGATGTATTGTGTATATACTTAGTGGCGAGAATAACGAGTCAGCGCGATGCAGGATTGTATGGCGTTTCTGCATGTTCGATCGACGTCACCTGTTTATACCAGGGGGCGTTCAAGTATTACGTAACGCAATTTGGGGGGGGGGCTCTTGTTAAACGCTACGATGCGTTACAAGGGCGGGAGGGGGGTGTAAGGACTACGTGAAAACTAAAAAATTGCGTTACGTAATACTTGAACGGTCCCTTATTGGAGCTATAATCGTGACTATCCTGTGGCGCGGGCGCCACAGCCTATATAATCACAAATCCAATACCCAATACACCATGAGTCGCCTGTTACGACACGCTAGCTAAGGAGCAGAAGCTTTTCGAGCCCCGACCAACATTGGATAGACCAGACAGCGTGCCACGCAAATATGACCCTTATCCTACTGTACACAATACCTGTTAATGTGTCAATAACATTCACGCCAATATGACCCTTATTTCCATTCACACAATACCTATTATTAGCCGTGTTCCGCACCAGCTTCAGTATGAACTTGTGTCTTCTTCCTGTGCTTCTATTATATATATTAGAGATATGTATGTGACTATCACGCCAATATGACCCTTATCGTGCTACACACAGTACCTGTTCTTGGCCCTAGTGCGCACCAGCTTCAGTACGAACTTTATAAACATTGAGAGCTATGTGTCACGCCAATACGACCCTTAACTCACCAGACTATCACGCCAATATGACGCTTATTGCCCTACAAACAGTACCTATTATTGGGTGTGGTCCGCACGAGCTTCAGTATGAACTTGTTCTTGGTCTTCTTCCTGTGCGCGCGCTTCTTGGCGTGCTTGCGGGCGCGCCGCTTGCGGTGCGCGTGCGTGTGGCGCCGCACCGTGCCGTTGTCGGCGCCCGCGCCGCCCTCGCCCCCGTACGACAGCAGCGAGCGGGAGATGCGTCTGACAGACACGGACGTTTACATTTCAAATTTAAACTGTTTAAAAGAGGTGACATTTATAATCCAGCGACATCTTCTGTGTATTTAATTGTTGATCAATGTTTTCTTTGTCGATACATTTAATATTAACTAACTAACTAAACTTCACGCCACTTCTCTAGCGGGGTAGGCAGAGAACCGAACGCCATATTTAATTTTTTTTTTTAATGCAAATGGGATGACATTAATGAATTACATAAATACGACTTATTTTGGAATTGTCTAATATCTGTATCGGAAACATGTGGTGCTATAAGATTCATTTAAAGATAGTTATTTTGTTTGCTAGTATAATAAAAGAGATAGTTATGGTTATTTAATATTAGCGACAGCGTTACCTCTGCCTCCTCAACTTGCTGAGCCTCTCCTCCTGCTCACTCGGCACCACGTCATCTGCAAATGAACAAAGACTAGTCAGAAATAGTCGATCACCCGCTCGTATGTATCGAGAGGTTTTGCTCGATACTCGAAATAACTCCCAAAATCCACAACACGCGTCGCGTGTAGCCGGCTCACCGGCCATGTGGTAGTTGTTGTCGCGCGTGTAGTCGACGCTCCAGCGCTGCGCGGGCGCGTCCTGGCACGCGCGCGCGAGCACGTCGGCGCCCGCCTCGAAGCCCGCGTCGAGGCACAGGCCGCTGTCCACGTGCTGGAGCTGACCGGATGGCAGGTAGCGCCATTTCTGGGGAACGTGGAAGAATAAGAATAATGCTGAATTTCAAGTATAACTAACGTATAAGGAAGTGTAAGACATAACAAGGAATTCCTTGTATAGATCCACAAGTCTTTCCATAACTCCACAAGCGTTAAAATACATCTTATATGTTCAAAATGTATTATAAACTCTGTTAAAAGTTTTATCTAACGCATATTCAATATATTGTAGCTTAAAGTATTTGGCAGAGCTTCCTGCTCCTTGGACTGTGGTTACCCCTTTGGGAATTTGGGCGTACTAGCAATCGACATTACGAGAAGTTGTCATTTTGAGAAGTTGACATTATGAGTTGAAAAGCCTGACCCTTCCGCGGCTCCTACATCCTTCCACTTTTACTTTGTATATATTTTTAGTCAATCTTTCGTCATCCATTATTTCCACATGTCCGAATCACCGTTCACCATTGTTAACATGTTCCTGGGAATACGCGGAAAAACAAGTAAAAGGACATTCTGAGAAAGGACATTTTGCTCCTAGATGAACAAAAGCTAGCTCTGACTGTCTGACTGACCTGTCCCCTGCGCTTCCCGTGGCAGTCCGCCATCAGCACCAGCCGGCCCTTCTCGGCATCGCTATCCCTATAACAGACGAGCACGTTGCAACAACGGAACATGAAATAGCTAGAATAATGTGAAACTAACTTGTAGTAGAAGTCATTAAGGAAAGGAAATAATCAATATTTATTTTGCGTCTACAATTAACGGCGACGCCGACGCGTATCAATTGTGAATTTCGAACTCCCGGTGTTGCGGAGTACGCCATCCACCACCATATCTTAAGTGAAGCAAGTTGATTGATACATCCTGATCATGTTTACTAACACAGTTTAGCGCACCGAGTACACATTAAAACGGGAATACACGCCACGCGTGTTACAGCGCCAGTACGCACCTGGCGTGCTGCAGCTCGGCGCAGGACTCTTCGTCGCGCAGCTCGCCCGCCGCCGACAGGCTGAAGTACTGCGTGGCCTGTAGGCGCTGGTGGCACGGGTACACGCCTAGTGGCGACGCGGAGCCATCACGCTGAAGCGTGTCTAGACACATGTTTGTCGGCGGGTTCTTGAACCTGAACCATGCAGAACATCAACTAAGTTAAAACCTAACTCAAAATAGATAACTTTTCTTGATTAATAAAAGTGTTATTAAAATTATAATCCTAGAGGTCTAAAATTTAAGTATTTTAGGTAAATGGAGAGATATCATTGAAAAAACACGCGAGGCGTGTACTTGTTCTGTACCTCTGTATTTCCAAATCTAAGTGCAGCTTTATACCACATGCTGTATGGAAAACTCTTAGGGATAACGTTGTGAGGGATTCGTAGCCTTGATAGAGAAAATTGAACCTAAATAACAGTAACGTGTAATAAATTTAATTTGTCTGTTTTCCTTTTTAAAAGGCTGCAAAGGTGTATTATATCGTTGTACAGCTCCATAGTAAATATAGTTCCGCAACACTGTCAATAGATGGCGCTGTATGTATTTTAGATCGCGCACGCGAAATGTTTTTATAGCCAATAAACCCGTGTGTGCTTTTTTGGGTTTTATTTTAACGAGTGCACCGGGTTGCGACCTTAACTAGGCGGTTAATCACTAATTAGTCGTATAATCGCGTCGCTAGGGGTAAGGGGCATAGTGCTATCAGTTGGGAGGCCGAGTTCTATCTGGTGTCGAGCTAAGCGCGGATGGGTGGCCGCACCTGCCGTAGCCGTACACGTCGCGCACGGGCACGAACTTCTCCCGGTACACGTTGTCCAGGTACCACTGGAAGCTGCGGCACTTGAGCTTCTCGCGGAGCACCTTGCGGTGGGTCACGTCGCCGATCTTCGGGTTGTTCTGGAAGAAGCGGAAGAAGATAGTGAATTAAGAGAGGTTATAGGATGGCACAGTGGGTTTGTCTGTTTAGAATTTGCTGCCGGAAGGAAGCTTGGGGGTACATGGTATACAATGGTAATATTGAAATAAATTCCCAGACTTAATGAAAAATTGCTGACCCGGCGCACTTCGTAACGCCCCGTTCTCGGATTTTCAATACCCATTTTTTTTTGTGCAATTTTTTTATTTTTTTCTTTCATAAGAACCTTCACCTGATAATAACAAACACAACTAAAAAAAAATTAGCGAAATCGGTTTAGCTGTTCTCGAGATTTGCGCATTTTTATGTTATAGATTAGCTTTAACTTTAACTTTTAACCCGCTAGGGAAGTGGCGTGAAGTTTAGTTAGTTAATTTTATGAAAATTTCTTGACTAACTAGGGGGGCGTCACACGCAATTTCAGGGAAGGATGGGGTGCTTCATCCAAGAGTCATTTAATTTAATTTTCCTTTCTGCAAAAATCAGTTCAGCTCGTGTGGCGGTGTTGAGTCAGATCTTACATAACTCAAGATTAATTTAGTATTTTTCGCTGGCTTTCCAGATGGCTCTTATATTTAATTGACTGACTTTGAGGTTCACTCACCCGGAGGTCTGGTCGGTGCAGGTAGAACAGCTCAGCATACTCGTCCATCCACACCTCCGCCATGCGCGCCGTGTTGATGCCTGACACACATTATACAACACAGTCAAACTACCGTTAGGGAGGTGAAATATGATCTTTATTTACATAGGCTTAAAAAAAGCACTTATAAATCGTTAGAACAAAATAAATATAAACCGGTTCAAAAGGCAGATTCTATCGAGAAGAAGCCAGCAAGAAACTCGATGGTTACTCTTTACTCTTTTAAATGCCAAGTCTTAATAGCTATTCTGAAACGAGCCATGAAAAATCTTCTACCTTACCTAGCCCATTTAATCAAACCAGTTTTAAAATATAACTTTAATTTAGGAGCACTCACCATGCGTGTCGGTGTGGGCGGGCAGCCCGTACGGGTGGAAGCTGCGGAAGACGTGTCCCACGCGCGAGCACGGGATCGTCTCCAGCGTGCCGCCGCCTGCAGCCGGACAACACATTTACAATACACATACATACATACATACATAACATCACGCCCATAATCCCCGAAGGGGTAGGCAGAGTCAAAGGGCAGCATGCCCCTTCAACCACATTCAGCCAAAAATAAAACCGGGTTGGGTTAGATGGAAAGTTGTGAAAAAGCAGTGAAAAGCGGCTAACCTGTCGGCTACACAATCACACACCCAAAACCCGATATACCATTAGTCGCCTTTTACGACATGCTAGGCAAGAAGAAAAAGAAGAAGAAGTTGGCATATTTATTTTTTAAGTCCCAGACCAACATGGGACAGTGGGCTGGGTGGGTTGGATGGAAAGCTGTGAACTGTTTAACCATAAGATCGACTTCTCATCAAATAAGCGTCATACATTGCCAGATGCGGAAGCTCATCTCGAGGTTCTCCCCGCCCCAGCCGGCCATCTGCTCGTCGTACGCGCCGATCTCCCAGTAGTACGCGCGGTTGATCGCGAACAGACCGCCCGCCATCGTCGGCGACCTGCCGTTACAAGTAAATGTAGCACGCGACAGACTAAGTTTAAAATGTCACTCAATTAGGTATAAGTACCTATATCATCTTCCTAGCGTTATGTCCCGTGTTTAGACGAGGTCCGCTTAGACCGTGATCCAGGATTTAGCGAGTCTAGTAATATACATTGAAGCGACTGCCGATCTGACCTTCGTAACCCTAAGATAGGGGAACCAGACAATTTTTGGATCATGGTTACAAATCCAAAGTTGTTTGAATTTGCAGGTTTCATCACGATGTTTTCCTTCACCGTCGAGCTAATGTTATAAATACGTAAATAGATTTGAAAAATCCAGAGGTACGTGCCCGGGTTTGAACCCGCACTCCTCGGTTAAGAGGCGCGTTTCCTTATTATTGAGCTATAAGTACGTATAAGTGCATTGAAAAAGGCCATCTGTTGAGTTTGTTGCAGCACCTCTTCGCAGCAGGCCATTCACGTCGAGGTGCTGGTAGGGCAAAAAAAAAAGTTTGACGTGCAAAAGAATTGTTATGAATCCACATGCAGAAATAAATTATTACATTTCAAGACGGCAATCGGGCTAAGAGCTGAGGCGTGGGGTAAGTGACTGCGCACGCGCATGTCGCCCGTAACGTCCAAGGCTTAGTGCTTCTGAGTGTGACTTATCTACCACTTATTCCCAGTCCAGCAATGTCCTACATCTAATGTAGGCAAAGCTCCTAGACTAGACTATAATGTTCAATGTAATGAAAACTTTAAGCTATCATCACGTCGTCAATGACTTCATACTGACCAGGTGGGTGCGATGTCAGAGCCTCGGCGCTTCTTCTCCCGCTCGGGGACCTCGATCCACGTGAAGTGCCCCATGAAAGAGAACCCGCCCACCTGACGTACAACACACACGTTAGAACGAGACAGAGAATATAATGCACTAGAGGAGAGAAGAAAGATATTCACTGGGCCATTGTTTTCTTTAAAATACATAAAGCCTAAAATTATATTGGCCGCTCGCTCAGCGTCAAATTGCACTCAAAATTATCTCGTGAAAATCGATCGTTCAACTAACATTTATAAATTTAAAGAAAACATATCGTTAAAATCTTCAAATTATGTTAAACGAATTATTGTATTAAGTTAAACTTGATTTAGATAAAACCAAAAATAATTTAAAAAAGAAAAAAATATATAATTTATATACAACGTACACTTACCAAAAATACTGTAATATACATCCAAGTAGCCTTCTTACAAAAGAGTCAATACTCGATTTAAAACCAGTCTAAAGAATATTATTCAATATACACTGAACAATTAGGTAATTTTAAAATTTTGTTACATATTACTATTGAAACTCGGTTTAGTGATCGGCTTTTTGTAATAAGGCTTTAAATAATTGAAATTACTGTCAACAAATATATTATCTACAAATAAAATACCAATAAACTATGACTATTAGTGCACACCAGCTAATAATGAAAGCAAGATTAGTTTGTTTGCTATAGATTAAGGAAACATTTAGGTATTATTTTTTATTAATATGTCGATGTGGACAACATACACAATAGGGATGATGACTGCATTAAAAAACTATAATTCTATTTAGTCCGTCAGTTAGATTATACAAAAATACTAGACACATATTTTTCGCTTTATCAAATGGACAAAAGATTACAAAGATACAGAGCTTCAAAGTTCCGGAGAGGGACTTGCGACGTCACTATTTAGTAAAAATTTTACGAAAGTGTGACGTCACGCGCAACTTAAATGCATTGTATCTTCGTCAATGTTTGTTTGGTAAATAAAAAAAAATACGTGTTGAATATTTTTTTATAATCTAACTGACGGACTAAACAGATTTTTTTTGTCGTCTTGCCTATTGACTTCAAGGCAAATATAACTTTATTTACAAATGCATATATTAAAGTAATAATATTACTAATACATCTTTATTTGCCATAATTTAAAAGCCGTGATACATTTCTCTATGACTCCAACACTAGGCCGAGCCTGTATCGTGGGAGCCAAATCTGAGTAGATACCAAATAACAATGTGGCTATTTGTCAAAGTTAGGGGGCGTTCAAGTATTACGTAACGCAATTGGGGGGGGTCTTTTTAAACGTACCGATGCGTTACAGGGGCGGGATGGGAGTGTTAGGACTACGTGTTGGGGTACAGAAAAACGTTATGGGGCGTTACACAGGGGGGAGGGGGGTCAGAAATCTTCAAAATTGCGTTACGTAATACTTGAACGGTCCCTTACCAGTCGCGTAGGTAATAATGGCATACAAGATGACAAAAAGATAAGAGTGTTCCAGTTTAAACTTACAAACATAAAAAATATGAAAAGCACTGTTTGTGTAATGTGAATGATGCCAGGAAAGTCTATTATTATTATCATTCGAAAAAGTTTACAGGTCATTGATTAGTAACAAACATGCGAGTTTCAGCAAGGCTCAATAATAATATAATGTACGACTGTGTTCCTTGCCTAGCAAGTCGTAAAAGGCGACTAATGTTGTACCTATTGGTTTTCGATTATGCAGGCGACGAGCTAGCCACTTGTCACTACTTCCCATCTGATCCAAGTCGATTTCTGACTAAATTTTGTATAAGAAGCTCATTGCTCCTTAGAATCTGTCTACCCCTCCGAAGATTTCATCCGTGATGGACTGTATAAAATTGAGTACCTCGTGGTGTTAAAATTTTGGCGGATTTTATTGATATGTTGTGTTTCTTCTTCCAATACATCTTGTATATATTTCTCCGTCATATCGTCGCTATATCAGATGACGTCACGAGGAAACATTGCGGATGGCGTGTCGCGCGCGCGCCGACCGAAACGTCGCGTGCGCACATCACGTGCGCACCGCATACAATGTGCGATACCTTTGTTTCTTGAAATCTTCGGATTAGCGTCATAACCGTATACTATTACTATTACCCATCCATACATAAATCATATCACGCTCGCAATCCCCTAAGGGGTAGACAGAGTGGAGGAGCAGTACGTTTCTTTTGCCACATTTAACAAACAATTGAATTGGGTTTGATTAGTTGGAAAGTTTTGATAATGACTAACTCGTCGCCTAGATTCCATACCCAATACCAAGTACACAATTAGTCGCTTTTAACATATGTAAGGCAAGGAATACAAAGTTGTTCTCGTTACGTGCCAGACACATACTCGTAGGCCTACAACGAACGACTCACAAACAGTCCAGCACGTCCAATGCCGACTTTGTATCATCATAGTCAGACAGGTTTTTGGATGCGGTGTGAAATGTGAAACCTATTCATGGGGATTTAAGAAGATTTTTTTTAGTATTAATAGAAATTAATAGTTTTTTAGTTGACAAGCTCGATGGCGCATTCGGTAGTGACCCTGTCCCATGCGCTAAGAGTTGTGGGTTCGATCCCCACCCAGGACAAATATTCGTATGATGAATACTTGTGTTGGTTCTGTGTCTGGGTGTTAATATCCAATATTTAAGTGTATATTTGTAATACCACTGTTGATTCTGATATCCGTTACACAAGTGCTTAAAAGCTACTTTCCTCAGAGTCAGATCAATGTATGTGATGTAGTCTGATATATATATATATATTAATAGTGACAAGCACACCTAGACTGCTGCTGAGCGGTCACCGTAGCCTATGTAGCACCAGAGCTGTCACAAATGCACTGCTGAGCTAATAGGAACTTATTTTAGAGGCCTTTTTAAAAGTCCCCAGCTCATTCAACAGCTTTACCAACCGGTCGCTATCAGTTTCGGTGCCAAAAATATCCTGTGCATGCGCAATGCCACTTACGTGCGCTACAGGAGCGAGAGCCTTGCAAACGCGCAAGGGATTTTGACACTTAAGGTCATTACCAGAACGCTTAGCTACGATCGTTCACGGGAAGAAATGCCCACACGTACGTCTCGACACATAATAACTGTGCTATTATCGAATAATTACTCGATAAGCTTTTATCGGTAGGCGTAATCGCATCGAGTGTGGCGAATCGTTGACACGCAAATACTAACTAATTTGCACTTGTCGACAAGTTTACTGCCAATGTTGAACACTGTTGTTAGGGAATGAAATAAGTTTTCGTAATTAAAAAGATCCCATAGATCCTACAAAGTCTCCAGTCTCTCGTTTACAATCAAAGACTTAATTTTCAGGCAGTTTGTGGTTTTAACAAAATTTTTAAATTACTGAGTTAGGAATGCGCAATTTGCAAGATACTTTCCTATAAATAAGTTATTGGTTGATGACATACATCACATAATTGCTATCAGGATTAATCAAACTCTGAACGACACTAACACCATGATTGGTAACTCTTCATTCAAGACTGTGATACTATCCATCAGTCTGAATAATCTGCAATTATCACATCGTACCTCTAATAGTTCCTTCACAACCAATCTCCGGATTCTCTATGCTCACTGCCATGACAACTACATTGCATTATTCGAATTAGTCAGATGATGCCTAAAGCTACAGCTTGCTTGTAACTGCTCAGCTACGAGCCATTGTCAGGTCACTGATAATTAAGATTAGTCTCAAGCGGCTTCTACAACATCAGCTGAAATTCTCCTTGGGAAGCCACACTAGATAGCATTAGTCTTCAACTCATACCTTAAGGGACAACTAGTCCAAAACGGATAACTCTTCATGCAAAGCGACATGTTCAGGTTAGTAGGATTAGTCTACCATCAGATCATGTATGAATAACACTTACACCAAATACCGAATTCTTCAAGAAAAATCAGGTGAAGTGACAACTCCACCGCGTCAATACACGGATTGTATTAATAACCAAATCGTGTCTTAAGCGACTCCTACACCAATGGCCTTATGAAGCTGAGAGCCACTGTCACCAATCAGTAGAATTAATATGCCATCATCAGACTATGCCTCTAGAGATACAGAACCAACACCTGCTTAAATGTTAACGAAGCAACATGACGCCTCTACTCCCGATCTGAAACTCTAGAGCTGCGAGCTTCTGACGTTAGTAGACTGCAGACTACTTCTGCAAACATCATGCTTTAATAAGACCACGGCTGCCTTTACGATAAGTATACGATTAAAATCCGGAGCATGCCTCCACCTTCAGAAACGGTGTGTAAGCTTCCGATGTCAATAGGGTTAGTCTGCAGTCATCATATCTTAAGCGACATAACGAGACCACTACTATCAATACTATTAGGATTAGTTTGCCTCAAGCGACATAACACTGACACTGATTATTGCACCTGAAGCTAGACTACTGCTGGTAGTCTTCTATCGAGAGGTCTAGAGCATGCCTACGTTTGACTACCCAGAACGGCATAAAAGCGAGAAACTGATGTCATAGGATTAGTCTGCAATAACGATGCTTTAACAAGACCATACCTGCCATTACGAACAGTTACAATCATTAGACTACGCCTCGTGCACCTCCACCTATTCCACTCCTCCTGGAACTGCGTCGCAGCAAGCCACTCGTAGCTATCCTGATCAATGATGCATCCAGCATTAGTCGGCTATCTATAGTCCAGAACATGCCTCCACCTGCCTACCAGAAACTAATCAGTTTCAAGCTTCTGCCGTCAGTAAAATTTGTCTGCAATCACCATGCCTTAAGCGACACAATAAGACCGGTACGGCCAATACTATCTTGATCGATGATATCGATGACAGGCGTGATGACAGCGTCGCGTTTGTACCGCATGCGACACAGCAGCGCGACTAGTCTCTCATAAGCACAACACCTGGTTATTGCGAAGCTAGACCACTGCTCCCAGTACTGTTAGTCTGCTATCAAGAGGTCCAGAGCATGCCTCCACCAGCCAACCTGAAACTATATAGCGAAGCCTCTGACGTTAGTAGAATTAGTCTGCCTCAAGCGATACAACACCAACATCAGATTTTTCCGAAGTCACTGCTGCAAATACTATTAGTCGGCTATCAACAACAGTTCAGAGCATGCTCCCAGCAGCCGACCCGAAATTTTCTGGCAGCGAGCTTCTGACGTCTGTAAGATTAGTACGATCACAGTTCAGACCACGCCTCATGCACCTTCTATTCCACTCCACCTGAAACTGCGTCGCAGCGAGCCACTCGAAGCTATCCTGATCGATGATATCGATGACGGGCGTGACGACGGCGTCCCGTTTGTGCCGCACGCGCTGCAGCAGCGGCCGCAGCCAGTCCGCGCTCGCCTCGCAGTGCGCGTCCAGGAACACCAGCACGTCGCCGCGGGCGGCGCGCGCGCCGCGGAGACGCGCAGCGATCAGCCCCTGTCTGGACGCCTGGCAGTTGTAGAGTAGCTCGGATAGTATAGTCGCGTAGAATGACAGGAGACAGCGTCAGACACGCCACTGATACTAGTGGAGTTGTTTAGAGTGGAGTTACTATAGGGTGCCAGAAATAATCGTTGGACTGGCCATATAGGCATACGATGCCATGCATGCAAGGTTTAAAATTAAACAGAGAATGTCTGGTGGCCGCTGGCTTCTGGCGCACCCGGGCTCTGTCTGCTTAGTCCGATAGTGGGAAGGGATCATATGAGCGAGTAGTAAAACTATTGGGTTGCAGGTGGTGGCAAACAGAGGCCAGAAAGCAAGTGACCCTGCCTTACTCATTTGCATTGAAAGTTATTCTGGTCTGTCATCGAATTGAATTGATTGCAGTGTTGAAAACAAATCTGGTTAGTCTTTATAATTCATCGTAATCTTCGACGAACAATATTTGTATGATTTGGAACTTAATTAAAAATGTAAAATGGATATTATTTATTTAATAATATCAATTAACAATCGAGTTTTTTGCATACTGAAAACTGTCAGGAGCACTTTTTCTATATATTCTTTATAGAGGGGCCATCTATTATATATGTATATGTATTAAAAAGCGTTTGACGCTTCTCAACAATATGCGCCCGAAAAAACCACAACCGAACATAACAACGTAACGAAAGTTCTTTGTGATACATATTCTCAAGTTTACATAGTAAAAAGCATATCGAAACTTTAGGAACATAAGCACAACACAATAGCAACGATGACAAAATGGTCAAGCCGACAAAAATGTGTTTCGAAAATATATTTTCTATAAGTTATAATAACAACCTGTATCTAAATCGTTCAAACCGTTTTGATTACAAATAAGCACATTAAATAAACACACACAAGCAACGAATGTATCAACCCAAACAAATACACTTTTTTTTCTATTTCCATCATAGTTAAATACCATTCGCCGAAAATAGAAAACCAATATGGATATTTTTCATCAACTTTTCAAAACAGAAGAAAATATCATTTTTCGCTGCTTTATTTGCGATTTCAATGGAACAATGCCAACAATCTGCTATACAAGACAATAAAATATATAAAACAATTCAAACAATGTACTTTACAAATACGATAAAAGTAAACATGTATCACATATTAAACAAAACTAGCATTATTGAAATACCTGCGCAGGCGCAATGGAATAATTAACTTATTACTAAAAACTTGAAAAATACCTCCGTTCAAATTGTATAAACATTTATCTTGTCAACAACCCGCGTAGACGCGAATAACGGCGTCTTGTCATACACTAGTGTGTACCAGATATAATGTTTTAAAGAAATGTTGAACTCCGCAATTACACCGATTCGTAAAACTAAACCTCGCATTTTAAGACATTGCGTTTAGTGTGACACGTTAGAAAAGTTAAAAACGTAGTACATGTTTATGTTTCAACTTTAAACTACTTAACGGGTCACTATTTTGTAGTAACATTGTAACCCCTAAATCTACCCTTGATGTTCGTCTATCTCCTTAAAAATAAAATGACGTTCTCTGGTGAGAATTTACTTGAGAACGGCTTAATAGATGTAGGCATGTTTAATAAAGGAAAATTTAGTAAAGTGAACTAGAAAAAAGGGAAATTCAGTTGAATGTAGTTTTTGCAGTTGAAATTCATAAAACAGTTTAGCAACTACCAATATAGTAGTCAAGAAACATGATTTATACAAAAACTTCTGCCCGTGGCATTGCTCGTGGTACATCGGTGAAACATAGCTTGTGTTATTCTAATGTATAAGCTAAACTATTGTAAAGTTTCATTATGACTATGCAGTAGTTTTGCGTGAATGAGTAACAAACATCCACTCATCCATCCATACAAACTTTCGCGTTTATCATATGTATTAGTAAGAAGATTAAAGATAAAAGAGTCCATAGGTCATCATCATCTTCCTAGCGTTATGTCCCGTGCTTAGACGGGGTCCGCTTAGACCATGATCCAGGATTTAGCGAGTCTGGTAATTACATTGAAGCGACTGCCGATCTGACCTTCGTAACCCTAAGATAGGGGAACCAGACAATTTTTGGATCATGGTTACAAATTCAAAGTTGTTTGAATTTGCAGGTTTCATCACGATGTTTTCCCTCACCGTCGAGCTAGTGGTATAAATATGTACATAGATTTTTTAAAATCTAGAGGTACATGCCCGGGTTTGAACCCGCACTCCTCGGTTAAGAGGCGCGTGTCCTTACCATTGAGCTACCACCGCTCCATAAAAGAGTCCATAGGTATGCGATGAAATACTCATTACCGTTGACAGTGTATAATGCACTTGATTTAAGAAAGAAATATAATGAACACGCTTTATCCTATATGGGAAACGGCGTGGCATTAACTTAAGTTGAGTAATACATTGCGTGTTTAAGAAGACTGCAGAGTACCGTGCTCGGGTGCACATAACATCATATAACAATATTACATTAACCACACTACTTAACAACAACTAACACACAAAAACAACAATTAAATACCAATAAAAAGCAACAACAAAGATACGAAACGTGTGATTGTGTCTGAAAAGTGATATTAGCTGGAAATCGGATTGGAATTTCATAACGATTTACCAAATCAAGATTAATTAAATTTATCTTCAAAAAAATTACTGTAAACGTTTCACTTGGAACAATTTGGTTTATTAAACATCCGCTGAAAAGAATGCGGAGAATAACAATTATATAAAAAATGTGACCAAGATTGATCTACAGGAATATCTTGGTATTCGGCAGTACAATTGACGAAAAAAAAAAAAAAAAATAGGTATATTGAATTGCTGAAGAAAATATTTTTTGATGCAATTCCATAAAATGTTATCAAAACTCCAATCTAATTTTAATTGCTAAGGAAAAGAGAACGCAATTTTCCAATTACGATTTTAAATTTGCTCATTTTGCAAGCTCTTTATTTATTAAATAACCGGCGTTGTTTATAACTTTGGAATAGCATTGCCTGACCTTACATAAAGATTAAAGATAACACCGTATGATTTACAACGAGCGAACAACGTTCTCTTTTAGTTTTCAATAATACACACGTGTCAAATGAAAGGTGACAGGTGACGGGTGACAGATGACAGACGTCAAAGTGACAGGTGACAGCTGCGAACACAACACGGAGTGACTATCAAGACCGAAATTCGCTAACCATAGCGAAGTAGTGTTAAAGACAGTTGATTCTTTGGTGCGAAATGACAATATTCAAACATTATCATGTACCAGGCCAGTCTTGTCGGCCTTGGTATATAACGGGGTTTGGGCCTGAAACTCCCTGATTAAGCTGGTACACACATAAATATGTATTGTTATTTTGGGCTCCACAAAACGAGTCAGATGAACGTACAGCGTGTCTGTTTTTAATTTGGACTATGGACATTTACACCACCACAATTTTTCAATCTTGGAGCATATTGGACATCCGGCACTCACTGGTAAAATATATGTAGAGCTATACTTAAACACTTTTACTTAACGTGAATCTTCTGCAAGGAGCGTTGAAGTACTGCCTTCAACGGTCCGATCCAGCCTATTAATGGCAAAAAATAGCCATAATACCTGTCTACTGTAAAGTGAGATTATAGCAACAACTGACATAAATCGGATATCTTCACGTCGCACCAAAGAATCAACTCCAAAGAGAACAAACGCCCGATTCTGAACCGACAAATACGATTTTAATTCGAAATCAACTTACGCACAAACCAACTTGACCCTTATTTCAAAAGTCATAACACTCAAGTTGAATTGCGCTTCACATTCCAAACTAAGATCTGTATTCCATCATCTCAGAATACAGGTTTACAGCACTAGAACAAATATCAAATCAAACGTTAACATTTTCTTTAACGAATACGTTTGAAGAGGAGTACAAAACGTAATCTGCTAACGCAAACGCCAACGTTTAAGTTCAAACCCGAAACCAGCGCCAGACAGCAATTCGTGGTCCCAAAAGATATCTCGCTAACGCAAACGCCACAGTTTACGTTTTAAACCGAATCTAGTTAGCAACTAAGCCGTTCCATGCACCACCTGAAATTTAGTGTAGTCTTGGACGCTGTAGTAGAAGTTCGAGGAATCGATGACGTCAATGATGGGCACGAGGACCGCATGCGGCGCGTCTTTGGCGCGCTGCAGCAGCGGCCGCAGCCAGTCCTGCTGGCCTTCGCAGTGCGCGTCGAGGAACACCAGCACGTCGCCAGCAGCGTAGCGCGCGCCGGCCAGCCGCGCGCGGGTCAGCCCCACTCTGCGGCATCAGCTAGCCTTAGACCTTAACCAGCACAAAACGGATCCAGCAGGGACAAAAATGTGCTGTATCTAGCTGGATTTCTGGACTGTTGGATCCAGCACTGCAATCCCTAGAAGGTTTCTAGAAGACCACTGAAGACTGACTTGGCACTGCGCTTGTGGACTGCAGTAGAAAATTATCCATTCCACGTAAGTGACACTTAGTATGTCGATAGCGGTCATTCACCCCTTACTACAACTTCTTTCTACTTAATGATTGTTTATGTTTTTCTTAATCAATTGTATTTTTATAAAATAAAACCACAAGCCGAAAACGTATAATTTAGTATTAACAGAAGTTTTTTCATTTATGAACACTACAAACTAAATTGTAAATTATTAAAATATACACCACTCTCAAATCTGTCATTGCATTTTATCACAAAAAAAAAAAGAATACGCTGAAAATTTATTGGAAATAAAGCCTTGGATTTAAAGAAACGGAAAATCCTGAAAAACTGAAGAGCTAACAAGGCAAGAGCACGATACAATATCAAATGACATTTAATGGAATTAGATCTACTCTGAAAATGGAATGAGGAGTATCCATGATTTGATAATGGTCTAAACTTCCAATTCGTATGTGTAATACTTGTACTTGTTCATAAAACTGAAGGTTACAAGTCAAAGTTTGTTATTATATACATTGATCGTTTTAAATGTGTGTGGTACACTCGCTACCGCTGAAAGTATTCAATATACAGCTAATACTCTACCCACTTTAGTTTATTATATGAACAAACACTTATATATACAATTCCTGCATGTTGATGAATGATAATGAGGATGACATTATCCCCCTTATCAAGAGGCGACGATTAAGGCAATAACGCGATGTACTTCTGACTAATTACTCCATCTTTAAACTCACTGTTACCGCTATTAAAGTTAATACGCAAACAGTCAAAACAGCAACTGATATCGATTATATTTACGTATACGCAAGGACTACCCATTAATATACTTCAGGCTGTAAAAGTCCGATAAAAACATCACGAAAAATCAATAAATAACCAATTAGACAACTATATTCGCTGCTTTACTCAAGAAACAGGTAGACATATTAACACAAAAATTGCCACTACGATTTTCACGATGTATTGCCGACGGCTTTTTAGCGTAAGACTGGACTCGCCTGGCAAGTCTTCGGCACTAAATTAAGATTTATGTAAACTCTCCTGGCGAGTTGGTGGCTCTGGATGTGTTAAAATCATCCGTGTTATATTTATCCAACTGTTACTTTTGCTCGACTGAAAATCAGCCCTCCAACTACCCTCAAAATGTGCGGTTAGAGATGTATCCCTTTGTGAATCCTTCACAAATATGTCCCCCCATAGATGATGGGGCAACGTGATGAGGGATGTTCCGGTGATGAGGACACCCACTACGGTACAGTCTCAAATGCCTTTTGAATTTGTAACTACAACCCTTAGTAAAAGTTGGGTCGACTTTTTGGATAATGCGTTTAACGGTTTGCTATATCGATGGCAACTGGGTTTATGCGTGTGATGCAGTGCAATCAGAGATTTTGGTAAAATTTCTGAGGTCAATTTGTTGATTTGTAACTGGCTGGTCCCTATGGTGTCGATACCGCTAGAAATGCTACCGAAATGTGTAATTTTTAGCTGCCGAAGGGCCTTCAGCCCTTCAACGACGATATGCAAAAAATATCTGCATCACAATGTGAACGGAATACAAGAAAACATACATAAAAGATTTTACCCATTTCTAAAAGAGATCAAGTTAAAGAAAAACAATTGTGATAAAATAAATAATTCCAGACGCCATTGTCTCACTAAATCTAATCATAGAGATTTGTTTAAGTAGTCATTGATTTGGTAACTCCGCCTGATACGTTGATCAGAAATACCTTAACGAACCTCAGAAGCTGACCACGCATACAGTTAACCGTCAAACGCGTCACCAAAAGGTCAACGACCTTGCTACCCTACAACACATCAGAGCGACGAACCTCGAACTCGTTAATACTAAGCCCGAAGTTGTACTCAAAGGTGTTGGTCTCGAGCATGTCGATGATGGGCGTGACCACGGCGCGCCCCGCCTCCTTCAGCCGCTGCAGCAGCGGCCGCAGCCAGTCCTGGTTGCCTTCGCAGTGCGCGTCGAGGAACACCAGCACGTCGCCGGTCGCGTTGCGGCTGCCGGCCAGCCGCGCACGGGTCAGGCCCTCCCTAAGTGGGCAGGCGGGTTATGACGGAACCAGTAGGAAGGTTGAGTTAAGGAAGACGCAAGTATGACCCTTCTTCCTAAGTCGATTGTGTCAGGTGCATTGGAGAAATCCAGCATGAGGTGACACTTCCTTTGACTTCTTCCTACCTAACCAGTAGCATACCACCCCGTGACTTTGACGCCTGACGCCATGGGATCGCTTGCGCAAACCACGACGCCCCCGCGACAATAGTCCTCCATAACCTGACTTGTCAGGCAGTCCGGTGCATTGGATCAGTCTAATATCATCCATACTTCTTCTGAACCTATGTGCTCGATGTGAGATGCGTTAAACACCACTACCGTGTTCTGATTCTCTGTCTAATCTTATGTCCTGTTCCAAGCCATACTTTTTCCCAATTGTGTCGGGTTTATGGCGTAACAAATAAATAATAGAAAAACATGAATATTCCCTATTGTTTACAAATCAATGCTCCAATCAATACTTACCCCACTGCAATAACATCTCAGCCATATAAATAATGTAACACACATCTAGAGAAACAGTTTTTGCTACCAACAATAGAAAGAATAAACGATATATTGGAGTTAATTTTAAAAGGACACTCATTCCATCCACAGGACTATGGAAAAAGGAGTGGACAGATTTGAGAGGGATTGAATCCTATTTTCATGGATCCATATATGATACACATTAATATACGGATTTAGTTAATCTAGCAAAAATTATTGTCGTGTCCGTATCGCGGACTTCAACAAACGGATCCAATTTTCTTGTCCGGGTATAAATATCCGGTCCATTACAAGGTTAACTTTAGTAAATACGAGACCTCCTAACTACTTATTTAACTCATGATACTAACAATTTTATAGAACCAATTTAACTTAGACTGGCTCGATGGCGCATTCGGTAGTGACCCTGCCCCATGCGCCAAGAGTTGTGGGTTCGATTCCCACCCAGGACAAACATTCGTATGATGAATACTTGTGTTTGTTCTGTGTCTGGGTGTTAATATCCAATATTTAAGTATATATTTGTAATACCACTGTTGTTTCTGATATCCGTAACACAAGTGCTTAAGCTACTTACCTCGGAGTCAGATCAATGTATGTGATGTAGTCGGATATTTATTATCTATTTATATTATTAATTTAAAGGATTTAAGAAAACAGCTATTCTTTGTAATTTTCATACAAAAGTTGCAGAAAGAAGAAAAATGTTTATGGTTATTAGATAAAACCCTTTAAATTGGTTCCTTAGAATAATGAGTTGAATAAGTAGGTAAGCGGTTTCGCATATACTAATACTAACCTTGTATAAAGAACACTTCGACGCAGCCGCCTGCGCATACACGCACAACACATAAAACATGAAAAATCTTCTTATCACTAATATTTAATGTACAGAAACCTCAATACGACATTCGCAAGGCATACACGATCGAATTATTTTATACAAAAGGGGGTAATTGAAATTTAAGATTGATAACACGTTCTCATTTACAAAGTCACAGCTTAAAAAAATCCAAATACATGTTTTTACATTTTACGAGTACTCAAACTGAAATTTCAGGTTCCCATGACTCCCGTCTCCATCATCATACCATATGATAGTACCATGCACATAAATAAACACCTTAAAAATATGCATTGGTTAAATATCCTGGCTACAAAACCAAAAACTAGGTAGGTATCGGTCTGAAGGCTTTTCTTGTGATGAAACAGTCATACACTACAAGTTACCATTAATATCTGAACATTCATTACTTCATTAATATCTGAGCAGATGCTAGTCAATAACTTCTATACACACAACTAGCCAATAATATCTGAACACTCTTATTTAGCGTCAAGTGTATCTACGCAGCTGGGTAAATGAGAACGTTTTCAAAAACATTATTGTTTTGATGGTATTTTTGTTGACACATCAAACTGCCAGCGTCATCTTATTATATTACTAGCTGTGCCAGCGGTGTCACCCGCGTTTATGGTTAATATTATAAAGACTATTTCCGTCATACATGATTTATATGTAACTTTAACCATTAAGGCTGCACACGCGACGGAAGCTTAAAAAATGGAGTAACTTCTCCCGTTTTCCCAACGTTTCCCTTCACTACTCTGCTCCTATTGATTGTAGCGTGATGAAAAGTATACTATAACCTGCCCAGGAGTATGAAGAATAATTGTACCAAGTTTCGTTAAAATCCGTCGAGTAGTTTTTGTTTCTATAAGGAACATACAGACAGACAGACAGACAAAAATTTTACTGATTGCACTTTGGCATCAGTATCGATCACTAATCACCCCCTGATAGTTATTTTGAAAATATATTTCATGTACAGAATTGTCCTCTCTACAGATTTATTATAAGTATAGATATAGATAAACTATCAAAAGAGTCCCTATTTTAAAATAGTATTTATAGTAAAGTCTGAAGCACTTCCTTCTGTAATTTTCCTCAACTGCTCAGATATTTAAGACCATCTGTGTAGATAGATACCCTTGACGTTATGAGTGTTTAGATATTATTGACTTGTTGTGTGTATAGAAGTTATTGACTAGCATCTGCTCAGATATTAAAGAAGTAATAAATTTTTGCACTTGTCACTGCTTTTTCACAATTTTCCATCTAACCCAGCCCGGCTTTATTTTTGGCTGAATGTGGTTGAAGGGGCATGCTGCCTCTTTGACTCTGCCTAACCCTTCGGGGATTATAGGCGTGATGTTATGTATGTAATAAATGTTCAGATATTAATGGTAACTGGTAGTGTATGGAACTTATTGATATTTTAAACTGTTCAGAAGTATTTGGTCACTTTGTCTGCTCCAATATATCTGACGGCGACTGTACTCGAGCCATGGATGTTTATAAACACATTTGCGTAGATATATCTATTGTCTATTAATAGTATTTAAAGCACAAGCATATTATCCTAACGTCTGTGGGCATCACTCGGCAGGGCGCACTGAAAACCAGAGTCATGGCTTAAATGCTGAGTGAGGCCCTTTTTCTTTGGACATCGCAAACCCGTGTCTGGTTATCGTAAACTCTTTTATATTTTTTTCTCTTCTATCTCTGTCTAACTTGTCGTAATACATTGTGTTACTCCTTTTTTTTGTTGTATCTATTTGTACTGATCTTGGTTGTGTTGTGATGTCCAAATGTAATAAATGATTCTTCCTTTCTTCTTTCTTTGAGGCTAGAGAATAAGCGAACTAGTCTGAATAATCTACATCGTCATCATCCTCCTAGCGTTATATCCCTTGCTTAGACGGGGTCCGCTTAGACAATGATCCAGGATTTAGCGAGTCTGGTAATTACATCGGTAATTTTTGGATCGTGGTTACAATTCCAAAGCTATATGAATTTGCAGGTATAAATACGCACATAGATTTAAAAAAATCAAAGGGACGTGCTCGGGTTTGAACCCACACTCCTCGGTTATAAGGCGTGTGAGCTACCACCGCTCGTCAGTATAATCTACATGATAAAAAAAGGATTTTAAAAACTTTGAGAATCAAGAGAGAGAGGGAGAAGAATCTTGAATTACAGCTCTCTTGGTCAGTCATCTCCAACAGGATGACTTTCAATACGCCAGGCTGTTAATAAACGTTGAGTGATGTTAGATCAATTAACTAGCGGCCTAGGCTTTAATTTAGTTACCGACGTTCAATAAAATAATAAATCTCCAGACTGACACACCAATTCCCAAGTTCCAAAAGCTTGTTCTATGAATACTAGGCAAAGGATAGACATATTTAAATACGTTTATAGACATCCATGACTGGAGTACAAATGTCTATGTTCATCACAAGACATTTGCCCATAGCCCCTTGGTTTCGTGGTCAATCGACCACTCGACCAACGGGCCTGTCAAGTTTAATAAACAGCCTAGGCGTCCAATTAGCTGGCTAAAATAATAACTATGACTGCAACATATCGTCGGTTTAGATGTGATGATAGCTCGTAAGTAACAATTTGGGCATGAATAAGCAAGTGTCACTCACCGGTCAGGCAGACGCAGTATACGGATCAGGTCGGGCGGCAGGCGCGTGCGCACGTAATGGCTCAGCTTGCCCTTCAGCTCCGGCAGCGTCGAGTTGTCGTCCACCAGTATGATCTCCTTCAGGTACACGAACGGCGAGTTCGGGTCCTGGCCCGGGGAACCTGCCAATGATGTCTCATATAATAACATCCTTTAGATACGAACGTCAAAACAGCGAGTGTATGACGGTTCGTTCTGTCTGTCTTCCCCCCTTGGGAAATTGGCGTGAAATTAGTTTATTCTAATTCTGTTACGGCAGCCAAATTCAACGATGATCAGCCAACTACGTAGGATATATTGAAGTACACAAGCGTCTGCGCAAACACAGGTGCACTCTCTGTTCCTTCACTCTCGTCCGGTGAGACGGTACCGACAGGACCGAAGAGAGATACGAGTAAGGCGCTGGACCTTAGCGTGCTTTCCGAAGCACGAGGGAGATAAACCGCCAGCTTCTTGACTCCGGACTGGTACTCAGTAATGTCAACATTGAGAAACTACCACAAATATTGACCCGAGGTATTCGAAAGTACCTTGCTGACGTTATCGCCATTCAGACCCCCTAGTCTCCTGTGGCGCCGAAAGTAGAAGTGCGGCACTCACCCAGCTCCATGGTCTTTCCAGTCGCCCGGTCGACGAAGTTCGCCTTCCGGAACCAGGGGTTGTCGCGGCGCGCGCTGTTGACCACGCTCCACACGGTGCGCACCACCACCGAGTACGGCTCGTTGTGGAAGATGATCACCACCGACGCGGACGGCAGCTGCGCGTCGTACACCACGCGCTGGCACGCCGGGTTGCGGTAGTCTACGCAATAAATTGTATTTATTTATTTAAGGCACAACTGCAGAAAACAACTTAATACATTTACACAGTATCTAAAAACAGGTTTCACAGTAAAATTGAATTCCAGTTAATGTTGCAAACAACATTTCCATAAAATATAAAAAAAAAACCAAAGGAACAGAATAATAATGGGAACACAAATTATGCAAATAGAAAAAAATACATTCGTTTAAGATGAGATATTCTGTCTTACAACTCTTACGAATGACCGTTTTTAGTAAAAATATCCAAGACTTTTAAATTGCCGATATAAAATGTGAACATTGGAAGCAGCGGATCATTAAAAGTAACATTGTATATTTCCATATATATCATAACTTCTGCTGTCCTCAAAAGTGTAAACAGAGTCCAGTGCAACCCAGTCTGTGCAGGCGACTAATACAAGGATATATTTACATACGTATTAACACGAAATCCTCGAAGTGTAGGCAGTCTTTATTGATATAAATCACATATGGGCAAAAAATAAAGTTTAGTTGAGTTAGTTGGAATATTGTGATAAATTAGGGACATGTTGCTAACTCAACGCTCAGCGAAATAATTGTTGGTACATTATTTTTGAGTCCCAGACTTAGATGGGAATATGGGTATTATTAGACTTGCCAGTTGGTTGGTAAGACACTCTGGCCATGAAACCAAAGGTCGTGGCTTCGAATCTCGCTAGAGGCAAACCGGCTTAGTTTGGATAATTTATTTAGAAGTTATTTATTAATTAATTGATTCAGAGCCGCAACAAAAAGTTAAATAGATCACCATCGTGCGAAATACTCCGTACTGGCTATCAGACGGGCCGCAACATTATACTCGGCATCTCACCACATAAACATAGCATCATAAGTTAAAGCTAAGCAACTGGTGTGCTAGTCTGCGTAATTTTATTTATTAGTACATACATACATAACATCACACCCATAATCCCCGAAGGGGTAGGCAGCAATGGGGTAGCATGCCCCTTCAACCACATTCAGCCAAAAATAAAGCCGGGCTGGATTAGATGGAAAATTTTGAAAAAGCAGTGACAACCGTCTAACCTGTCGCCTACACAATCACACACCCAAAACTCGATATACCATTTTTCGCCTTTTACGACATGCTAGGCAAGAACAACAGTTGGCATATTCATTTTAAGTCCCAAACCAACATGGGACAGTGGGCTGGGTTGGATGGAAAGCTGTGAAAAAGGAGTGACAAGTGGCTAGCTCGTCGCCTACTCAGTCACATACTCAGGGTTTTGACCCGTACACCATTAGTCGCCTTTTACGACATGCTAGGCAAGAATCACAGTTGGTACATTCTTTTTTTTGTCCCAGATCAACATGGGCCAAGTCCCAGACTAACATGGGACATTATATATTTATTAGTACATACTTTTAATAAACAGCCACATGTTAAACATGAGGGTCAACGGCAAAGAGGTTGTTAGTTTTCACAGGGCGACTACACAGTCCAGAAATATCACAAGTGCCGACCTTGAAATGGATAAAAGGTACTCGGAAGTCTCACTATCACTTACTCATCATATTTTTAGAGTTATGTCCCGTGTTTTAGACGCTTAGACCATGATCCAGGATTTAGCGAGTCTGGAAATTACATCGTAACCTTAAGATAGGGGAACCAGACTTTTTTTGGATCATGGTTACAAATCCATAGTTGTTTGAATTTGCAGGTTTCATCACGATGTTTTCCCTCACCGTCGAGCAATTGGTATAAATACGTACATAGATTTGAAAAATCAAGAGGTACGTGCCCGTTTTTGAGCCCGAACTCTTCGGTTAAGAGGCGCGTGTCCCTACCATTGAGCTACCACCGCTCCCTATCACTTAGGTACTACACTACATTAATGAATCGCAACTCCGTGATCTTCAAAGACATCATGACTAACCAATAAGGTAGGTAGGCATTTCACTCGGCGGCGACACAGACGAGCACATTTTCACTTAACCCGCATTGATAACGCGGAACTGCTGCCATCGGGCGCGCGCGCCAATTGCGCGTGAAACGAGCTGCTGCGCGCGCGCACCGCAATGGGCACCAGTGCATTCAGACTTTCGATATACCACAGCTAGATATCCCCATACTCTCTATGCCTAGGACTCCATGATAACAATGATTGATTGACTTTATCAAAACATGTACATTTCATCATCATCATCCTAGCGTTATGTCCCGTGCTTAGTCGGGGTCCGCTTAGATCATGATCCAAAATAAAGCGAGTCTGGTAATTACGTTGAAGCGACTGCCGATCTGACCTTCGTAACCCATATATAGGGGAACCAGACAATTTTGAATCATGATCAAAACTTGGATATTTACAGATTGAACAATTCGAACAACGAGTTTTATGCTTTAGGTACATACATACATAACATCACGCCCATAATCCCCGAATTTTTTATGCTTTACATGAAAACCTAATCTCTTGTTGGTCTGGGATTTAAAACGAATGTGCCAACCGTGTTCCTTGCTTATAGCATGACGAAAAAGGCGACTAATGGGTTTTGGGTGTGTGATTGCGTCGGCGACGAACTAACCACTTGTCGCTACTTTTTCACAATTTTCCACCTAATAACTAACTTAATTTTTAGCAGAATGTGGTTGAGAAGGTTGGCTGCCTCTTTGATATGTATGACCCGAGGCTTTGGTCGCGTGGTACATCGATAAAACATAGCCTTTAAGTTATTCGGGTGCATGAGCTATATTATTGTAAAGTTTCATTAAAATCCATTCAGTAGTCTTTGCCTGAAAGAGTAACAAACATCCATACATCCTTACAAATTTTTACGTTTATAATATTAGTAGGATGAGTACTTAAATTGCCTTACGCTCCCCTAGGGGGGACGCGACCTACTGGTTGGGACGTCTTAGTATAAGTAGTATACTATCAGCCGCCGGACGAGAATAGTACGGTACCCCCTACTGTTCCCGTCGCCCCCCTTGTCGGGGGGTGTAAGTGGTGCCCGCCGTTTAGGGTGGGTCTCCAGCGGAGGTGTTGTGGCTATGAAGGCTGAGCCATTCCCCATGACACCTTCACTAGAGCGATGAGGGGTACCACGGTGTATTAGTGGGTATACCCCGGCCACTTCCATCTTGGCTGGAGCAGGGGCCCCCGGGAGTCCCACACACCACCCTGCCCCCCCGGGTCGAGTGACGGTGCGTAAGAAGTATTATACTATGTGTGATCTTCAGACTGCCATTTTAAGGTCTCTTAAGTGAAAAACCACCGTTACAGCTGTCATGACTAGTTACTACTTTAAATTGACCTTAAAACCATAGGAGCAGCATGCATAAATCTATGCACTGGACAAACTCTTGGTCGGAGCCCAATACATTTATTAACAGTTCAAGCATCTGTTTATATTTTTGGTTGTTATAGCAACAGTAAAAATATAAAATCATATCCCGCAGCCACTTTTTGGGTTTAATACTTCAAAATTAACCCTTCCAAGATGTTAATTGACTTAAAAAAGTTTATTTTATCTATGATATGTTGTATCGTATGTAAATGAAAAAAAGAGTTACAATTTGAACTAAGTAAGTACATTATGTAACAATTTTCATATGAAGAAAAGTTTTTGTGGCATTCAGTTACTGGTTGATTAGGACAATACAGGTGTCACAACATACATACATAATGTCACACCTTTTTCCGCAGAGATCACATCCTTACATTTGCTATGATTCTGACAAACACCTTTCGCTTCTTCTACATTCATAAGTCTTTTCATACATGCTCGTCGATTAAGGGTGTCTCATGAAGTGTGCATCTGAAGGTTAATTTAATAAACCAGTTACTGCAAAACTAGACGTATACTAAGCAATGCTAAAAGCAGCATTGCCTACCATCTGACCCATTGCTTTTTATTCAACTAAAAGAAGAGAAGATTCTAAAGTTTTTCATTAATATTAATTTTTAGTTCTATTATTATTTTATTTAACCCTAGAGGATTAATCACTCGAATAATTACCCGAAAATATCTCAGATACCAATAAAAAGGGTGATGATATAATAAATGATCTTATCACCTATCGACTCAACATAAATATGGTAACTTAACAATACTCAAACATCTCACACTCTGATGGATTTTGTATATAAACACTGAAGTTAGTGTTTTGAACTAATTATACTTGTATAAACACTTATGTTATGAATCTATCTTCAGCTGTTCAGCCATTGTTCGACTTTAGTAATATGTATTAAATTTAAAGCACTATTTCACCATACATTTATGGTAGATGAGTATGTTATCCAAATTTAGTAAAACTATCATATAAAATATGATGATGATAAAAATACTTACTAATATATCATTTGAATAAACTACTTAATCCCACAAGGAAAAAACATTGATCACTAAATACACCTTATGTTGGGTACATATAAACACAGCATTTATAACTTTCCATACAGGAAACTATTGGTAGTTGTCATCATATCATTAAAAACTTGCATGAAAAAAGTTAATTATCTTGGAATTAGCATTCAATTCACTTTGTAACTTTTCCAAAACTTTCTACCCAAGTATCTACCGTAAAACTCTGTAGTACATTACAGAGATTCTTATCAGGACTAGTTAATAAACCAATAAGTGCCGGTAACGAATAAAACTATTTTACGAGACGTAAACAACATACCTCTCAAAGTTCTGTTATACGCTATCCGCTCGCTCAAATGGACATTTACGGCTAACTTTTTCTCAGATTCTTCACCGAGCCGTTTGTCCTCTCCCATCAGGTGTGCTGCAACGCCTCCTTCGCCTAATCCAGGTATAATCCTGGCTTCGTCTTCCAAAATCTGTCTTTCATACTCTCTTTCCAGGGGGTCGGAGAACTGCGCGCGGGCGGAGCGCCTCCCTCCGCGCCATTGCTCGAACATGGCCAGGATAGTCACCACCAGTACCAGCAAGAGGCATATCTTAGCAGCGTGACGGCACTTTCTTACGGGAAACTTAAGCATAATTTGAAAACCGGCGACGCGGCAGCACTCCACGGCGTGCGGGGGACAACTGACTTTGACGTTTCGGCCATATTTGTTTACAGTTAGGGTTTTCCAAAACAGGAAGGCAGAACGTAAACGAAACATGCAGCCTTATCAGTAGGAAATACTTTTTTTCTATTGTTTGACCCTTTTTCAATTTCTTTCTCTTCTTATTATTTCAATAAAAACGCTAAAATGCAATAATGCTTAACCCCAAACAACTTTTTTACAGTTATTGGAAATCGGTATTACACAAATATTCAATTATATATACTTATTAATAACGTTAAATTATTTGATTTTATTTAGCAGTATATTAACTGCTAAATCAGATTTAATTTCAGTGAGCTAGCTTAGATTTCGAATAGTGTAACCAAAACGTATAAAAAAACTTAGACATGTAGTGCTTGTTTATTGAGAATTTGGGAGTGCGAAGCTATATGAACATTCTAGCTATGCCCGCGTTTCACCCGCTTTTATGGATAATGTTATATAACCTATGGCCTTCCTCGATATATTGGCTATCTAACATTGAAATAATGTTTCAAATCGGATCAGTAGTTTCTGAGATTAGCGTGTTTAAGCAAACAAACACACTTCCGCTTTATAATATTAGTATTAGTATAGATTATGCCATGTTGATGATGATGGCTCAAATACTGAGTCTAAATATTGAGGATAAGATGGAAAACCGTTGTTTTTAAGTTCATTGCCATCATGGGCATGTCAATCAATTTGTCAGTATATATGTTTTTTTGTATATTTACTATTTATAAGTGCTTTCTTGAAGCCTATATAAATAAAGAAATTTTGAATTTTGAATTTGAATTTGAAGTATTAAATTATGTGCGCACATTTAAAATACTTTGTGTGACAGAAAAAGCAAAACAAATATTCAAATCGTTCATACAAGTATATTTCATAAAAATATAAATACTTTTTACAAGATCTCACACAATATTGCACCTACATCAATACATTTATTAATCGAATACAAAATTAAACAACTGAGATAATTACAATGTCTAAATTAGTGGAATGTCAGTTAAGTACAGCATTAAATTTAAATAGGAAATATAGCTCAGTTAAATATTAATACTTCATTAAATATCATACACTCGCTTCGATTTGCTTATTGGCTGACACAAAGGACGGCGCTCAATCAGAGACACATAGTGGCAACGTCGCATTCGCTAGCTTTTCCCCGCAGCTCTGCCCGAATGCTGTGTGGTCTGCAGAAACTAATTTTCAAAATGATAATGAAATGCCTAATTTATTAGGGATAAAAAATATATCCTTATTATTATAATTCACACTTTGGGCGTAATAAATTTGCTCACATCAGTTGATCATTAAAATCAGTGGTATATAACATCGAGAAAGCATATAGCACCGTAGAATAAAAACTAACTAGCCATGTGTTTCAAATTATAGAAAATATTTTATATTTATAGTAACTATGTCTGTACTGTTCATAAATAAACCCTTTCGATTAAAAAAAAAATTTTGGAAATCGGTTAACAATTCTCAGAGATATCGAGTAACATAAATACAAGAAAAAAAAAAAAAAAAAAGAATCAGTCGAAATGAGAACCTCCTTTTTTTTGAAGTCGGTTAAAAAATAGTCTTAGCCGTGAAAATTTAACAAACTCCAATAGATTCAAAATATTAGCAAATATATGTACATTATTGTGTTTTAATACACACATTTAAAATATTATAACTATTAAATAATGTCAGCGGAATATTTGAAAACAACGAAAAATAACCACATTTAATAATTTAATAGATAATTATCAAGAAATTATCGTAAACATACATAGTGAGCGGTTGAACGAAACGGTCTGCTTCGATCGTAATTACTTGATAATATCGGTAAATTATCGGACAATTTCTGAAAACAATTTCTCTACTTACATAAAATTGTAATTCCCTCTATCTAACTAACTAACTTACTAAACTTCATGCCACTTCCCTATGGTAAGCAGAGAGAACGCCTATCTAAAACATAAAAATCTGCCAATTATCAGTAAATCATCCGATAATTTCAGTACATCTACACTTAGCCTTAAATAACGTTACTTATTCCCCTCGCTGTTAACCCTAGCCGTCTCTTTGAACAGCGCATCGGCCGCAGCCTGCTGTGACTTGGACAATTTTGCTCCCTTCATGTCCAGCACCTTATGGAATTCAGCTATCGTGGACTCGGGCAGAAGCTGAGCGAACTGGGCCACGAAGCCTTCCAGGTTTCCGTCTAAAGGAGCCATCACTAACTTCAGGATCATCTCCGCTTTCGTCATCAGTTTAATCACTACCTTCGTGTACATTGCTGGGGCTGGCCTCTTCACCTCAGACCCAATAGAAGGCAGCTCTAACAGGGCCGTTTTCAGCATATGCGTATCTAGCAGCAACTGCTCAGAACCTACGGTCGAAATCGGCTTGCACTTATAAATGTTCTGAATGAACTTCGGAATGAAGGAATTCGCGAATCGTATACAGAACTGAGTGAAGTACTTTCTGGATGACGCTAAGTTGTCTCGAAGATTTGGGACTGTGTTTTTGAGGTGCATGATTATTTGCGTGACGTAAGAGCTCTGGTCGCCGACATTGTCGAAGTTCAGCCAGGAGATCTTGGTCATCGCCTGAAGAGCCGGCTCGCACGCCATCTCCAGGTCTTGGACCAGCATCTGGATGCAGGTGTTGATCATCTTGTGGAACAGGTCCTGCTCGGGGGTGAGGTCGATCTTGCCGGCCAGCCCTGGCGCCACTTTCTCCTTCAGCTTCTGTTCCAGGTGGACCGTTGTTTCAAGGCAGTATTCTGATGTTGTGATCACGCTGGTGATTTTAGCGATCTCCTGTTTGGTGTACCTGGTGAAGAGTGTTAATATTGGGTTTATTGTTTTTTGCAGCATTTTAGGATTATATAAACCTGAGGACATCCTGTCGTACTAATAGGCTATTTGACTAGTTTCCGAAAACATAAATAAGGACACTAGGAATACCATTTATTTTAATTTATTTTAATAATTTTAATTTATTTTACTTTTTCACGATACGTAGGTGCGGGCACAGCACTGCTAGTCGTATATAATTATATAAGTCTCTATCTGCGCTTTACGAAATATTACAAGAACACTTTTTTATACTTACATAGAAAATTATGGTCACCCTACAGAATTTGTCTCATATATATATTTTTAAATCAATTTTCTCTTAAAGTATGACATTTAGAAGACTAGACGCTTTGTTAGATTTCAATTAAAAATTGGTTAAAATACTTACCATAATGTGCGGTAGCGTAGAAGGCTTATCCTAGTCAATACTGCAGAAAATATTGGGCCCTCAGTTCTGACGTTTTAGGAAAATTCAAATTCCATTTACATTTTAACTATTAACTTTCTCGTCATTATTGCTTTTTTACTAATTTACAGACGTGCTTAAGTAAAATATATTATAGTCGTATTTAAGTATTTCTTTAGACAAATCCATGTTCTGTTGATTCCTCAGTACAAACATTTATGAACTGAGGGCCCTTGTTAAACCGCAATAACTCTGTAATAGCGTATTCTACATATTTGAGAATTTCTTAAGAATTGTAAGAATTTCTTAACTAAAACCTTAAATAAAAATTATCAGCCCAGAGGCAGTACTTTCTGAGATTCAGGCTATGTCATTGATGCAGGCATCAGGATTGAGAGCCCTAGCTATTTCATCATAACAGCTTTATTTCGCGTTTAAGAAATGTATGGCATATTACCCTAAGTTTTACCAAATTTTAACTAAATTCTATGTAAATCTTATTTTGTTTTGCAAAGATTTAAAATTTGGGCCCTCAATCCAGATGCACACGTCACAACGCCTACTTCGGCAATATGGCGTCGAATGACGTCACGCGTTTGTACAAAAAATTGGAAGAAGGTCGAGTCGTTCGCATTCTTTTGTTTATTTGAGTTTGTACCTGTAATTTACTATGAAAATGAGCTATACATGGTGCGCAATGTAGTATCCTCCAAATGGCGATACAGTGACGAAGAAGTCTTTGCGCCGTTTATTGGGTCCTGTCAAAAACAGCCAGCCATAATGATGACTAAGCCTTAGTGTCCTAATAACAGAGCTTATGGATATTACTTAAAAAAAACCTCATTAATAATTTTTTTTATAATGTACGTTACGTAATACTTAAACGCCCCCTAGGGGCAAATGTTCCGTGTGATGAACTCAAGTCATGGATGTCTATAAACATATTTAAGTATGTCTATCCGTTCACCTAGTTCAAAACTAAGCTTGTGCTCGTCTTATGGATACTAGGTGAACGGATCGACATACTTAAATATGTTTATAAACATCCATGACTCGAGTTCATCACAGGAAATCATCATAGATAGTATCCATAGCACGAGCACAAGCTTAGTTTGGAACTAGGGAATTGGTGTCAGTCTGGGGAATTTATTTATTAGTTGATCCGCTTTCAAAAGCGGGCGTGTACCTGGCGCCGGCGGGCGCGGCGTCGTCCTTGAGCAGCGTGTGCAGCCCGCTGACGAGGCCGGGCGCGGCGCCGGCGCCGGCGCGCGGCAGCGCCGCCTGCAGCACGCCGCCCGCGTACTCGCGCAGGTACTTCGCGAACACGCCCGACAGCTCTGCCTCACACACACAACAATGCACTATTAATAACAATCTGGCTGGCCAGCACAATAAAATACAAAATACGAACTCGCTAATCACTATTACCATAACTAGGACGATGCTAGAACGATGCCCAGGCACAGGAAATACCTCGATCAGCATCATGTTATAGGTCAAACATGGGAAAACAAAGATTCTAAAAGTGATCTTCTCGTCCCCGCACCACTCTCCCTACATCCTATCGCCCCGCAGCCCCGCCGCCTCGTCGCCCCGTCGCCCCACGGCCCCGTCGCCCCTCCGCCCCGTCGCCCCGCCGCCCCGCACTCACCCAGCATGGGCTCGCCGGTGGTGAGGCGCGCGCACTGCACGAGACACTTCTTGTAGAACAGGAACAGCTCGCCGCACGACGCGATCACCGCGCCCGCGCCGCACCCCGCGCCCACTTCAGAAGACTTCGCGTCCTGTGACGTCATAAACGTTAACATATGGAGTTTTAGCCATCATGCGTAGATAAAGAGTATTTATTCGAATAAAACCCCCGCAAATCAATAGACGTAGTCTTTGTCAAGTATGTTTCAGTAGGCCTAGTGCCTTCTAACGGGATACGATGGCGGCCATGAGACTCTATTTAGGGGCCGAACTTAATTTAACAAGAGGTGAAACTGAAGACTCGGCGGCTAAACGGTTAACAAATACTTACATACATGCATTATCAGTAATGTTTTAACATTGAAGAATATATTAGTTTTACAAAACTGTTTGTTCGTTCAAGCATGTTCCCCAGCTTGCTCGCAAACACGCTCGCCAGCCCGCGCGCTCACCTGCACGAAGCGGTCCATGAAGGAGCGCAGGTTGGCGTCCAGGCTGTGTATGTAGAGCGACAGGTACGGCTCGAAGCGCGCGCTCACCTGCACGAAGCGGTCCATGAAGGAGCGCAGGTTGGCGTCCAGGCTGTGTATGTAGAGCGACAGGTACGGCTCGAAGCGCGCGCTCACCTGCACGAAGCGGTCCATGAAGGAGCGCAGGTTGGCGTCCAGGCTGTGTATGTAGAGCGACAGGTACGGCTCGAAGCGCGCGCTCACCTGCACGAAGCGGTCCATGAAGGAGCGCAGGTTGGCGTCCAGGCTGTGTATGTAGAGCGACAGGTACGGCTCGAAGCGCGCGCTCACCTGCACGAAGCGGTCCATGAAGGAGCGCAGGTTGGCGTCCAGGCTGTGTATGTAGAGCGACAGGTACGGCTCGAAGCGCGCGCTCACCTGCACGAAGCGGTCCATGAAGGAGCGCAGGTTGGCGTCCAGGCTGTGTATGTAGAGCGACAGGTACGGCTCGAAGCGCGCGCTCACCTGCACGAAGCGGTCCATGAAGGAGCGCAGGTTGGCGTCCAGGCTGTGTATGTAGAGCGACAGGTACGGCTCGAAGCGCGCGCTCACCTGCACGAAGCGGTCCATGAAGGAGCGCAGGTTGGCGTCCAGGCTGTGTATGTAGAGCGACAGGTACGGCTCGAAGCGCGCGCTCACCTGCACGAAGCGGTCCATGAAGGAGCGCAGGTTGGCGTCCAGGCTGTGTATGTAGAGCGACAGGTACGGCTCGAAGCGCGCGCTCACCTGCACGAAGCGGTCCATGAAGGAGCGCAGGTTGGCGTCCAGGCTGTGTATGTAGAGCGACAGGTACGGCTCGAAGCACTCGCCGATGGCGCGCACCCACGCGGACGTCGCCGCGCCCGCGCCGCCCTCCGCGACCGCGACCGCGCCCTCCGCCGCGCCCGGGGGCGCCTCGCCGCCCGGGAACGCCTGATGGTAGACATTCAAATTAGTAATCCCAATGGCTACGAAGAGTTCAAGAAGATATAAGCTTCTCAAACCATGAAGCCAGAAATAAAATTTATTTGGGTTGGATGGAAAATTGTTAAATAAAAACTAGTCAGAAGTACAGCCACTTCTCATCACTGACATAATTACAAGCCCAACATTCGTGGGCGCACGCAAGGGGGAATACTTCGAAACTCGTGTGCCAAGGCATATTTACTATAAAAATCTATCAATAATTAATTGACTGGCCCGATGGTCGATTGGTCAGAGACCCTGGCCACGAAACCGAGGGCCCCGGTTTGAATCCCGCTAGGGGCAAATGTTTCGTAAGATGAACATGGGCATTTGTACTCGAGTCATGGATGTTTATAAACGTATTTAAGTATGTCTATCCGTTCACCTAGTATCCATAGCACAAGCATAAGCCCTGTTTGGGACTAGGGAATTGGTGTGTCAGTCTTGAGAATCTTGAGAATTTATATTCAGTGCCCCCGCCTGGACAAAAAAAATATTGTATCCCCCCCCCCCCCCCCCCTGGCCCAAAAGCTGCGTACACCCATGCCAACATACAACCCAATATATCAGTTAGTTCACACTTGAGTCCCAGATCTACATGAGCCTTCTTTCAATTTCGCCAATTACAATTAGCTTGCTACTTACATTAAATTTAAACCATGTCCTTAGTGAAAATTTTCCCATCATACCAATAAAGTGAAGTCCACATATTCGCAAGTCGAGAGGGGCGAGGGTAACAGCTATTTTCAGCGACTTACGTCTTTGGCGTCCGGCTCGAAGGCGCTCTGCTTGTCCAGCGCGGACGGGTCTATACTCTCCGCCGCCGCCAAGTCAGTACCTGACAATAACAGACAAAGTCAGTATCTGACAATAACAGACAAAGTCAGTATCTGACAATAACAGACAAAGTCAGTATCTGGCAATAACAGACAAAGTCAGTATCTGACAATAACAGACAAAGTCAGTATCTGACAATAACAGACAAAGTCAGTATCTGACAATAACAGACAAAGTCAGTATCTGACAATAACAGACAAAGTCAGTATCTGACAATAACAGACAAAGTCAGTATCTGGCAATAACAGACAAAGTCAGTATCTGACAATAACAGACAAAGTCAGTATCTGACAATAACAGACAAAGTCAGTATCTGACAATAACAGACAAAGTCAGTATCTGACAATAACAGACAAAGTCAGTATCTGACAATAACAGACAAAGTCAGTATCTGACAATAACAGACAAAGTCAGTATCTGGCAATAACAGACAAAGTCAGTATCTGACAATAACAGACAAAGTCAGTATCTGGCAATAACAGACAAAGTCAGTATCTGGCAATAACAGACAAAGTCAGTATCTGACAATAACAGACAAAGTCAGTATCTGACAATAACAGACAAAGTCAGTATCTGACAATAACAGACAAAGTCAGTATCTGGCAATAACAGACAAAGTCAGTATCTGACAATAACAGACAAAGTCAGTATCTGACAATAACAGACAAAGTCAGTATCTGGCAATAACAGACAAAGTCAGTATCTGACAATAACAGACAAAGTCAGTATCTGACAATAACAGACAAAGTCAGTATCTGGCAATAACAGACAAAGTCAGTATCTGACAATAACAGACAAAGTCAGTATCTGACAATAACAGACAAAGTCAGTATCTGGCAATAACAGACAAAGTCAGTATCTGACAATAACAGACAAAGTCAGTATCTGACAATAACAGACAAAGTCAGTATCTGACAATAACAGACAAAGTCAGTATCTGACAATAACAGACAAAGTCAGTATCTGGCAATAACAGACAAAGTCAGTATCTGACAATAACAGACAAAGTCAGTATCTGACAATAACAGACAAAGTCAGTATCTGGCAATAACAGACAAAGTCAGTATCTGACAATAACAGACAAAGTCAGTATCTGACAATAACAGACAAAGTCAGTATCTGGCAATAACAGACAAAGTCAGTATCTGGCAATAACAGACAAAGTCAGTATCTGACAATAACAGACAAAGTCAGTATCTGACAATAACAGACAAAGTCAGTATCTGGCAATAACAGACAAAGTCAGTATCTGACAATAACAGACAAAGTCAGTATCTGACAATAACAGACAAAGTCAGTATCTGACAATAACAGACAAAGTCAGTATCTGACAATAACAGACAAAGTCAGTATCTGACAATAACAGACAAAGTCAGTATCTGACAATAACAGACAAAGTCAGTATCTGACAATAACAGACAAAGTCAGTACCTGACAATAACAGACAAAGTCAGTATCTGACAATAACAGACACAGTCAGTACCTGACAATAACAGATACACATTCAGCAAATACCACAATCAAAGAGCTCAGACTCCAGATTCCAAACGTATATAATCCAATTACATAACAAATATCCGACGACATCACACACATTGAACTTGACTCCGTGGCAGCTTAAGCACTTGTGTTACGGATATCAGAATCAACAGTGGTATTACAAATATATACTTAAATATTGGATATTAACACAAGTATTCATCACACGAATGTTTGTCCTGGGTGGGAATCGAACCCACAACTCTTGGCGCATGGGGCAGGGTCACTACCGAATGAGCCATCGAGCCAGCCTATGTTAGTCTATTACATATGTTTATAATATAGTAAACTAACTAACTAAACTTCACGCCATTTTCCTAGCGGGGTAGGCAGAGAGAACCGAACGCCATATGGCACGGTCCTTACACACCTCACTTGCTTCTTCAACATTCATGATCCTTTTTATACAAGCTCTACGGTTTTTATGGCTCCTGATATCACCTTCTGTTAATACACGACCAATCTGGTCGTGGTAGGTGAGCCTGGGCCTTCCGCGGCTCCTACATCCTTCCACATTCGCATTGTATATCTGTTTAGTCAATCTTTCGTCATCCATTCTTTCCACATGTCCGAACCGGAGCATGCCTCTTCTTACCTTGACTCCGACGCTGTCTACCAGACCGACTCTCTTTCTTACATCATCATCCCGAACGCAGTCTGTGAGCGATACACCGCAGATTGTACACAGCGCACGTGTTGCTATATTTATAATATAGTACTGGTTCCTTATAGTCCGCTATGGTATGACCCTCTTGTAAGATGAATCCGCTCTTGCGCTAACTGCCCTGGGTGCTTAGCCAAATGCGCGCCAGCGATTCCATAATGAACTTCGCTACCGCTCGTATCGCGCCACAGACTTGTTTACTAACAACTCATAGTGCGGAACTCGGAGTTAGTTCCCGATTTGTTTACCCGAATAAGTCTGTGGCGCGACTCGTATCGAAGAGCGATAGCGAAGTTCGAAATGGAATCGCTGGCGCGCATTTGGCTAAGCACCCAGGGCAGTAGTCGCTACCTTTTAAGATATGTGATATTTAAAAGAGTAACTATCAAGTTTCTTGCTGGTTTTTTCTCTATAGTCTATAGGTGGTAATGTTTTCTTTTCTGTTCATATTGATTATTTATTAGTGCTTTCTTGAAGCCAATATAACCGTAGAGCTTGTATGAAAAGGATCATGAATGTTGAAGAGGCGAGTGAGGTGTGTAAGGATCGTGCAGTATGGCGTTCGGTTCTCTCTGCCTACCGCGTGAACTTTAGTTAGTCTATACTAATATTATAAAGAGAAAAGATTTGCATTTTTGTGTGTGTGTATGTTTGTAATGAATAAATTCAAAAACTACTCTGCCGATTTCAAAAATTCTTTCACCATTGTAAAGCTACATTATCCGGAAGTAACATAGGCTATATTTTATCCCCATTATTCCTACAGGAACGGGAACTATGCGGGTGAAACCGCGGGGCGCTGCTAGTTAGTTATACATACATACATAATGCCACGCCTTTTTCCCATGGGGGTAGGCAGAGATTACGCACTTCCATGTGTTACGATCCTGACATACACCTTTAGTTAGTTACTAGCTGTGCCAGCGGTGTCACCCGCGTTTATGGTTAATATAATAAAGACTATTTCCGTCATACATGATTTCTATGTAGCTTTAACCATTAAGGCTGCACACGCGACGGAAGCTTAAAAAATGGAGTAACTTCTCCCGTTTTCCCTTTACTACTCTGCTCCTATTGATTGTAGCGTGATGAAAAGTATACTATAACCTGCCCAGGAGTATGAAGAATAATTGTACCAAGTTTTGTTAAAATCCGTCGAGTAGTTTTTGTTTCTATAAGGAACATACAGACAGACAGACAAAAATTTTACTGATTGCATTTTTGGCATCAGTATCGATCACTAATCACCCCCTGATAGTTATTTTGAAAATATATTTCATGTACAGAATTGACCTCTCTACAGATTTATTATAAGTATAGATAAATAAAGAGATAAATTTAATTTAGCCGGCACCGACCGGTGAAGCGCTTGTGCAGCAGCAGCTCGAAGTTGTACGTCTTCTGGATGGCGTACAGCAGCAGCTTCACGTCCACCTCGCCGCGCCGCGCCGCCATCATGCTGCTCAGCTCCGCCTTCGTTATCTGACGCAGAAACAGTACAAGAAGCTATCAGCGGGAGGCGAGTGTAGCAGAGCTGCCTTAACCTGAAGAATAGGTTAAGTTATAGGTGGCTGGGCAAATGAGGAAATAAAAAAAAATCTTTGATAAATATTAATGATCCATTGGTAATCTTGTCCGAGAGGGGCCCTCTTGTACATAATAAGACTTTTTTTAACTTTTTAAACCGAGCAATTGGTTAAGCACGACCAAGAACTTGTTCATATGTTCCAGATGATGTATTTCTGTTGCCTCTATGACAACAAATACTTGAAAACAGAATAAAATAAATATTTAGGGGGGCTCCCATACAACAAACGTGATTTTGATGCCGTTTTTTGCTAGATATTGGTACGGAACCCTTCGTGCGCGAGTCCGACTCGTACTTGGACGGTTTTATTAGTACCTGATTGCTGCTTACTGAACAAGCTTTCAGGTATGTTCTCAAACTCGCTCCCGAACATGACAACGAACTTCGTCTAAACACGATACAGACTCCACCATTTTATTATAATTGCTCCCGAGCGTGTCACTGGACATGCTCCCGAACACGCTCACGAACATGCTCCCGAACACGCTCACGAACATGCTCCCGAACACGCTCACGAACATGCTTCCGAACACGCTCACGAACATGCTCCCGAACATATTCGCGAGCGTGCTAACGAACATGCTTCCGAACACGCTCTCGAGCTTGCTGCCGAACATGCTCGGCCGCTCACCTTGCAGAACTGGCTAGCTATCCGCTCGCTGAGCCGCCAGCCGGCCGGGAACATGTTGGCGAGCGTGTCCTCGAAGGTGAGCAGGTGCTTCTTGAGCCACGCGTAGCGGCGCTCCACGTGCGAGATCCACGCGCACTCCTGCTCCGCGGAGAACAGGTGCTGGTACTCCTGCCGGGGAACAATGCAATGTTAATAATAACAACATATACATATATATATATATAATAAAAAGCTTGTCACTGCTTTTTCACAATTTTCCATCTAACCCAGTCCGGCTTTATTTTTGGCTGAATGTGATCGAAGGGGCTTGCTGCCCCTTTGACTCTGCCTACCCCTTCGGGGATTATGGGCGTGATGTTATGTATGTATGTATGTATCATCACGCCCGCAATCCCGACGGGTAGGGGTAGAATCCGACGAACAGTATGCTGATATTTTTTTTATTTTTTTTTTTTAATCTTTAGACTGACACACCAATTCCCTAGTTCCAAACTAAGCTTATAAGCTTGTACTATGCATACTAGGTGAACGGATAGACATACTTAAATACGTTTATAAACATCCATGACTCAAGTACAAATGTCCATGTTCATCACACGAAACATTTGCCCCTAGCGGGATTCGAACCCGCGACCCTTGATTTCGTGACCAAGGTCTCTGACCACTCGACCAACAGGCCCGACAAACGATCCATATTAACGTGAGCCAGTTTACATAAAAAATATGAAACGGTAGCGGTATCACCTGCAGTTGCATGTCGATGAACCAGGCGAGCAGCTGCTGCTTGACGCGCGGCTCCAGGATGTCCAGCACGCCGCACGCCTCCGCCAGCGTGCGGTGAGACACTGACGACTTGCTGCCGCCTGCAAGTACCGACGAATAAAGGAGGAGGTTATTAAGTTACCGGCTTCCCAGACATTAAAATCCAGCTGGTCAGAGATGTTACAGATATTCATATGTCCAGTAGGACATATACATTTTTCCAGTACAAAAATCATCATCTCCCTAGCGTTATGTCCCGTGCTTGGACGGGGTCCGCTTACACCATGATCCAGGATTTAGCGAGTCTGGTAATTACATTGAAGCGACTGCCGATCTGACCTTCGTAACCCTAAGATAGGGGAACCAGACAATTTTTGGATCATGGTTACAAATCTAAAGTTGTTTGAATTTGCAGGTTTCATCACGATGTTTTCCCTCACCGTCGAGCTAGTGGTATAAACGCGTACATAGATTTGAAAAATCCAGAGGTACATGCCGGGTTTGAACCCGCACTTAACCGGTTAACAGGCGCGTGTCCTTACCATTGAGCTACCATCGCTTAATTTTTTTCCTTTTTTTTCTTTCAGGACAAAAAATAGACTACCTATATAATTTCTCAGGGTTTTAAACTCTAGGCGTTTCGTCATGTCTCAGGTGGCGGACATAAACAAGAAGGCGGAGCGCAGCGAGAGCATGGTGCGCGAGATCACGTCGGAGATCAAGCAGCTGGACTGCGCCAAGTGGAACCTGACGGCGGCCATCACGGCGCTGAACCACCTGCACATGCTGGCGGGCGGCGTGCACGCGCAGGCGTAGACTATAGACTATACCTAAGAGATTTCAGTACTATCCAACTTCATCGCATCAGTCAAGTCATTTAAGCGTGAAGACATTACAAATAGTCAGAGTAATGTTCGCATTTTTTATATTAGTAAGTAAGTATAGTAGTAACATAGTATAGTAAAGTAAGTATTAGTATGGCCATGGGCGCGCGCGGCTGGTGAGTTTTGGCCAAGAACTTTTTGGGTAGCTGAGCCATCAAAGTGTAAGTATCAGTGAGGATACCACAATAAAAATACCGATTTAATGTAATGTGACCCCAGTTAGAGCGCAACAAGCCACTTGGCTTGCAGTGACACTCCTTGTCACTGCCAAAGTACTGGTTTACTCTTTTAATGTAACTCGAGTTAAGGTACAAGGGCCTCACTGGTGAAGGCCTGCTTGAAGTCGTCGCGGATCTGCGTGGCGAGCTGCGCGCGCACGGCGTGCACCTCGTCGCGCAGCGCGCTCAGCTCGCGGATGTCGCGGTACGCCTCGAAGTGCTGCAGCACCTGCGGCCACACGGGGGTATTGAGTGACGGGGGGAGGGTGTCGCCTTGAGGTACCCACGACCTTTCACATACAACTGCGCGGTTTATTCCTAGTGAATGACAGGTGGATTTTGTATGATTAAACCATTCAGTTTCTAAACAGGCCTGCTATAACAGATGACAGAAAGCCCTCAGTATACTATGTACCAGGAGTAGGTTGAGCTACACTCACGACATATTTTATTACGTGCCGGGGTCAGGGTGTCACCTTGAGGTATCCCATGACCTGCCACAAACGCGACGCTATTATGTGCTGGGGTAGGACGCCGCCTTGAGGGACACCCACGAGCTTCCCCACGAGGTTCCAACGTGCCGGGGCGAGGATATCACCTTGAGGTATCCCCATGACTTGCTACATACGCTATGTGTTGGAGTAAACGCAAACAGTGGCGCCACCAACCACGAGACATAACCGGCGAGCGGCACATCCCTACCAACGTGTCCCTGCACTACTCGCTCTTGTTCTCTGTGCTTCCTGAACGAACGTGTAAGCTGCCCTATTTGTAATTAATATAATTAATATAATCCTCATTAATCTAAATATATACAAGTATTTTATCAAGCAATCGAGTGCTTTATTTACCAACACTCTGTTATTTCATAGTGGGGGGAGGACACCGCCTTGAGGTACCCCACGATGTGTCAGATGCGCCAGGTTATTTTGTGGCGGGGTGAAGTTTCCTTAATGCATCCTCAAGGTACACCCCTGAAGGGGTGTGCGGAGCCCAAGAAGATTCCAAGATTGTAGTTGCCCAGCATAGGCAATTTTTACGGCTGGTACATTATTTTTATATCCCTACATGGGAATACTATATGGGCCCCAGTATCATTGATCCGCGTGTGACGGCCGCCAGCGCGTGCAGGCGCCCACCTCCATGATGGCCTGCATGGGCAGCACGATCTCCTTGTAGCGGCGCGCGTCGGTGAGCCGGCGCAGCGCGTGCACGCCGCCCGCCAGCATGTGCAGGTGGTTCAGCGCCGTGATGGCCGCCGTCAGGTTCCACTTGGCGCAGTCCAGCTGCTTGATCTCCGACGTGATCTCGCGCACCATGCTCTCGCTGCGCTCCGCCTTCTTGTTTATGTCCGCCACCTGAAACATGACGACAGATATATCGTTTATATCACGCTATATGTAAAACATATATAAAAAGCGTAGTTCCGTCCGTTCCCGTGGAGATATGGGGACAATATATAGCCTATGTTACAGGTTACGTGGTTTACCTTTTAGTTTTAATTATACTCGGCTGAATATTTAACGAACATTAACTGTATGACTTGGTATAAATATTAATTTAATCTGTAAATTTTAATTTGTTATTCAATCTGGCATTGAAATGAGTCTACCGAGTTTCTTGCCGGTTTCTTCTCGGTATATGCGACATTCCGAACCGGTGGTAGATTCGAATTGTTCTATTTTGTATCTATTATTTGACGATTTACAAGTGCTTTTTTGAGGCCTACGTAAATAAAGATATTTTGAGTTTGAGTTTACTTGCTGATAATGTAGATATCTGTTGATGAAAAAATTTTCAAATTGGTCTAGTAGATTCGGAGCCTATTCAATACAAACAAACAATGAAATCTTTCCCCTTTATTAGTGTCCAGAACAATTGAGTTTTAAAGAAAGTAAGAATTTAAGATTGCATTGTAAATTGCATGTGTGTTTTTCCAATGTACATGATGTGTGTATTGTAGGGAGGCTGGATAATACATAGGCCCTAAAAGAGCAATGCTCGCAAGATCCCCCGCACCTGCAGCGCCAGGTCGCCGATGCAGCGCTGCGCGTCGAGCAGCGCGCGCTGGCCCGCCTCGCGCTGCTCCGCCTGCGCGCGCACCAGCCGCCGGATGTCGTGCTCCACGCCTATAGACAACCACGACCACGTTACCAGGGAATAAGCTGCACTATATACTAGATAGGGCCAAGAGAATAGAATTGAATAGAAAAGCTTTATTTGGCACACACACAATGGATACAGATAAAACTAACTAACTAACTAAACTTCTCGCCACTTCCCCAGCGGGGTACAGATAAAAGCAAGTAAAAAACAATAATAAAAGAAAGAATATAACAAAAAAAAATAAGGTGTGCCAAACGCGCCAAACGGCGCCCGCTCAGCTTACATCGTGAGCCTAAGGTAGGTCGCGACGCTGGTTTTCAGCGGGTACCAGGTCTACACCGCGCATCCGTTCCCTTCTTACGGTACCCAACCCAACGAGTAAGCCGAGTTAATGACCAAAGGACACGGATGCGCGATGCAGAAGTGAGGCCATCACCAGGAAAAAAAAAACAAAATAAACAAATAGAAGATAGAAAAACAAAAACAATGAATATGAAATATAAATAAGAAAATAATATTAATAAATAAATGATAAAAATTAACAAAAATAAAAACCGACTTCAAAAAACCCCGCAAAAAATGTTTATAAAAAAACACAAGTAAAAACTGCCTTAATAGCTATTTAAATGTCTAAACACTTAAAAGTATAAAATAAATTCTTTCTACTGCTTCAATGAAAGTATTACTCTTTAACACGTATTTATATATTTACAATAATCAGTTAGTTTTGGAGTCGGTGCCAGCCCGCGTAATTATATCATCATTTCGGAATTTGCAATTATTTGTTTCTTGGTGAAGGGTGGTAAAATAGGTTTTGAATATACAAAATCAATAGTAAGTTAATATACTCATATTTTAACTAATTTGTTTCATATTGTTATTAGTAAGGTAATTTGTTATTAAGTGTCTACTTTTTTTTAGTTTGGCTGGCACCGACTCCAAAACTAACTGATTATTGTAAATATTTAAATACGTGTTAAAGATTGATACTTTCATTGAAGCAGTAGAAAGAATTTATTTTATACTTTTAAGTGTTTAGACATTTAAATAGCTATTAAGGCAGTTTTTACTTGTGTTTTTTTATAAACATTTTTTGCGGGGTTTTTTGAAGTCGGTTTTTATTTTTGTTAAAATTTAACTTATTTGTTACTTTTTAGTGAAATTTATTAATAGGTAGGTAGGTAGACCAAATCAAAACGAGCTGCTTTAATGAGACAGTGCCGGTCTTATGAGACTAAAGACGAAAAGGTATAACGAGCCTTTAATGTTTAAAGAATTACTTAAAACTACTAATCTTCAAAGAGTTATACCTTTCATCATCAGCTAAGCAACATAACATGATGAGTACGAGACGCAAATACTGGAATCGTTTTAGAAAAAATAAATAAAACACTTAACATGTCGTTAAAATTTAAGAGTGGCCCTCGTTTTCATGGAATCCCATCACTAGACCAAGACTTGGTGAAATTGAGACTATCTCGAGAATAACACTCAATAGGGCCCTATAATATTGAAAGAATTATCCACGAACTCGTAATCGTTAAGGAGTTACACCTTCCATCATCAGCTCAGCAACATGAGATTATGAAAATCAGACGTAAATACTTGAATTGTTTTAGAAAATAACTAAAATAGATTGTACGCGCCTATAATACTTGAGGGTTTCCCTCGATTTGCCTAAGATTCCTTCATCAGATCCAGATGTGGTACCAATAGGACCAACTCCAGGATATACCCTTTTGAATGAAAAAAAGAACCCTAAAAATCGTCTTACGATTCTCGAAGATATCAACATTTAAAGAATCATAAACGAATTCCTAATCGTTAAGGAGTTGTACCTTCCATCATCAGCTTACCAACATAAGATGATAAGTACCATGCGTAAATACTTAAACAATGTTAGAAAATGTCTAAAACACATTGTACGTGCCTATAAAGTTTGAGGGTTGCCCTCGATTTTCCTGGGATCCCTTCATCAGATCCTGACTTGGTGGCAATGGGACCAACTCGGGAGTAAACCCTTTCGATTAAAAAAAAAATTTTGGAAATCGGTTAACAATTGTCAGAGATATCGAGTAACATACATACAAAAAAAAAAAAAAAAAAAAAAAAAAAAATTCAGTCGAATTGAGAACCTCCTCCTTCTTTTTGAAGTCGGTTAAAAAGATAAAGAGCATGCATAATTAAATACCCAAATATAAAGCAGGCCATCCACAGATAACATTAATGTTAAAGGGGAACAAATCAGTAGCATCAACATAGTACCTGAATGCACACAAGCCTTACATGCTGATTCAAACCCAGGCAATGTAGTGTTGGGGTTTTCAAGAATGAATTTATTCCTTTTGATCCAATATGACCCCAGTTTTGATAGTGTGTGAGAATATTGTAATGCTGGGGCCACACTAACGAGAAATGCCATTAATTATCGCGATAATTGACGTTCACCATAGGCGTAGCCACAACTTAACGGGATAATGGCATTAACAATGCCATTTCTCGTCTGTGATGCCATTTGGAGTTAGGGGATAGCTCAAGTGGCGGTACATCAAAGAGATTAACGCGAGAATTGATGCGATGAAGCGGCCACATTACATATTAAAGTAAATTCAACGCCGTTTTTATCGCCAATAATGAGCATTCATGTTGACCGTTGAAGTTTAGCCACCCATTTTTAATGCGGTAAAAATTATCGCAATAATTATCGAGCTAATGGGCATTGACATTAAACGCTAGTGTGGCCCCAGCATAAAGAAATCTGCACATTGATGATGGATGTGTAACTATGTCCGTTTCATCTACTTGCATGGGTAATCACTTCCATGTAAACAGAATGTTTAAACCCAGGATCATGGTCTAATCAGGCTCTGATCAATAATTGATCTAATTTTGAGTTTAACAACAAAGGACAGATTGATAGTACTACTGGTACACATATATTTATACTAGTTTCTTCCTGTGGAGTTGCTTGCGTGGTACATCAATGAAACATAGCTTATGTGTTATTGCAATGTATAAGCTATACTATTGTAATGTTTCATTGAAATCCATGCAGTAGTTTTTGCGTGAAAGAGTAACAAACAAACACCGACACATCCATCCATCCACTAAAACTAATGGGGTAGTAAATTAGTTACCTTGTAACCTAAATTCACATCGAGCAGCAGCACTCTCCACCCCGGAGAGTGACTGCTCCGTTGGGAACACCCGGTTGATGTATGCCACCGCATCAAACTGTAAGTTGTTATAAAAAATTTCATTAACTGAGGCATGTTTGTATCAGAGAGTAAATTTGATATGTAAAAGAAGAAAGAAAGAAATAACATTTATTGGACGCACAATTGTTAATACATACACAGGAAAACGAAATTTGACACAGGACAAAATAGTACAAAAAAAGGAAAACCAGTAAAAAAAATAAAGAAAAAAGAAAGCAGATTGGCGCCAATTGGGTCCCTGCCTCAGCATTATGCTACTGCGGCGTCAAACTAACGCCGCAGGAGCGCTGGTATTCTGGCGGGACCCATATATGTAAATAATAAATAAATAAATTCTTCAGACTGTTAGACCAATTCCCCAGTTCCAAACTAAGCTTAAAGCTTGTCCTATGGATACTAGGTGAATGGATAGAGATACTTAAATATGTTTATAAACATGCATGTTCCGAGTACAAATGTCCATGTTCATCACACAAAACATTTGCCTCTAGCGGGTTTCGAACCCGCAACCCTTGTTTTCGTGGCCAGGATTTCTGACCACCCGACCAATGGGCCTGTCATATGAAGCCAAATGATAACAACACAAACATACTCGGTTCTTGACTAACTTTCCTAGTCGCAGATATTATTGTAATTTGATAAAATAAGATTAATTTAGGGAACACACTTCACATGATTTGCCTCAATGTGGTTAGGGGGCAAGCTACGCCTTTGACTGCCTACCCCTTCAGGGATTTTAGGCATAATGATAAGTATGTTATTTAAAGGAATACATACATGCATACACATCTAAGGAATACAGTATGAAAACTGCACTGTGCCATTAAGCACTGACAATCATTGTACATAAACAATTGAATGAGTACACTAACTAATGTCCATTGATTTCTAATAAAAATAGCCAGATAGAACAGCAACTTTTCTGGCTTTCTGTCACGGCGTATTATGTGTATTTAGACATTAATATTACTTCCTACAGATCAATATAAATACCATGGAAGATAGCAATAACAAACCAAACAATATTTTTGGTTATTTATTCACTTATACAAGCGCACAATTACTATAATAGTAATCCTAATTATGTGGCATATCATCGCAAACACCAGTTATATCATCCAAAAGTCGATAGAAAAGACGGGAACTGGTAAAATATGGATTTTTTTAAGGAATTTGTGGAACCAACTTCGTCACTGTCGAACTGCTCAGTGCCACCCATCAGCTCCTCGATGCGGCTGAGCACGGAGCTCGGCAGGTTAATCTGCACCTCCGGCCCGCTGTCCTTGTCGTCCAGGATGTCCGACGAGTCCATTTTTATACATTAATTTCACTAAAAAACAAAAATTGATCACGAAACCATGACATGAAACATGTCAGCGAAACGTCAAACTGCGGCTGTCAAAGTGACATTGACATACCATATCATTATAACTTTTTTATGCACGTAGCCTTGGACATTGTATTGAAAACCGAGCACTACGTTTAATTTCTTTATTTACGGTTAACCAAAACTCTCAGCATTGATAAAATAATAAAATTATAACAGGAAATAGATTCATAATGATATACAAGTTAAAACACAGTGAAAAAGTAAATCAAACAGAAGAAAAGCGGTAACGGCTATAGAGCACCATCATCATCATCCTCTTGCCCTTCTCCCAGTTCATCTGGGGTCGGCGCAGCATGTCTTCCTTTTCCATACGTCCCGGTCAGCCGTCATCAAGCTATCCACTCCCATTTCTCTCATATCATCTTTCACACAATCCATCCATCTCTTATTTGGCCTTCCTCTTCCTCTCCATCCACTAACATTCTAGGCTCTAGAGCACCATGCTCTGAAATAATTAAAAAAACAATGTGACATTACCATCAATCGTGACGTAGGAGTACGTTTCCACTAAACCAGCCAGAACATTTATTCAAATTTCTTCTAATTTATGTATGTATTTAAATACTAATTAACTAAACTTCACGCCACTTCCCTAGCGGGGTAGGTAGAGAGAACTGAACGCCATATTTAAATACTATTGGTAATATTTTGCATGAAAACATCCAATACTTATAAATATTAATTGTCTGTATATGTGAAGTATCAATTATATTTTTGTAAAGTGATATTCTAATTGGGATCTTGTTGGAAAAATTTAATTAAAATTATAATTATAATCAACATTTGATAAATAATTATTTTTATTTATTAATTATTATTGCGAAGTTGGTTAAGAACCTATATCAATTTAAAGCAGTTGACGTACCTAATCGACGACAATTATGTTACTTTCGGTGTCGTAACAAACAGTTTTTTTTTTAGAACATAAAATTATGCAACTTTAAAATAGTATCTCGTCAAAATCAGCAAATCAGCTTTCATTTGTATTCGCGACAGCATTTTAGCAGATAGGTAGAAAGGGATGATTGACGGAATAGCTCGTGTAAAGCTAATCTTAGTTAAGTACTTTTCAGCCTTTGTCAAGAACAGAAACGAATTGGGATTAATAATAAAAGTTGCAGTACCTACCTACCTTGCCAAGTATTTTGAAAAGTTTTTTCTAGAATACGAGCAATAATGTGAGTAATATCTATTCGGTATCGGGTCTAGAGGGTAGGCTTATATGGTAGTGGTCGTGCCGTGTTGTGACGCAGTGGACACGCACCTTGGCGCCATCGACGCGCAGCGAACGTCACCGCAGCGCGATCGTGCATTGTTTCGGCAGTCGCCCCTGCCGTCCCAGCGCTGTCGCGCGCCATGTCGGCGCGTATCGCGTGAGTTTCTCTCGTAAACAGTGCTCCAGTGCAGTGCAGCATGGCGCGCCTCACCGAGGAGATGGTGATCGCTCGCTCTAAGCAGTCGGATTTGTCTGCGATCAAGAAACTCAATTGCTGGTGAGTGGTCACGCTGTGAACCGAGATTTGACGGAATTCCTTGGTCTAAGATGTCGCTTTGTCACTTTTGGTGAAGAAATCTTTGTTTTGAGTTGTTGCTTAATGTGTTAATGGTGGTGAAATGACAAGGGGTGCTGTGATCTGTGATCCATTGCACACAACTGTCACGAAGAGTGAAGGCCATAACCTGATGTGCAAATGTGCAAAGTGATATTTACCAATAAGGAATGACATTCTTGTTAGAATATTGTGTAAATGTGTGATTCCTATCACACACAAGATAATCTTAATTTTCGTAAACCATAAACTTTCCATAGGTGCAAGCAAACACTCAAAGAATAGTTTATCAGATAAATTTGTAAAATATAAAAAATAATCATTATAAAATACCTTTTTATAATTTCTATTCTCCTTTGGAACATACAAGTTAGGTAATAGTTTATATTACAGTTCTGTAACTATATTGCTGTAATGTTTACTAGAATTCAGAAGTGAAATATCTATATTTATTACTTAGTATATTTATTGTTAAATCAAAATTATATATATTTATCTAGCTCTATATTAGGCTTCAAGAAAGCACTTGCAAATCATAATAATCTAGATAAGAAACTATGATAATATGAAGAGGCAAATTAAATAATAGGTACATGTATCGCTGTGCCAATATTTATAATCTTCAAGATCTGATAATATGATGACAAACGGTGTGGTGTAGTAGTTCTCTAATATTCAAGATCTAATTTATGGTGAGCATGATTTTAAATTGTCCCTGTATGTTGCTTGAAAAGTCATAATTAAATTTATTGAGACCCATTGGGTAACAAACAATGATAACAGTGTATTATCTGGAAGGTTGTATTACTTATTATCCATTTAAAAAAAATACCCTTTGATCTTAGGCACAGAATACCATGATGCCTGGTATAAATTATGAACAATTTCTGAAAAGTTTCGGATTTTGTGGATTGATTCCTATAATGTCCCCCTTCAATTTCCCAATGAAAAATAAAATTTAAATAAATAACTTTTCCATTGTATAGTGCTTCAGCTGGTTTCCATGATTATCATAGTATTATCCATCAGTGGTGAAGTCGACAATAACTTTTACAAAGTAATTTGCCGATAGAAAGCTATTTTACTTGCTTAAGTGAATGTAAATTACGGAATGTAGCCATATAATAACACAGCTGCCTCTTTATTGCATCTATTATGATTTGGTGGGAAGAGTGTCTTTCTCATGCTCCGAGTAACCATTTTTGTTTATAAACAACTGTAATAAACTTTCTTGAACTCTTCTGTTACAAAAGATGTCAATCTTTGGTTGTAGTAATCAACAAATTATAGAATGGTAGTTGATTGAAGTGTTTGTTGGCAAACCTTTAAAGTTTTGGGTCCTATGTATAAATTATACCTGAATAAATGTTACACTTTTATACTTATTGCTTTAATGTTTAATTAATTTTGTCCATCTGTTAGGTTTTCTTACACAGCTAAAATTTTTTTCAATAATTTCTGTGCATTTGTGTTCTTCTTTTTTTATTGTAAAGTATGAAAAAAAGGCTATTATTATTATACAAAGGTTTTCAAAATAAGTAAAAAAATGATTTTACTATTTATCCCAAATTTTTACACAAAGCATAGACAATACAAGGCAGCCCTAAGTCAAGTACATACTTAAGTAATTCCAAGTGCAGTCATTGCACTCCCTAATAAGATTCCAGCGAGCCCGTCTGCTAATCCAGCGAACGGTTTACATGACTCACTCGTAGGTAGCGTTGCTGATAATGTCCTTCAGCTTGAGCAGTATATTGTGGGCGATTTGTGTTTAATTTGTTATTCAGGGCAATGATATCATTGTTTGGGAATTACTAATCAAATGTATTGGCATTAAAGTATTTTGAATTTTTGCAGGCTAGGTATTTGACACAACTTTAGTTTTAAATTCAACTTTTCACATTGGGTTCATATATTCTCAGAGTCAGATCAATGTATGTGATGTAGTCTGATATATATATAAAATAAGAATTTAAAAATATGTAGGTATATACTTACCTACCTATGTTGTACTTAATATCTTCTCAGAATAGACAATGAATTTGTTTAATTTGGTTTTGAACTGGGAAATGAAATATATTATGTATAACAGCGATGATGGCTTAACAGTAGCGACACGCGCCTCAAATGCGAGGAGTACAGCTTCAATCAAAATTCTTTTTCTCTGGGTTTTACCTCCACTTTGACGGTGAGATATAACATGGTGTTGAAACCGGCGCATTTGAACTAATGTGTGTGATCATGATCCACATTATCTAATACCCCACTCTAAGGGTTACGACGTTACGAGTCAGATCGGCATTCCCTTAAATGTAATTACCAGCTGGATAAATACCAGATTGCGTCTAAGCCTTACATCGTACTTGTCGTGGTTCGCTTAGGGCTCTAACGCACAGTCGTGGATGGAAGGCTCAGCCATCGCCAACGATATCTCTTCACTCGTATACCCCGGCCGCCACTATCTTCGGGGACCTCCGAAGGCAAGGTCCCCGGGAGTCCCACACACCACCCTGTCCCCCTAGCACGGTGACGGTGCGTTAAACGTTCCCCGCGACGTACTTACGTCGAGTACGTTGACGTCGGCAGAGTTGACTACAGTCGACGTCACCTGTCGGTGGCTAGACGTCGACATGACGACGGCACGTCGACGGCTAGCCGCCGCCTACTAACGTTGACTGCAGTCACCTCTGCCGTCGTCAATGTGCCTTGTGTTAAAACCCTTACAGTCTAAGCGGACTCCGACTAAGCACATGACATAACGCTAGGAAGATGATGAATGGTAATTGCATGTTGGGTACATATTGATAGCACGCGTGACGTACGCGAGGTCACAGCTATCGCGCTCGCTCCCGTTATCACACGTAACTGCAACTCGTACGCGATATCTGGTGCAGTGTGAACAATGATCTTTGATGACGAGCGGCTGCGCCTGGTTCGATATGTGGCGAATAGTAGGTGCAATGGAATGTTTTGATGAGGCATTTGGACTCTTTCTTTTTTGTAAAAATTCTGTTATTGCTTACCTAGTACAATATTTACGGACTGGCTCGATGGCGCATTCGTTAGTGACCCTGCGGCATGCGCTATGAGTTGTGGGTTCGATCCCCACCCAGGACAAACATTCGCGTGATGAATACTTGTGTTTTTTCTGTGTCTGAGTGTTAATATCTATATTTAAGTAGGTAGGTATTGATTGTAATACCACTGATATCCGTAACACAAGTGATAAGTAGTTAGGCCTAAGTATAATGTAGATAAGGCTAAATCTCCCTTAACTAAGGAAGAAGTCTGAAGAATTTATAAAAAGGGGTTGGCAATGTCTAAGAAGCATTAAGCTGCTTCAGCAGTTAGGTGGCAAATTATAAAAGAGTGTTAGCTAGCTTGTCGCGTCAATCGCAAACTCAATAAGTACCCGATACTCCATTACTCACTCTTTAGTTACCACATACTAGACAAGGACATTCAATTCTAGTCTCAGACCAACATAGGACATGAATCTCCGTATACAAACGTATAAACACAAACGAGTCCACCTCTTGTAACAGCCGCGGCGACGCGCTGTACTAAACAGTTAACACAGTCCCGATAAGGCGCGCTCCGACCACGGAGCTGCGCCCACGCCGCTCGCACATAAACATGCAGGTACAAGTCTTGGACCAGTGGTTCACAACCTTTTTGTCACTGAGGACCACTTCTATTAGGTAGGTATATATTCTCACGGACTAGAAAAAAAGAAGGACTCCGCATTGTCATACAACAGCGTGAAGCTACGCTATGTATGTGTGAGTGAGATTCTTATGGATGCCAGATATCGGAAATCTGTCATCGCTTATGTCTATGTGTGACGTAAGTTGCGTGTCAACTTGGAGCGCCTGGGGAGCGTCAACGTCTTGTTAGTGGTGTGGAGTCCTTTTTAATGAAACCCTTAGATCTTTCGCAGACCAAACGCAAGACTAGACTTCGTGTATCAGCGGTGGTGTGCGGACCATGGGTTGGGAACTACTGCTTTTGATTATGCCCTGCGCGAGCGCAAGGCTGTTCGCTATGCAAATGGTAGCGGATGATATCCGTATTATTATTAGTGTCGCATATGTGCAATTTAGAGGTCGAATAGTACTAACTTTTGCCTTTGTCTGTCTGTTGGAGATCATCTATAATATAATGGCCTCCTAACCGATATCGGTCACGGCGGCCAATCTCAACAAGGATTAGCCAACTGCGCAGGAGATATTGTGTGTGCGCAAACACAGGTGCACTCTCTGCTCCTTCACTCTCATAGTCCGGTGAGACGGCAATTCGACATGACCGGAGAGAGATCAGGCGCAGGACCAACGGCTTAACGTGCTTTCCGAGGCACGGGGGTGATTATACCGCCAACTTCCTGACTCCAGACTGTTACTGAGTAATTTCAATATTGAAATACCCAGCCACAAATTTTTGGCCCGACCCGGGATCACCTATGGCGGAGATCAACTCTAATCGCGTGTTCAAATCACATCAAATATGTTATTGCTTTCTGTAATTACAGTAAGTAAGTTGGGAGCGGTGGTAGCTCAATGGTAAGGACACGCGCTTCTTAACCGACGAGTGCGGGTTCAAACCCGGACACGTAGGTACCTCTGGATTTTTCAAATCTATGTACGTATTTTTATACCACTAGCTCGACGGTGAAAGATAACATCGTGATGAAACCTGCAAATTGAAACAATTTTGGATTTGTAACCATAATCCAAAAATTGACCGGTTCCCCTATCTTAAGGTTACGAAGGTCAGACCGGCTGTCGCTTCAATGTAATTATCAGACTCGCTAAATCCTAGATCATGGTCGCTAGGAGGATGATGAATTACAGTAAGTACTTAAGTATACATACATACATACATATCATCACGCCCATAATCCCCAAAGGGGTAGGCAGAGTCGAGGGCAGCTAGCCCCCTTAACCACATTCACCCAAATAATCAACTGGGCTGGGTTAGATAGAAAATTGAGAAAAAGTTGTGACAAGTGGCTAGCTTATCGCCAACACAATCACACCCAAAACCCGATATACCATTAGTTGCCTTCTACGACATGCTAAGCAAGAAATATAGTTGACACGTTCTTTTTAAATCGCAGTAAACATGGCCCCAAATATTTTATTGCTTTATATAATTTACAGTACCTAAGTATAGAAGTTACATTATATTATGAAACCAGTCGATATCTACACGAGTTCCTCATAAAAGTATTTTGACATAGAGTGAGACAGACAGATAATTTAAGGGTTTCTTTTATCTTTTTAATGCACTGAATCCTAAAAGCCAAATCTCATAAATTAGTTTAGATTGACTCATCGCACAGTGGGCGGTTCATTGAACAATTTGACCATTAATTCGATTGAGGTGTTTATGAGATGTTTATAGTTTTTGAGGTTTCATATCTAAAGGGTAAAACTTGACCCTATTACTAAGACTCCGCTGTCCGTCCGTCTGTCTGTCTGTCCGTCTATCACCAGGCCGGCATCTCATGAACGGTGATAGTTAGACAGTTAAAATTTTCACAGATGATGTATTTCCGTGGCCGCTATAACAACAAAGATTAAAAAACAGAAAAAAATATATATTTAAGGGAGCCCTCATTAAACAGTCATGATTTTTTTGCCATTTTTACAGACGGCACGGAACCCTTCGTCCGCGAGTCCGACTCGCACTTGGCCGGTTTTTATTGGTTTTCTGTGACGCTTTGTATTCGATTGGCTGTTAAAAAGCAATTGGAAGTTATTAAAATTCAATCTATTGGCTATTTGAAGTATGTTATTGAATGTGACGCGTGTATAGTGAACTTGGCAAATCATAATAATTGTAAGTCTCGATAGCAAACGTTGTTTATTAAAATACCTATAGTTTAAATATATTTTGTATTTGTATTCAATTTAATATTAGTATGGTCCAGTCCAATTGATCGACAATGTAACGGCATTTTCTAATCTCGATCAGAAAGATAGTCTGATGACGGTTCCGAAAGGTGGCCAAAGGTATCTTACTAATGATGACAGGCCCGTTGGTCGAGTGGTCAGAGATCCTGGCCACAAAACCGAGGGTCGCGGGTTCGAATCCCGCTAAGGGCAAATGTTTCGTGTGATGAACGTGGACATTTGTACTCGAGTCATGGATGTTTATAAACATATTTAAGTATGTCTATCCGTTCACCTAGTATCCATAGCACAAGCATTAGCTTAGTTTGGAACTAGGGAATTGGTGTGCCAGTCTGGAGAATTTATTTATTTATTTATTTAATCTACTGAAACGGCGACATAGCAAAAGTCCACTTGTGACCACGGTCGTTGCAACACGGCCGAAACGTCAAGCTGTATATACTCATGTACTACATTATACATATTACGTTCAGTCCCGTATTATTTCTAGTGATAATGCATCGCGAAAGTTTAAAATCATAAAGCAAAAGCATGTACTTGAATATGTTAAAAAAATAATTTTTCAATAAGGAATGTTATTCACCTCACAATCGGCTATCAAATTGGTCGCAAGCTCCCCAAAAAGTCCTCTAAGGCTATCGCCAATACCGACCTCTGGTTTCCCGGTAAGGAGTTTAAGTACCAAATGAGTCGTGAGCCCGGTGCGCGCGCGCCGCCCACACGCGCCGCCTGATACGGTGCGGGCGAGATTGAGCGCTCTTCGCTGAGACCTATTCGTCATCAGACTATAGGTTAGAGTTTAAACAGCGTTACTAACGTTATCTGAGTTGCGTGTCCCAGAAGAAGAAGAACATTAAAGGATGATTCGTTGTCCCTCCATCAATATCCTTCTCAAGAACGCGTGGAGGTAATAAAAGTATTGTAATCGAGAAGCAACGGAGGTGTGTAAGGATCGTGCCATATGGCATTCGGTCCTCTCTGCCTACCCCGCTAGGGAAGTGGCGTGAAGTTTAGTTAGTTTAACAAACACTTTAAAGGCTTAATTAAAATTCAACGCAGTCAAAAGATGGCTTTCTAAGTAGCATTTTTTAAAATAAATTTCATCACTTTTAGGCCACGGAGCCTAGCGTTTCTTGCCTTCTGCCATTTGACACAACCGGCTCCGCCGAGAGCTCTTCAACGTTCAAACAGTAGGTACATAATATGTATCAACATATTTTCTTGATTGCTGAACGTATAATAACATTCTAAATTCCACATTTTGATTGACCTTGTGTTTAAATTTTGAGTAAGACGAGATTAAATAAGAGTAGTTTCGAAAATATTTAAAGACCCCACGGACTAGTAAAAAAAGAAGGACTTCGCGCCACTATCTAGACATTGAAGCTCCTCAGGTGCTCCACCTTGACGCGCATCTTACGTCACACATTGACATAATAAGTGCTCCAACTAACAGACATCCGATATGTGGTATCCCTAAGTATCTCACTCACACATGCATAAACGTGGCTTCACGCTATATTGTGACAGCGTGGAGTCCTTCTTTTTTTACTAGTCCGTGAAAGACCACGGAAAAATCGCTTTTGCAGCGATATATAAAACTTCGATGACAGAACGAATAAACCCTTAGCCGGCGAGCATGCATGAAGATACTAACAAATGTACAAGAAGCGAAAGGTGTGAGCAGTGGTGGACTAGCCGGGGGGCGGAAAGGGCGGTCCGCCCCGGGCCTCTGTCCTGGGGACCTCATATTATCTCCAAGTTCCTGTAATCACCCTTACAAACAAACAGTGGACCCCCCCCCCCATTTCAGTCAAGCAACACTGCTCGTATCCCTACTAGGGACCTCGTACGGCTCATTGCCGCCCCAGGCCTAAAACAGGCTTAGTCCGCCACTTTTGTATGAAAAGGATCATGAATGTTGAAGAGGCAAGTGAGGTGTGTAAGGATCGTGCCATATGGCGTTCGGTCCTCTCTGCCTACCCCGCTAGGGAAGTGGCTTGAAGTTTAGTTAGTTAGTTAAGTTGGGTGTGAGACAATATCGTAGCAAATAGAAGCACGTGGAGGAAAGACGTGACATTAATTATGTATGTTGACTGGCTCGGTAGTGACCCTGCCCCATGCGCCAAGAGTTGTGGGTTCGACCAAGGACAAACATTCGTATAATGAATATTCATGTTATAATTTCTGATATCCGCAAAACTAATGCTTAAACTACTTACCACGGAGGCAGATCAATGTATGTGATGTATTCAGATATTTATATGTACATATGTATGTATGACAGACGATTACGAGAGGCTTGCGGCAACTAGATAACGCGAGCGCATCACCTTGCGCAGTTATTGTTTAATTATGAAGTACATTAATTTCGTATCATGAGCGTACTGGCGGTAACAACGTAGCTGAATATGTACATCCATATCATCACGCCTGCAATCCTCGCAGGGCTGGGCGAAGTCCAAGGAGTAATGAAGCCAGTGACGTAGCTACCCAGGGGCAAGGCAAGGCAGCGCCCCGGGGCCCTAAGCTTGGGGGGGGGGGCTAAAACCTGATAAGCACACCTCTTCATTTGAGTTTGATTTGACTCTGGTCTCTGAATTCAGCATTAGTGCTTGCTGGACTGCTCCCACTCGACCTAAGAATAAAAGAAGCCGCATTATTGTACAAAGCCAAGAAGGGAGTAATACAGCACAGGATAGGGAAATCGAAGAGAAGGTTCCCTACAAAGAAAAACCCCACCCTGCACAACAACACAACATAGAATTTATCTGCTTGGTAGACCAGAAAGAAATAGATAAATACAATACATATGATATAAGGATATATACAGATGGAAACATCGAAGGAAAAGTAGGAGCCGCAATCACAATCTGGAAAAACAAAACAGAAATGAAAAATATAAAAAAAAATTCAGTCGAATTGAGAACCTCCTCCTTTTTTTTGAAGTCGATTAAAAATTAAGCTAGATAATGTCTGCACGGTCTACCAAGCAGAGTTATTTGCAATTAAAAGAGCGGTAAAAGAAATACTAAAACGGAAAGATAATACTTACGGCTTACAATATACAGTGACTCCCGATCAGCACTGGAGACAATCCGGAACCCAGGAAGCCTCCATCCCGTTGCAGAAGAGGTGCGCCAAGATCTGAAAACAATAAAAGAACAACATAAACACGTGCACCTCTTCTGGGTGAAGGCGCATGCGGGGCTTCCTGAGAATGAAAGAGCAGATGACTTAGCGAAGGATGCAGCGCTCAACAACAAGACCAGGCCGGAATATGATAAGTGTCCTATTTCATACATCAAAAGAGGAATCAGGCAAGACACAATAGAGAGATGGGACAATATATACAAGTCCGGCACTTCAGCAGGAGTGACAAAGTTATTCCTGACTAATGTTAAAATGGCATACAAAACAATGCGTCAAATAAATTGTGACTACATTCTGACGCAAGTACTAACAGGCCATGGAGGGTTCCCAGAATACCTTCATCGCTTCAAATGTAAGGAAAGCCCTTCACGTCTCTGTGATCCAGCTGTGGAAGAATCAGTCATACATCTACTGATAGAGTGCCCAACAAACGGAAGAGAAAGGCATCAGCTGGAAGAAGAAATTAGAGTAAATCTAAAACTAGAAAACCTAGCAGAAACAATAGGAGGAAAAAACTGTCAAAGCTTTTTAAAATATTGCACATGTGTTGCAATAAAAGCAATGAAACGTAATAAAGATTAAAATTAACAGCACAAAAGAATAGTAGAAAAATAATAGAAACAATAAACTTGCAATTTATATGATAAAAAACTGCGATTACAATAAATAGTAAAAATCATAAAATATACAATAAATAAAAAATAATAATCAATATATAAATGGCATTAAAATAACAAAAAGATAAACAAAGTCTCTAATCATGTTAGAGGAAAAAGACTTAAAACATAAAAAAAAAATGAGGCCTTACCATTGAGCTACCACCACTCTGTATGTCGTCATAGAATGCATTATTTTCATATTAGGTATCTATATACATAAGTACAAATATAATGTTCTGCTTCTGTTGCCGACCGTACCTACGCTTGGCGCGTGGCTCAAGGGCGCGGTGTTCGCTTCGACCGCTATCAGGATGAACATCTAAATTGCCAACCGACATTGAAAACTGTACTTAATAACATGCAGAAAGAAGTTTTCATAGCAATTTTCTTAATTTTTTTCGAAGTTTAGAGTTAATGTGCCTTCATTATTGCGCTGTAAGTGGGGCGCTGCCAAGCGTGCGGTGCTCCTCGCTTTAAGCCTTGGGAGACAGTTCGATGTTTGCGGATTTTATGGAGTTTTAAACATATTTTGAACGATATTTTATTTGTTGTCCTAGTTAGTAACTATGTAAGTAAGTAATAGGATATTGTGATTCGATTTTAACGTAACGTAACGTAGCGTAGTGGCGTGACGTTTAGTTAGTTATTTAGTACGTACTTATTTCATTTAAAATAGAACTTCCTGTGGTAAATTTCTCTAACCCTAAGCAGATGACCATTATATTTTCGTGATTCTAACGGAGGAGTGTGCGATTTGGCCCAGTTAAAGTTTATGCATGATAGGCCCGTTGGTTGAGTGGTTAGAGACCTGGCCACGAAACCGGGGGTCGCGGGTTCGAATCCCGCTAGGGGCAAATGTTTCGTGTGATGAACATGGACATTTGCACTCGAGTCATGGATGTTTATAAACGTATTTAAGTATGTCTATCCGTTCACCTAGTATCCATAACACAAGCATAAGCTTAGTATGGGACTTTGGAATTGGTGTGTCAGTCTAGAAAATTTATTTATTATTATTATTTATTTATTATATATGCTAGTATTTTAATAAATAATGCATTAGGAATATATTAAATGATAAAAAAAAAACAAAACAAATTATGGCCGAATTTGAACCTCTGGGCGATCACTATTAAATTTAATTATATTACGTTTATTTATTTTATGGTTTCAATGTACTCTAACGATTGTCATTACAAATAGACACTTGCATTGTATTCATCTGTTTAGATTTTGGAAGCTACTTGCGAATCGTTCGAGTGTGAAGCAATTAGGCGCTTGTTTTAAAACTCGGTTTCTATTTTGTTGTTCCAAATATTTTGTAAATTACACGCTTTTGAGACGCGCTGCCAAAACCGGCTGTTAATTTAAAATCGAAATCCGACCAAGGATTTACAATGAATTAATTATAGCGAACTTTATTTGTGTTAGATTATAGAGTATGCCTACATGATATAGAGTACAATACTCTATTTGAGAGTACGGTTGCAACCCCAGCTAATTCTCCCCTGGCTTACAGGCATTGCAAATTATAGGAAAGTTTTTCAATTCATTACGCGTTAGGTTTTCTATTATGAAATTTTTAGTCTAGTTATCTATAAATGTAAAAAAAAAACAGATTCATTATTTTGGACATAAATTGTGAAAACGTTTACGTTTAATATGTCTGTTTAGGTAAACGTCTTTTAAAATATAAATTGATTGTCTCGATGGCGCATTCAATAGTGACCCTGCCCCAAGCGCCAAGAGTTGTGGGTTCGATCCCCACCCAGGACAAACATTCATGTGATTAATACTTGTGTTTGTTCTGTGTCTGGGTGTTAATATACAATAATTAAGTATATATTTTGTAATACCACTGTTGATTCTGATATCTGTAACACAAGTGCTTAAGCTACCTACCTCGGAATCAGATCAATGCATGTGATGTAGTCTAATATTTATAAAATAACTAGCTGTCCCGGCGCACTTCGTAACGCCCCGTTTTCGAATTTTCGTATTTTATTTTCCTCGTAATGTTTCCATATTTTCTAATCGTACAAACCTTTCCTGGAAGATGAAAAATATTTTAAAACCAAAATCAGCCAAATCGATTCAGCTGTTCTCGAGTTTTAGCGAGACTAACGAACGGCAATTCATTTTTATATTATATATAAAAAGTAAAATTTTGTACAAAACATACATTCTTCTAGATAGTTTTACACGTAGATACGAATTAAACCAAACAACATTGCGATAAATAGCCTGTGTAGGTCATACATGGAATATTGGAACACTGCCTATAAAGGAGTCTTAAGTAAATCCGATGATGATTAATGCGATATCTGAGCTATATTGAACGTATTCATGAAACTGATACGAACACCCTCGCTAACATTACTAAGCATATCCTTTGCCAACAAACTATTGTCTATCTTTGCCTACATTCATTGCTTTGCTTGCGTGGTACATTACAGTCTAGTCTATCTATGTCTGTGCCTAATTTTATCTAGAAGTCAGAACCCTTCAGAAGTTTTATAGTTTATTCGTTGCAGATGTAAAACTTAATGAAAAAAATTACAAACGCACTAGTCGCCCCAACAATTTTCGAAGGTTCCTATCGATTTCTCAGAGATGCCATCTTCAGATCCTGAGTTCCTTTCATGGGCCCAACCTTGGGATATATCCTTTCCAACAAAAAAATAATCATCGAAATCGGTTTATCAACGACGAAGTTATGCGCGAACACACCAAATATATATATATATATATATATCTATATACGGTAAATTCAAATCCGCCACTTTCGGCAAGTCGCTAGTACACAATAACATAAAGAGGAAAGGTTTGATTGTTTGTTTGTATTGAATAGGCTCCGAAACTACTGGACCGGTTTGAAAAATTATTTCATCAATGGAAAGCTACATTATCAGCAAGTAAGACAGGCTATATTTTATCCGCAAATTCCCACGGGACCGGGAGCTACGCGGGTCAATCCGCAAGCCTGCTAGTACGCAATATAGAGCTGAAAAGTATTCCATTGATATAACAACAGAGCGTTCTCTTAACGATTAACGATGAGTTATCAAAACATCGCGGCTAGTTTTAGTTATGTATGCGCGGGGCTTTCTCCGCGAAAGTGGAAGTCATTTCAGATTTGACGCTTCGGATTGATAGCGGTCGGCGCGGGCGCATGTTGATTATAATCGAGCGTGTTTTGAGATCTCTTAACGCTTTGATGGAATCTATACATACATACATACATAATCTCACGCCTTTTTCCCATGGGGGTAGGCAGAGATCACGTACTTCCATTTGCTACGATCCTGACATACACCTTTCGCTTTTTCTACATTCATAAGTCTTTTCATACACGCTCGTCGGTTAAGGGTGCTGTTGATGAGTGTTGTACTTAGCTAATGCTCGACATATATTTGTTATGTCTCTAAGTGCAATTTCTGAGCTTATATTGTTTCGTTGTAATGTTCTTGAACTGTCTCAAATGCAGATGTTTTCGGTCAGCGGTATTTTTGTGTTCAAATATCCATATGTTACGGCGACTGAACATCATCAGACATGTATGCTAGATTGCCACCTTTAGTTGCACAACAAATAAAAACTTAAGGAACAAATACTCGCTTACTTGTTCATTAACAATATATTGAATTCATTCCTTCATAACGAAGTCCTCAAAGTCAGCTATATTCTAAAGATGGCGTTGCGCAGAGGCCGCGTCCTTGATCCGCGCAACACGCCACGTAACACTTCCGATCTGAGCGAAAACAAACGTTTATTGCGGCCCTGCGGCAAGGTCGGCGTGGGCGCGCGCCGTCCTCAGGGCAGGGGGGGGCAAACCTAATATCCGGGCAGACCAGCCAGTTTGGCCGGAAATATAGGTAAGAAATCCGGACATCACACATTTTGACGGAATGCGGGCGGGAGTGACCGACAGTCGCTCAGCGCGTGCTGAGCGTGGCCTACGCTCGGCCACGTTCAGCGCGCGCTCGTTTGCGAAATGTGAAAAACCCGGACACCGTTTCTTTTGGCCGGACATGCAATAAAAAACCTAACTACGTCCGGCTTTATCTGGACCCCCGGCAACGCTACCTGGGCCCCTTGCGGCCTTCGGTGTCTTCGGATAATTGGGTCGGTGTTGTAGCTGTCCGGATTTTCAAATCAAATCAAATGAGTTTATTTCATCCGGCTTTATTACCTAAAAGCTGGATTGGCTGGTTTTAAATTAATGTGGTTGTTTTTTTAAAGTCGGCTAGTCCGGCTACCCGCCCAAGCGCTGAGTCAGCCGGCACAGTCATACTGCAGGTACGCTGATGACGCCCCGCTGCGCTCATCAGCCGGCCACGCGCTGGTGGGCGAATGCCTCATACCTTGTGCGAAACTAGCTGTGGCCCACGGCTTGCCTCACGCAGATATAGTTTGTAAGGGTTTTGGGATTTTGAAAGGATGTAGGAGCCGCGGAAGGCCCAGGATCACCTACCACGACCAGGTCATAAAAGCTGTAGAGCTTGTATGAAAAGGATTATGAATGTTGAAGAGGCGCGTGAGGAGTGTAAGGACGGTGCCATATGGCGTTCGGTTCTCTGCCTACCGCGCCAGGGAAGTAGCGTGGAGTTTAGTTAGTTAGATGTAGTTTCCTCAAAAACAGACACTATAAAATGCCTACACCGCTGGGAAATGTCTTGAAGTTAGTTTAGTTTATGTAGGTTATAGCTCCTTTGACTTTGTGTACACCTTTGGGGATTGCAGACGTAATGATAATTTATGTAGAAGATATCTATCATGTAGACTTTACAAAAGCACTTATAAGTCGACAGAACACTATAACACTTGCCACCACGTTTTACTCGTATAATAAGACTAGCAGCGCCCCGCGGTTTCACCCGCATAGTTCCCGTACCTGTAGGAATATGGGGATAAAATATAGCCTATGTTACTTCCGGATAATGTAGCTTTCCAATGGTGAAAGAATTTTTGAAATCGGCATAATAGTTTTTGAGTTTATTCATTACAAACATACACACAAAAATACAAATCTTTCCTCTTTATAATATTAGTATAGATTGAATATCCAGATCAGGGTAATAAAGCTGAGAAGAAGAATCACTGCCTACAGCATAATACACTTCGGCAGCCCCTAAAGTAAAAAACATTCAATTCGAAAACCATATTCAGTCGTTTTCATTAAATCACCGGCGAATTCTCAATGAATACGTTTCCAGATAACTCAATTAGTGTCTAACGCCACACGGTAACGACGACCCGGTAACTTGAATTGTTGTATTTGTTCACTGGTTGCGCAATGCGTTCGAGGAATAACTGCAATTAGACAGGCCGGCATGCGGTGAGTAGTGGTAGTGTTCACGTAAGCGACGAATATTTATTACTTTTGCACCTGTCACAGTGTAGGGTGCGTTGAGAAGTGTTACATTAGTCTTACTTAAGAACATCAAGTAGCTTTTCGACGATGAAGTGACAATACCTCCTAACTAATATTTTTTTAGGAATCGACTTTTTTAATGCAGTAGCCTTAAAATTCAATTTCGCGTGGAATTTTTTCGTGTTTGTTATCAAATAATAAAGCAATCCTGTAAACATTACATTAAAAGTTATATGAAAGTCTTATGATCAAAACCTAAAAATTGGACCGTTTTTTCATTCTCCTGTAAAATAAGCATATCTACAGTTAGGAGGTGTTGTCACTTCATCGTCGTTTTATATGTGTGTACTTAGAAGTACAATGGAAGTGTCTGTTGTATGTGAGAATAACCTTTGGCACTTTTCCGTTCAGATCACAATTAACTTGTAATGTTCGTATGTAAGTTGCCTGTTGCAAAACTGGTAATCTAATTCAATCCCAATGGACCACTTGCTGAGGTTTTAATTTGACATATTCGGCTAACTTATAGTAGTATATTGACGATTTATAAGTGTTTGTTTCAAATATATATAAATAAAGAGTATTTTGACTTTGACTTTGACTTTGACTTTGACTTATAGTCAGTTCGGTAAATTTTATGGGGCCTCTGATAATAAAAAATGTAGACTCACGGACTAGTAAAAAGAATCCGTGCCACTAATTAGACTTGAGGCACCTGCGGAGCTCCAATTTGACACGCAACTTACATCACACATTGACATAAGCGCTCCAAATGACAGATTTCCGATGTACATAAGAATCTTACCCACACATGCATAAAGAGTGGCTTTACGCTGTAGTATAACAGCGCGGAGCCTTTTTTTTACTAATTTATTTATAACTATTTATTTATTATTATGTGTAGACTATAAGAATTCGTTACGTTTTAAGTGCAGCTTATATAATGGTTTTTATTTCAATCATTTCCCGAACCCGGCGGCATGTTGCCGTCTTGTTTTACCGAACCGAAAAATCACTTACAAATAGTCAGCAAAATGACTATTTGTAAGTGATTTTTCGGTTCAAAGAATTTATTATAACTCATAAGAAATTTACATTTCGCTTAAAATGAGTACAAAAGGATAAATAATAGTGGTAATAATATAAAGTGTTATGCATTGGTACTTGCTTTTGTATCTGTAACTTAAGCTTATTTTAGAAATAACAAAAATTTGTACACTTCTTTAAATCGCTTGGCAAACTGTTGTACAGCTGCACTCCCTCAAATAGTACCGTCTTCCATAGTTACTCCTGGGAGTTCTTGTTTTAAGTTTAAATTTTTAAGAACCCAAACATCTAAAAAATATACCTATTTTTAATTTTGCCAATTTTCACGAAGTTACTTTACCTGTAGCGGCGCACTGCGGCGCGCCGGCGCATACCTCACACTCTTACTTTCTAATGAGATTTGAACAAAACATTGTGGCCAGAGGTGGGGTTTGGTACCAGCATCGAGTGCACCGAAAGAATATCGTTACTTATATTATAAATGCAAGTGTATGGTCGTTCTTAAGTTTAAAAAGTTTTATTTTATTTGCTGGAGGTTCGAAGGATAACATAAATAAATAAATTCTCCAGACTGACACTGACACACCAATTCCCTAGTCCCAAACTAAGCTTATGCTTGTGCTATGGATACTAGGTAAACGGAAAGACATACTTAAATAAAAATACTTAAATACGTTTATAAACATCCATGACTCGAGTACAAATGTCCATGTTCATCACACGAAACATTTGCCCCTAGCGGGATTTGATCCCGCAACCCTAGGTTTTGTGGCCAGGGTCTCTGACCACTTAACCAACGGGCCAGTCAAATAACATAGTGTCTAATGCTATACCACTAGAGATTGCAGTCTAGCGGCACCTTTCGGCTATCCAGCACATGACGCTGCATCTAACAGGGCTTAAATTGTGCTGGAGCCAGCTGGATTGCTGGATCCATTGCAATCCTTATTAACATGTTACTACATTTTATCATAAAGCCAATTCAATGTAATTGAATGACGGGCTCATTGGTCGAGTGGTCAGTGACACTGGCCACGAAAACAAGGGTCGCGGGTTCAACTCCTGCCAGGGGCAAATGTTTCGTGTGATAAACATGGACATTTGTACTCGAGTCATGGATGTTTATAAACGTATTTAAGTATGTCTATCCGTTCACCTAGTATCCATAGCACAAGCACATGCTCAGTTTGGAACTAGGGCATTGGTGTGTTAGTTTGGAGAACTTATTTATTTAAGACTAGCTGTGCCAGCGGTGTCACCCGCGTTTATGGTTAATATTATAAGGACTATTTCCGTCATACATGATTTCTATGTAACTTTAACCATTAAGGCTGCACACGCGACGAAAGCTTAAAAATGGAGTAACTTCTCCCGTTTTCCCAACATTTACCTTCACTACTCTGCTCCTATTTATTGTAGCGTGATGAAAAGTATACTATAACCTGCCCAGGAGTATGAAGAATAATTGTACCAAGTTTCGTTAAAATCCGTCGACTAGTTTTTGTTTCTATAAGGAACATACAGACAGACAGACAGACAGACAGACAGACAAAAATTTTACTGATTGCATTTTTGGCATTAGTATCGATCACTAATCACCCCCTGATAGTTATTTTGAAAATATATTTCATGTACAGAATTGACCTCTCTACAGATTTATTATAAGTATAGACAAAGTTAGTCTGTATATCGAAAGCTAGATACACGGTATTGTGTACAATCAACGATAGGTTTACCCTGTAAAATACATCATTACCACAGGAAATCGGGAGAAACCACTTTGACTAGGCGGGCATAGCCTAAGATGATTGCTAAATGAAAGCTCGGCACAACTGTAGAACTTTAAAGTGGTATTGTGTCGAATGAGCTACAATAAAGATTGTGTTTTGGTGTGTACGGTACACCGTAGGAATACGAGCCAGGTGGAGCGCAATTTCAAGGTCCTATGATGACTTGAAATGGCGTAGATGACGCCACCAATCATTTGTATTCACATGTTTTTTTGTGAGCTGTCATCAGAGGTTTTGTATGGAGATACGAAAGGGTGACGTAGCATTTTAGTACGCTCAACTGATTAACTGATAAATGTTTTCAAAGCAATCAAAAATCTAACTCTACAACTGATTGCAATGAAATTGACATTTATTTAACTTTGCGTTTAAATTATATGTATGTGTTATAATAATTATGCCATGTTGGTCTGGGACTTTAAAATAATGTGCTAACTGTGTTCCTTGCCCAGCGTCTTGTAAAGGCGACTAATGGCATATCAGCTTTTGAGTACGTTATTCTGTAGGCGACGAGCTGGCCACTTGTCACAAATTTTTAACAATTTTCCATATAACCCAGCCCAGTTTTATTTTTGGCTGAATGTGGTTGAAGGGGCTTGCTGTCCCTTTGACTCTGCCTACTCCTTCGGGGACTACGGGCGTCATGTAATGTATGTAAATAATACGTAACTTAGTAAAATCTTAAATAAATCTCACGAATTGATGTATTGGACTCCAATAAGAAGTCATATATTTGCTATTTTGCTATCGCAGACTTTAATTTTCTGTAATTAAGTAACAAACATTAATTAAAACTTTCGCATTTATAACAGATAGCAGCGCCCCGCGGTTTCGCCCGCATAGTTCCCGTTCCTGTAGAAATATGGGGATAAAATATAACCTAATGTAGCTTTCCCAGAAAAGAAGAGAAAGAATTTTTGAAATCGGCACAATATTTTTTTAAATTTATTTATTACAAACATACACACACAAAAATACAAACCTTTCCTCTTTATAATATTAGTATAGAAGTAGGATGGCGTCGTCGGCCCCATCAGAACCATAAATAAGTAGGTCAAACCCCACAACAGTAGTTGTATCTCACCGCAACTAATTCGCGAAGTGAGTCCAAGACAAACATCATGTACTTAGTCGTCTTTTACGACATGCTAGGCAAGGAATACAGTTGAGTCCCGGACTTAATAGGTTCCTAAGTAAACTTGTCAACCCCAAACGTTAGTAGTTCCCCACCGCAACTAATTCGCGAAGTGTATCAAAGACAAACACCACGTCGGGCCTGTATCTACGACTCTGTGGTGATCTGCACGCGACGCGAGCACGCACGACAGCGCCGGCTCGGGCAGTATGTGAATGATTTTTTTCCTTTAAGAGCAGCTTACCAGATTAGAAATAGAAATAGAAATATCTTTATGCATGTAGGCTCCACAAAAGCACTTATGAATAGTCATAATAATACAAAATAAATATTCTACCGCCAGGTTCGGAACGTTGATTCTACTGAGAAGAACCGGCAAGAAACTCGGTCTCTCGATATCGATTCTCAATTTACCAGATTCTCAACTAACCAGATTTTGTACTACCAAGCACTAGATTTGCTACAAGCCTAGTATCAAATCAAATCATTTATTTTAGACACATAAGTCCATACAGCGAGAAAACAGAAATATACAGTTAGCTTAACAAAATGAACAGGATATTACCTATATTTGGGGGGCGTGCAGACGAACCAACTGCCTCATAAAAGGACAGTCTATTCGAGCCGCGACAATGCGCAGAATGCCGTTAGAACTTCCAGCCACAAATTTTTGGCCCGACCCGGGATTTGGAACCGGCACCTATTGGTCCTTAGGCGGCGCATGCTACCACTAGACCAACGAGGCGAGTTGCCGTTAAAGTAACATTGCTTCAAAAGGTCTCAGCACAGAGTAATAATACACTACGTACAACAGAGGGTCACTGCCCATACTTGAAAAGTTACTGCTATAACTCGCGCGAGAACAGCGACAGTGGTGAGTAATTGGAACTACAGCAAAGTTTAGTCTGTTTGTCAGGAATAATAGATGCCGCTACAAGCACAGGTTAGTTATTTCTTAGTAATAATACGCCATCTGTGTAAAATTCATGGTTTTAGAACAAATATTATTTTGGTTTGCATCTGAAGAAAATATTTTATATTCATGTTTTTCACCTAAATTTTATTAATCATCTAAGAATTGACGTACATAAATAACTTATTTTATGAAAAAATATTTTCATTGTTTTATCTCTCAATCGGTCTAAATGATGCCTGTAGCGACATCTGTCTGTGTTAGGTCTATACGAAATCTAAAATGTATGTGACTGACCAGACAAGTTCTCAGTATGCATTTGTTTGTGTCTTTATCATATTCTTCCCCTTGCGTATAGGCCGCAGCTCACAAAAGCGCGGCGCCCGTGTCATTCACCACCTTCTTCTGTGTGGAATCCGGCTCTGGCCCGAACAGCTACTCGTCGGCATTTGCATTCGAATGTTTATGGAATCGATGCAAATACGCTTGACGTGATTGGGTAACTGTGTGTGTTTGTGGTATACGAATATTGTTAGCTACTTATTTAACCCCCTACCCAAAAAGTGGGATATTAGGTTTGAATGCTACGTGTGTGTATTTGTGTCTGTCTGTCGGCGAGTCTGTCTGTGGCACCGTTGCTTAGTACCTGTGAACCGATTTGGATACAGTATTCTTTTACCTAAAAGAAGTGTTATTATGATTAGAGCAGTGCATTTATCTATATCTATACTAATACTAATATTACAAATATCAAGAGTTTGTTTATTTGTTGTTTAACATTTGAACTCACTACGTGCTGGGTTTGTATAATGGTTTAATTAACGGCGCACACGCATTGTTTGCTGTGAGAAACAGTCAAGGCGATATTTCCCCCGTAAAAACGACACATTGGTATCGTTCGTGATCAAGTTCACGGTGCTTGAGCTAATAAAAGTGTTGTTAAAGTTTGATGGACGGTAGACGTTCCCACGGCGCAGGACGCGGATGTGAAGTGTTGAGGTGCGTTAAAGTTTTTACCGACCCAAAGAAGTTATTTCTGCGAAGATAAACCACGTACTTTTAAGAGAATTATTGCCATATTTTTATTCCCGCTCTTTTTCAATCATTTGACAATTGTCTTTATTTTTCATGAAAATAAATGTGACATATTTTCGGCCAGTATCTATCAACAAATAGGTTTACCTAATATCATTATGAACAAAATTGCAATCCGGCGGCATTTTTTACTGGATCCAGCACGTGACGGAGCAATCAGCAGATTTAAAAATGTGCTAGACCCAGCCGCATTGCTGAATCCAGCGTTGCAACGCAATTGACGGAGAGGAGCATTTAAGGAGAGGTCTGTGATTGGTTAGGCTGCGAGCTAGTCGGTTTGCAATGTTAGTGGTCTATGTGTGCGCGCGTATGTTTCACGGTAGAACACGTACATCACTGAATAGATAATAGATTAGATTAGGTTCATGTATGAAGTGTCGATCTATTTGCTATTATGGTCCGGGTAACATAGGTTACATTTATACCGACTTCAATAAAGAAAGGGTCTTTTTAGAATGCATTTTTTTCTTAGTCTAGTTTGTTTTTTTTTTGTTATTAACTATTGCATTAACAAGTTAAAAAAATATTCATTTTAATATCGTTCACTCATTCGATACGATCAGATTGGCCGTACGTGGCTTGATATTTTCAATGTTGCACGCGACGCAGCGTTTAGACACGACATCGAGGCAACATCACACACAAGTAATTGCATTCTATAATCTATACTTATAATAAATCTGTAGAGAGGTCAATTCTGTACATGAAATATTTTTTCAAAATAACTATCAGGGGGTGATTAGTGATCGATACTGATGCCAAAAATGCTATCAGTAAAATTGTTGTCTCTCTGTCTGTCTGTCTGTCTGTCTGTCTGTATGTTCCTTATAACAAAAACTACTCGACGGATTTTAACGAAACTTGGTAAAATTATTCTTCATACTCCTGGGCAGGTTATAGTATACTTTTCATCACGCTCAATCAATAGGAGCAGAGTAGTGAAGGGAAATGTTGGGAAAAGGGGAGAAGTTACTCCATTTTTTAAGCTTCCGTCGCGTGTGCAGCCTTAATGGTTAAAGTTACATAGAAATCCTGTATGACGGAAATAGTCTTTATAATATGAACCATAAACGCGGGTGACACCGCTGGCACAGCTAGTAACTACTATAATAATAACTAAATGTTCCAATGATACTTTTTGTCACAACTAAATGTCACAGATTTTATCGGGAACAATTTTTTGCCCGCATCGAAATAATTGTTTCGTGGAACTGTGCATTTTCCGAAATACCTAAACGGTGACCTAGTTCGCTTATGCCAAATTTCGTCGAGCGACCCAGTTAGTGTTATCACGTGCTGTCGTCCTTCGGGGACGCGTCAAACAGTCGGTGGAGTTAGCTGCTATGTATACCTACTGTTATGTGACAGTTAGAGTTAGAGTGGACTAAGGTTTAGGACTGGTCTGCTCTGGTCGGGTCAAGTTTTTGGTTTGTAATTTATATATTATTATTTTGATACTCCACAACAGGCTTACACTAAAACGTGGTTCAAAGTGAATTATGATTCATACACCTTGTATAAATTGTATTGAAAAGAGTAACTACCGAGTTTCTTGCCGGATTCTTCTCGGTAGATACAACATTCCGAACCGGTGGTAGAATCATATAGCTGTGGCTTTACCTGTATTTGACGATTTATAAGTGTTTCCTTGAAACCTATATAAATAAAGAATATTTTGACTTTGACTTTGACTTTAGGGTAAGTTAGTGATGTTTGTGCTAATAGGGTAAAGCGGGGAAGAGTTCGTTTGTCTTTGTGTTTGAATGCGCCAATTGTTGGAATTGTCGGGCAGATTTGAATATTTTTGTGTTATATGCTTGAACAACGTCGCGGGCGGCTGCTAGTCTGACTATGAGATTGGCCAATTGAGATTGCACTTTTCCAATGTTACTTACTTCATATTTCAGAAGGCCCTGTAAGCCCTGGTCTCCCTTATGAGGATTGCAAAAGTTAAATTATGTTTATAGACGAACTACATATAGATACTGTCACTATTCCAACTTCCCGCCTAACCAAGCTCGTTGACAGACAAACGCATTTTTTATTTATTTATTTATTTAGAACAGCCACATGATACATATTTACACACTTGCAATGTGACATCTTTATGAAACATATCTTATATGTACTAAATTAACGGCGCACATAGCATTCAACTTAAATAAAAAACAAGACAAATTAGTACGTAAACAAATAAAAAAACCATTTTGTTCTCGGTAAAATAATTGCTATTAAAAATATCCACATCCGGAATTTTATTGCTTAAGCTGTTATACTCGTTACAAATTCATGCCAAAGGAGGCTGGAGACAAACATTAGGGAGCCATGGCTGAATGCATTGATGAACGGACAGCATTGGCATTCTTAGGGTAAGCCAAAAATATTGATATCGAATGAGTACCGTAGAGCTTGTATGAAAAGGATCATGAATGTTGAAGAAGCAAGTGAGGTGTGTAAGGATCGTGCCATATGGCGTTCGGTTCTCTCTGCATACCCCGTTAGGGTAGTGGCGTGAAGTTTAGTTTAAATTCAAATTCAAATTCAAAATATCTTTATTTATATAGGCTTCAAGAAAGCACTTATAAATAGTCAATATACAAAAAATAACGAATAATACTACCACCGGTTCGGAAGGTAGAATCTATCGAGAAGAAACCGGCAAGAAACTCGATAGTTACTCTTTTAAATGCCAATTATACAATTTTGTAAACTTAATTAATCTACACTTAAGACTAGATATCACTGCAGATGAACAATTCATTATGAAGTTAACCATAAATCTTTGTCATTAAGGAATTCTTCGATCTTGTAATAGCCCTTACTCATAAAAAATTATTTAATGCATAATTTGAATCTATGTAAGGGTAATGTTAAAATACTTTGTGGTAGTTTATTGAACATTTTAATACTTAGACCAATAAATTAATTACCACTTTTTTGGAGTCTATGATTTGGAACAGCAAGTTTGTGTTTATTTCTAGTATTAAAACTATGTTCTAGTTCGAATGAGTACGCTAGGCTCATTCGGCGCGGGCGCGGAGACAATGTCATCTGTAACAGTACTGCACGATTGGATAACGGCGCCGCGACTCGCTTGTGGTCTGCGCGGCGCCGGCGCAATGTAAACACTGATTGAGGCTTCTATCAGAGGGGATGTAAACGGTGCTGCGGGTGATACATTTATTGCTCGTTTAAACTCTTGCTTCTTAAACATATCGTCGCGTTTATAATCCCGAAGGGGGTAAACAGACTCTAAGGGTCAGTAAGCTCGTTATACTCTCCAAAACAATGCTGCATAGGCTGGTGAGATTGACAAATGATCGTCCAAGTGGGTCTTGCAAGCAGTGCTGCGTATCACATTTATAGCTAGCTAGTTTAGACTCTTGCATTGTGAAATACTTATACATATATAATAGAATAAATACTTATACATAAGTACGGAAGGTATGTATGTAAAGTATGGGAAGACTGCTTGTCTTAGGAGCTGAAGTAACAGAGCCAGAATCTAAATTGGGGTCGTTTTGGCTGGGAAGATAAACAAATGGACGTTAACTTACGAAAAAGTAGTGATAAGTGGTTAGTTTGTGGTCTGCGCTCAACCCCAATACACTATCAATCGCTTTTTACAATTCATCTAGCGCTCATCACGAACAACGACCAGTTTGGTCCATCTAAGTCAAACATATCCTGTTGTACTCCTTCTTACGTGAACAAGAATTTTGATTACCCCATGTAAAAAAGGTGTCCATTGATTCAATGTAATCATAATCCGCATAGCATGTATTACAGCAACCGAATGTCGTAATCGAGTGCAGTTGTCGCGATGTGCGGTGCGATGTATCGATTCCTGCATCCGGCGCGCGGCCAAGGGCGCTGCACCCGCGGCCCTGACATGTGCTCACACGTCTGGTCTGCACGTGCAGGTAGCGGCTGCAGCTTGCGAACGTGCTATTAGGATCGTAGTCTCTGAAGAGATGGGGATAGCCTAACGACTAGCTAGATAAAGGATTAAATTTTACTAATATTATAAACGCGAAAGTTTGTGTGAATGTTTGTTACTCTTTCACGCAAAAACTACTGCATAGATTTTAATGAAACTTTACAATAATATAGCTTATACATTAGAATAACACATAAGCTATGTTTCATCGGTTTGTGTGACAAATGGGTCATTTGAATCCGTTTACCCCATAATTCATTTAGAATACGAATTGTAAGCCCGAATTGTACGAATTGTAACACAAGAAGTTCGTGTTTTTCCCGTCTATAAAATGATGGAAAACAAACTGCCACTAGATTACTTACTTACCTACAGTTATAACTGTGAGGCGACCTCATTATCCAATTAGCTACCACTGCTGCCAAATTGTTGTCCATTGCGTATTACTTTGGCAGGTACGTCGTCGTATCAGTACACTACACAGTAACACCGCGTCATTCGATGCGATTCAAACAATTGGGATGTTGACACCATTTATATTAAATTTTGAAATATCAATTCTGAAAAAGAAAGTATCGTAGTATGCTGTTGAGCCTTATTGATTTTGTATCATATTGAGTCTAAGATTTTTAATTTTACAAAAACTGCTTAATATTAAGTCAGTTGGCTATACAAAGTCTATGCAGTGATTTCGTTTTGACAGCTCTTAAAAAGTATCTCAATTGACTGCCATTCAACATCCCTATCCGATACCACCATGTAGGTATACTTACAACATTAATGGCGAGACCCGTACGGGTAATTTCGGTAACTCCTCACAGAATATGGACTTATACTAGAAGTATTAATCAGGTGAATGAAATTGTATATCTAGGATCTGCATTTAGTAGAGATGGAAGGTACTCCGCTGATATAGAAAGAAGAGTGAATGCAGGGAATAGGGTGAATGGAGCGTTAGGAAAACTTATAGGCAGCAAAATCTTAAGCCAGAAGGCCCAGCTCGCCATACACAATGCGGTGCTGATTCCTACGCTAACATATGGAAGCGAGAGTTGGGTATGGCAGAAAGAGCATGAAAGTAGAATAAACGCGGTCGAGATGCGTGCGCTGCGGAAAATCTGCGGTGTATCGCTCACAGACTGCGTTCGGAATGATGATGTAAGAAAGAGAGTTGGTCTGAAGGACAGCGTCAGAGTCAAGGTAAGAAGAGGCATGCTCCGGTGGTTCGGACATGTGGAAAGAATGGATGACGAAAGATTGACTAAACAGATATACAATGCGAATGTGGAAGGATGTAGGAGCCGCGGAAGGCCCAGGCTCACCTACCACGACCAGATTGGTCGTGTATTAAAAGAAGGTGATGTTAGGAGTCATAAAAATCGTAGAGCTTGTATGAAAAGGATTATGAATGTTGAAGAGGCGAGTGAGGTGTGTAAGGATCGTGCCATATGGCGTTCGGTTCTCTCTGCCTACCCCGCTAGGGAAGTGGCGTGAAGTTTAGTTAGTTAGTTAGTTATTAATCATACTTGGACTGGCTCGATGGCTCATTCGATAGTGACTCTGCCCATGCGCCAAGAGTTGTGGGTTCGATCCCCACCCAGGACAAACATTCGTGTGATTGTATACTTGTGTTTGTTCTGTGTCTGGATGTTAATATTGAATATTTAAGTATATATTTGCAATACCACTGTTGATTATGATATCCGTAAAACAAGTGCTTAAGCTACTTACCTCGGAGTCAGATCAATGTATGTGATTCCCAGCTCCTAACAAACATTTTGCTCATGTAACCTTAACAAGCACTCGAATAGCAGACGTTTAGCAGACGAGCCCCGCACGATCATATCGAGTACTCGATGACATCAGCGAGGTCGGGCTCGGCTGAATCACATCTCCCGTAGTCGAGTCCTGCCTCATGGTCGGCTGATTGGGCTGGCGGCGCCGCAGAGTGTGGCTGGCGGAATTAGGTAGTGCTCTGTCAGTGTATTTGATGATATTTGTCGTGTAACTTATATAATGACTGTTGTTTAGAATTACGATATGAATCCATCTAACCCAGCTCAGTCTTATTGATGTTTGTCTAAATGTGGTTAAGGGGGGGGGGGGGAGGGGGGGCTCTAGCTGCCCCTTTGACGCTGCCTGATTACTATTCCTGGATATGAGACAAACAGACAAACAAAATTAAATAAATTAAATTCTTCAGACACACCCATTCCCTAGTTCCAAACTAAGCTTATAAGCTTGTACTATGCATACTAGGCGAACGGATAGACATACTTAAATACGTTTATAAACATCCATGACGAGTATAAATATTCATGTTCATCACACGAAACATCTGCCCCTAGCGGGATTCGAATCCGCGACCCTTGGTTTCGTTGCCAGGGTCTTGACCACTCGACCAACGGGCCAGTCATGTTTGTGTTCAACTCGAAGCTCTACAGAAGTTTATATAATAAGAAACATCTTTGCGAAAATCTAGCAGAACAGTTTTCATTATCCAGAACTGTCCAATTTCTGTGTTGAACTAGGTCAAGACACAAGCTTGCATGCAGGTAACCTACAATGGGAACAAGCTCGATTATAGTGCCGTCTTATAGCGTACCTCTTTGTAATGGTATCATAGAATTAGCATACCTTAGGGTTATGGTGAATCGTGATTTCAATTTACGGTATTCAGTATTAGTCATGTTTATGTCTTCCATATATGATAAATGGTGGTGGCAGCTTCTGCCTGCAGCTTCATTCGCGTGATACATCTTAAAAAAAAAGAATTATCAAAATCCAACTACTGTGAAAAGTTATGCATGGTCATACACAAAAAAAATATATACGGGTCGAATTGATAACCTCCTCCGTTTTTTTCGTCGGTAAAAAAATAGCCTATGTGTTATTCTGATCTTTAATCCCCGGTGGAATTATGTCTGTGTTATAGATCTTAACACAAAATCTTTGTTACGCAAAAATAAAAAAAGCATTAATTTATTCTAATTTTAATTTGAAAGCGCCCAAAAAAAATCCTAACACTGCGAGACGCCGTACCGTAAGACGGGACTGTCCCTTTAAAACTGCAAATATAGTCACATTCCGGGTCCGGTAATCTCCGTTATTGCCCTACCCAGGGTCGGCTCCAGGCGAAGACGTCGCCAGCACAATAAACAGTCGATATAGCTCGCTGTGCCAGTAACTGGGGCGGCGAGTTGGGCGCGCGCCAGCGAGTGAACGAACTGTCTGGGGGAGCGGTGGGGCGGCGCGCGTGGGATAATGCGGGTCTATGATTTGTGATACCGATATACATGTTATTAGGTCTGATAATTTCGGAGGGGTAGGCAGAGTAACGAGCAGTAAGCTCCACCATCCCTTAATTAAAAAAAGGCAAGAAGAAAAATCATTGATAGTTCCTGATAATGCGCCCATAGTAGCTCTGTTTTGTTTTTACACTGAAAATACTGTAATCTTCTTATATATAAAAATGAATTGCTGTTCGTTAGTCTCGCTAAAACTGGAGAACGGCTGGACCGATTTGGATGATTTTACTTTTAAAATATATGTTATCCTCCAGGGAAGGTTTGTACGGTAAGAAAATATGGAAACATTGCAAGGAAAATCATAAATGAAAATCCGAGAACAGGGCGCAACAAAGTGCACCGGGACAGCTAGTTAATTATAATTTAATTCGGTATGCCAAAGGTTTGAAGCTTACGCTTCATAAAACATAGGGTACTTCTACTCAATCCTCTGTACATGTCGAAATTCCACGTGTGCCAAGTCGCGGAGAAATGCTTGGTCGATATAAGTGTTGTCAGATCTTATTTAGATGGATTAGGTCTCTCTAAATCTTTCCCAATTACCAATGTATCGGATCTCATTGATACTGACAATTTCCGCTTAATCGGACATCAGCAAGTTGCAAAATAGATTGCAAACTTTGAAATGGTCAACTTACGTTCATACTAACATTGCAAGTTAAATGAATAAAAGCATGTAATGAAAACCCTCTACATATCAACGGCAGATATCTATGTTGATGCTATGTAGAGGGAGTAACAGTATGTTATGCTCCGTAATAATAGGCTATACTTTTTCGGGTGCCCATAACTTTGACTGGCTCGATGGCGCATTCGGTAGTGACCCTGCCGCATTCGCCAAGAGTTGTGGGTTCGCATTCCCACCCAGGCCAAACATTCGTATGATTAATACTTGTGTTTGTTCTGTGTCTGGATGTTAATATCCAATATTTAAGTATATATTTGTAATATCACTGTTGATTCTGATATTCGTAACACAAGTGCTTAAGCTACTTACCTCGGAGTCAGATCAATGTATGTGATACATACATACATACATAACGTCACGCCCATAATCCCCGAAGGGGTAGGCAGAGTCAAATGGGCAGCAAGCCCCTTCAACCACATTCAGCCAAAAACAAAGTCGGGCTGGGTTAGATGGAAAATTGTGAAAAAGCAGTGACAAGCGGCTAACCTGTCGTCTGCACAATCACACATGTATGTGATGTAGTCGGATATTTATATAAAAAAAAAAACTTTGACTTTCGTCCGAGGTCAAACAGTGAATAAGCAATGTCAATAGATTTTCCATTAGTACAGCGCGGAGCGTGGCGGTGAGCTGAAATATTAATTCGGACACGACGCGATGTGCGTCGTTTGACGTACACGTGCGTTTATTGATTTCGGATTGTTATTGTAAGCGGGAGTTGAAGGTTGGCCGTTTGGACAGAGTCCCATCTTGGTTTACGCCTTGACTCGAAAATGTACTGAGTTTAGGGATTGAATTCCAGCGGCATTTTTGCTAGCACATGCGGAGCGACGCTGAAATTGTGCTGGACCCAATTGGATTGCTTAATCCAGCATTTCAATCTCTAGTAGGAATTGAAATCCAGCATATGTCGCTGGTTTGTTATCTATTGTTAACATTTTAATAAGGTAGACACATTATTTATTCTATTCTATTCACCCGCGCTGGGGAAGTGGCGTGAAGTTTAGTTAGTTAGACACATTCTACACACACTAGTTTGTCACAATATTTCTTATTTATCTGACCCAATTCGTTATAATTGTAGTCTTTTCGCCTATTGTGGGCGTGTTGGTGTTTTTATGTACGAACCGTTCCAATTGATCATTGCACACTATGACAAGATGTGCAATGATCAAATGATCAATCGATACGACATCTTTGTCACCATTGAGTTCTTACAAATTATAAAACGATTGGTGGTGCCACCCAACAGCCCTACAGGTACATATACAAGGCGACTGGTAATTCGACCTAATCCTCAAAAGTTAAGTGTTAGAGGTCATTTGCAACAAACCAACCTATACTAACTGGGGGTTGGAAGTGAGTGGTTTCCAAAAATACGCAAAATTTATGATTGTGTTTGTGACTTGACACCATTCTCCTCCAACCCTCAATTGATAGAGGTCGATTTCTTGCAGATGACCTCTAGCACCACCACTTTAAGGAAGAGGTCGAATCACTATTCGCCCTGTATATATGTATTTACCCTAGGTTGCAAGCAACCTGTTTAGTGCCACTAGCGAGTCCTTCGGCTACACCACAAGTCCATTTCGCGAGTTCAGCTCTATGACATGTCTCCATTACCGTAATGGCGTGTCGCCGTCGCGTGCCGCACGCGACGTGCGACCAGCCTTCGGGAACGATCGCTGTATTTATGGGTGATTCCTTCCTGCCCTGGGTTGAATGAAACTTGAAAGGGACCTCCATCGACTTAGTTTTGTTCCAATACGAAAGTTTGGATGGATGTTTGACAGGTCCGTTGGTCGAGTGGCTAGAGACCCTGGTCACGAAACCGAGTGACGCGGGTTCGAATCCCGCTAGGGGCAAATGTTTCGTGTGATAAACATGGACATTTGTGCTTGAGTCGTGGATGTTTATAACCGTATTTAAGTATGTCTATTCGTTCACCTAGTAGCCATTGGACAAGCTTATAGCTTTGTTTGGAACTAGGGAATTGGCGTGTCAGTCCGGAGAATTTATTTATTTATGTTTACTCAATTCTGCTAGAGCGGCTGAACGGATGTCGATGTTTGACACATCTATACTTCTATACTTACTTTATTTCTTATCGCAGCGCCCCGCAGCTTCACCCGCGTAGTTTCCGTTCCCGTGGGAATACGGGAATAAAATATAGCCTATATTACTCGCTGATAAAGTAGCTTTCCATTGGTGAAAGAAATATTCAAATCGGTCCAGTAGTTTCGGAGCCTATTCGATACAAACAAACAAAAGATCAAATATTACCTCTTTATAATATTAGTATATCTATATAAATAAAACAAAGTCGTGTTTGATACACCACTTATAAGTCGAGAACGGCTGAACCGATTTACGTTGTTTTTGATTTGTTGGATTTGTCTTCGTCCAGAATAACAGAATAACTATTAAAAACATTGAAAAATTTACGATAAAACAAAATAAAAGCAAAAGTATTTTCTCATATAAAACGATGGGATTCGCATCTGTCAATGTTAAATGTCAATCGACAAATCAATGTCAATTTTCATTTACTGGGCGATACGAAGTTCGCCGGGACAGCTAGTTTGTTTTAGATATTATAAAGAGAAAATATTTGAATGGTTGTTTGAATTGAATAGGCTCGGAAACTAAGTAGATCAATTAGACAAATTCTTTCACCATTAGAAAGCTACTCTATCAGCGTGTAACCTAAGCTATATTTTATTCCCACGGGAACGGGAACTACACGGTTGAAACCGCGGGGTGCTGCTATACACAGATAATAGTCTGGATCGTATTTTTATTTTGGAAAATCTCGCAGGAAACGTACGCTATAATATGAAGTTATACTAAAATAGACTTTTTGATGTAGTAAGTCAGTCAGCAACTCGCTCAGTGACGCCAGCAAGTCCCTCAGCAACATTGCTGTGTAATGGCGATGCGTCTTCAGTTGCGTGTCGCACGCGACGCGCGCGCAGCGTGCTGGCGCGGCGGGCCCTGTATTTGTGGGCGATGGTGCCGGCCCTTCCTGGCCTGGGGTGAATGAAACTTGAAAGAGACACACATTGAATTACATTTTTTGCATTATAAAAGTTTGAATGGATGTTTACTCAAATACGTTAGCACGGCTGGAAGAATTTAATCGAGTATAATCTGATTATTTTTAGTTTGGTATAAATAGCGTTTTGGTTATTTTTTATCCTCGTAAAATCGTTAGATCCTGCAGGATATAAAATATCGTCTGCGGGCGCGACGGACAATGTATTTTCGAGTGATGCGTGACCGACCCTTCCTTGGCTGGGCTGAAACTTGGAAGCGCGAAGAGAATTTTTTTTAAAGTCTTTTAATCATGTAATCGTCCCCGCGTTATGTACTGTGCTTAGGGGGGGTTCGTTTAGACCATGGTTTATGGATTTAGCGAGTGTGGTAATTACGTTGAAGCGATTGCCGATCTGACCTTCACAACTCTAAGATAGTGGAACATGAAAATTTTTGGATCATGGTCAAAGGTCTCGTAATGGTCTCCTCAAATATTAATGTGGTCGTCAAATCCGTTCCGAGCCCCGGTTATTGATTGCCACGCGCGTGGGAGGCTCTTCAGCCCAAGGCTGTTGCTACATGGCTTGGTGGTTATGAAAGTGGTTTGTGCGGTACACAGATGCGAGGGTGGAAGCTGATGTAGAATTGATTTGTTGCGAAATTCTGTATTGGCTATATGAATTAATAGGTCAGGCTATATGTTGGCGGATATCATTGTTGTTGTTTAATCGTAGTTCTGTTGTTCATGTACTTATTTGTTGAGCAACTGTAATCTAATACAGCTGTTGAAGGAATAGGTAGAATTCACTATGTTTCATTGCTCAGCATTAAGTTACAAAATGTGTTGTCCACAACAAGGTATCTTGGTAAACATTGGAATGGCGCTAGCAAGACCTTTCAGTGTGGATATATGCAGATAGATATCGTATTCTTACTGGCTTATTGGCGCATTCGGTTGTGACCCTGCCCCATGCGCCAAGAGTTGTGGGTTTGATCCCCACCCAGGACAAACATTTGTGTGATGAATACTTTTGTTTTTTCTGTGCCTGGGTGTTAATATCCAATATTTAAGCATATATTTGTAATACCACTGTTGATTTTGATATCCGTAACACAAGTGCTTAAGCTACTTACCTCGGAGTCAGATGGTTATTATGCTCTTCTTCGATAGCTCCATTTGTCTAATCAACAAGTAAATTGTCCAACTCTTTAAAACTCTTATCAATTCGCCAGCAAATTGACTAGGAGAATGCCAAACCCTTAAACTACCATTAAAATTACAATACCTTTGTCTGCGACTCGTGACTCACCTAGCAAAATGGACCCAATTTCAAGAAGCATAACTCTCAAATTGCCTTGTGCAAACTTTGAGCCCATAAACAGTGTTGCTGAACTTAATTTCAACCTTATGCTAAAAATTATAAGGTTGGTAATTGCTGGGTATCGCAGCATGATTTAGCAATATTACTATTTTTCCAAAAGAACATTCTTCAAATTGCCCTATACTTACTTTAGCGGTGTCTTATGAGATCTAGACTGTGATTTATAATTCCGAGCTTATGTAGGTTTGTATAAGGTTGCAAATGGCTTGTGATGCCTTTCCTTGTTAGAATGATGGTGTTTTTCCGTGAAGTGGCGACGTTACGAGGTGACACGCCCTCCGCGAGGGCTCGTCACTCCCATGTGGAGGGAATCAATAGGAGTAGGTGGTGCTTCAGAGAATCGGGTTCTTGTCTGTTTGTTTACGTCGTCTTCACATTTAATAAGGCTTCAGTAATTTTCTCTAAATCGTGGTCGGTTGTTTTTCCAATCAAATATCTTCCAAAGGCTCAATAATTTCTTGAGATGTCAATATTTACATATTTCCGGCTGCTTCTGCTTTGCCAAATTTGTATAGAAACTGTTAGTGTCGGAAGCATTTGAAAAATCAGCGCACGCCTAGAATAGAATAGCTGTTTCCCGCGACTTCGCTCGCGTAGACTAATATTTCTGTATCCTACAGAAACTGTGCATTTTTCTGGGATAAAAAGTAGCCTATATGTTATTCCAGACTATAATCTATCTCTGTGCCAAATTTCATCCATATCCGTTCATCACTTTTTGCGTGAAGAAGTAACAAACATACACACATACAAACTTTCGCCTTTATAATATTAGTGTGATCCATTATTTTACTCCCAGGTATAACAATGTTTTTCACTGACCAATCACGCTTAGAAATATACACGATTGAAGGAAATATCTAAATGATTAATCATCTATTTTAAATACTAATTACATGTATTCTTCGCTGAAATGAGAATGAGATAATTTTGATTTCATTTGACACTAGGATAATAAGAGTACTTGGCTACTGAATATCACTATTTCTTCGGAAGAATCTCAAGACGGAGCAAGAAAAATTCGCAACAGAGTCAGCTTCTTACCTGTAAAATATCTAGTAACCTTACTAGACCTGCTAACCTTACTAACTAACATAATTCTCTATGCTTGATGAACTCAAATGTATAGATTGTAATACGCACAAAAAGTAAAAGTGCATTATGGACATGCCGCGTGGGAGCAGCCGGCGCGGACGCCGTGGACGGAAGTACTTGCGCAACGTTGTTTATCTGCCATCGGCTATTGATATTATTCAATACCGGCTGACCCGGCGGCCGATGATCTCTCTATTTATACAGATGGCACAATTTTTTGCGTACAATGTTGTTCCAAAATGTCGACCCCTCCCATAATTGTTTTAAAAATGTTCTGTAAATTATTACCTTGTCTTGACAATTAGGTTGCAACAAATAACCGCAATCAAAAGATGCAGTCGTATCGTCCGCAAAAGACCAATGCAGACACAACTATTGATCATTATTGTTTGAAAGCTTTTAATTTATAGAAGATTTGATTGAGTTTTAAAAGATAAATGAAATGTGCGTTAAATAAATAAATAAAATAATATAATATAAATCGCCTGTTTCCTAAGTATAATACCGATTTACGTTTACAAATTGGTAAGTTTATTAATTCGGGTCAGTCGCATTGAATGATTTTTCAACCTTAATCGCTTAAAGCTGCTTGTTTTAAATCTCTAATTGTGTAAAATTTATAAGTGACCAATCGTCAAAGGTTAATCCATATTAATCCTCACCTTGCAAGCGTCTATCGCTATGTTACGCATACATTGCCTGCTCCGCGCTACACAATAAAGCAAAGCTGTGAAGTGACTCGTCAATGGTTGCCGCTGCGCGCGCGGCGTCTCCGGGGCCGGCGCAGGTCATCGACGCAGCGAAAGTGAAACCACTCGCCCCCGCTCACGTCTCATCGACAATTCATTTAAGCGCCGGGTTATTTATAAACTCGCGCGAGTTAGAGGAGTCGCGTTTTTTTCGGAATGAGGAGCGGGGTGGTTTGTTGGTTAGCATGCGTAGATTATTTGCGATGCGTGTTGGTTCGAATCTGGGAAATACTAGATCTTGCCTGCAACTCCGCTTGCGTTGCATTGCGTTATTGACTATTGTGCGTCCATAAATTTGCCTGTGAAGTAGCCTATCTACTATAATAGGCATATCTCTGTGCAAAATTTCATCCAGAACAAACATTAATCTGTCCAACTTCATATGTATACTAGCTATGTATGGTTAACGTTATATAGCTTTCCGATAAGTGGGCTATCTGACACTGAAAGTATTTTTCCAATCGGACCAGCAGTTCCTGAGATTATCGTTAAAGCAAACAAACAAACTCTTTAATCAGCTTTATAATATCAGTATAGATACACGGACTAGTAAAAAAAGAAGGACTTCGCGCCACTAACTAGACATTGAAGCTCATCAGGTGCTCCACCTTGACACGCAACTTACGTCACACATTGACATAATAAGTGCTCCAAATGACAGATATCCGAAATCTGGTATCCATAAGTATCTCACTCACACATGCATAAACGTGGCTGCACGCTATAGTCTGACAGCGTGTAGTCCCTTCTTTTTTTACTAGTTCGTGTATAGATAGTAATATTTACCGGAGGGAAATAGGGAGAGAAAACGTATTCGGAGACATCAAAAGAGTATATAGACAGAAATCATCACATACATACATACATAACATCACGCCCATAATCCCCGAAGGGGTAGGCAGAGACAAAGGGGCAGCAGGACCACATTCAGCCAAAAATAAAGCCGGGCTAGGTTAGATGGAAAATTGTGAAAAAGCAGTGACAAGCTGTCGCAACAACCTGTCGCCTACACAATCACACACCCAAAACCCGATATACGATTAGTCGCCTTTTACGACGCTAGGCAAGAACCACAGTTGGCACATTCTTTTTTTTGTCCCAGATCAACATGGGCCAAGTCCCAGATCAATATGGATCAAAAGTAAAATAAAATGCATACTGATAATTTAATGTAATTGTCCACAGATATGTCTTACTTAACACTAACAGCATTCTTTATTTCGGACCATTAAATATTATACTTGACGCTCACATAAATAACGACGACGATAAACCTGCTGAAATGTAGTTTATTATTAACGTTTGTAACAGTAAGAAATATCGCACCGAATTAATTGTTATTTAGTGCGTGAAATTGAGAAGTCAATAATTAACTGTTTGTGTCAATAATAATGTGTCCAAGAGGTCTACTCGTGTCTCGCTTGTGTTTGTTCTGTGTCTGGGACTCTGGGTGTTAATCTATACTTATAATAAATCTGTAGAGAGGTCAATTCTGTACATGAAATATATTTTCAAAATAACTATCAGGGGGTGATTAGTGATCGATACTGATGCCAAAAATGCAATCAGTAAAATTTTTGTCTGTGTCTGTCTGTCTGTATGTATGTTCCTTATAGAAACAAAAACTACTCGACGGATTTTAACGAAACTTGGTACAATTATTCTTCATACTCCTGGGCAGGTTATAGTATACTTTTCATCACGCTACAATCAATAGAAGCAGAGTAGTGAAGGGAAATGTTGGGAAAACGGGAGAAGTTACTCCATTTTTTAAGCTTCCGTCGCGTGTGCAGCCTTAATGGTTAGAGTTACATAGAAATCATGTATGACGGAAATAGTCTTTATAATATTAACCATAAACGCGGGTGACACCGCTGGCACAGCTAGTATCCAATATTTAAGTATAATATTATTTCTTTATTATTATTGTTTGCCAGATGTTTCACTTTCCAATTTTTGTTGGTAGCAAACCACAAATAGGTAAACAAACATGAGCGCTCGTAAGCGAAACGACTTCCTAATGCTACCGCCCGAGCCCACGTTACGTGATCTGATACAATTAAACGTGCGCCGGCGCATACACAGCCAGTATCAACCTTACTCCGTTATAATAAGGCGTGCGCTTACGCAGCGTGGAGTATCGATTACAATAGCGATCGCCGCGACCTTGGGCTCGGTTTGTTAATTGCGATTCGTGTATGAGATTCGGATAATGGATGTCTTGTGGAAAATCGGTATTGTATGTAAATACGGCGGATCGGTTTTGGTTAATGGGTCGGAACACGTGATGTATGCGACTGATGAAGTTGGTATGAGTGATTGATTTGTCTGTGTTTGTGAATGAAGTATTGGCATGAGGAATGCCCTTTTTAGTACCTACAATGAATGATAGATGTTTTATGTGATTCGTTTACGGGTGGGTCCGTATTGTGAAGCTATCGTTGAGAACATGTCGAATTGCGGTTGTGCGACTATGTAATCACTAGTAGCGCCCCGCGGTTTTACCCGCATAGTTCCCGTTCCTGTAGGAATATAGGGATAAAATATAGCCTATGTTACTTCCGTATAATGTAGCTTTACAATGGTGAAAGAATTTTTGAAATTGGCAGAGTAGTTTTTGAGTTTATTCATTACAAACATACACACACACAAAAATACAAATCTTTCCTCTTTATAATATTAGTATAGACTAACTAACTAACTAAACTTCACGCCACTAATATTAGTATAGATATAATGATAATGATGATAAAACCCATAACTGGGTTTAGTTTTATATAAAAAAAACCAGTCGAATCGAGAACCTCCTCCTTTTTTTTAAAGTCGGTTAAAAACATAACCTTTAAGTAGTCCAACTATTTGCATATTTTAAAACAACGTAATAATTAAAACAATACAAACAATAATATCTATTGAAAAATACTCTATTCAACACTAGCTTCTGCCCGCAGCCTCAGTCTTTTGGTAGATCGATAAAACATAACTTAAGTGTTTTTCGAATGTATTAGCTATACTATTGTAAAGTTTCATTGAAATCCTTTTAGTAGTTTTTGCGTGAAAGTTTAACAAACATCCATACAGACTTTCGCGTTTATAAATGAGTAAGGCGTGCGAAATACGATCACAGATAAAAGATATTAAACTCGTTATGTTAGTATTCAATTGTATCGTTCGCTGCGCGTGGCCGTAGTCGCTGGTAGTAGTGATGTAACGAATATCAAATTTTAGACATGCGGATGCGAATATCTGCCGTCGATATTTGCGAATGCCATGAACAAAGTAGTGATGGTTCGTAACAGGTAAAGCTAGATACTTGTTACTCCTGTTACTGTTACTTAAAAATAACAGTTCCAAATACCTGTTATCAAATAATAGTCTTTTATTTTTATTTTTCGTTTCCTTTTTTTTGTAAGAGGAGAGTTGGTAGGTCTCTGGACGGTAAGCAAGTGCACGCGCATTACTACGGCTATGAACGAATTTATACATACATACATACATACATAATGTCACGCCTTTTTCCCATGGGGGTAGGCAGAATTTAACGAATTTATTTTCCCTAATATAATGGGGTTGCTTACGTATATTATCAGACGAACCAAACGGATATTATAGAACCAAAGTACTCGTCAACACGAATCAAACGAGCCCAAACTCGATGGGGTTGTGTAGTTTGGTGCGTAGTTCCTATGGCCACCTTCCAGCTCCAGCATCAGACTCTGGATACCATATAGGATTAAAGGACTCGTCTATAGAAAACAAACGAGCCCAAACTCGATGGGGTTGTGTCGTTTGGTGCGTAGTTCCTATGGCCACCTTCCAGCTCCAGCATCAGACCCAGGTTACCATATAGGATCAAAGGACTCGTCTATAGAAAACAAACGAGCCCAAACTCGATGAGGTTGTGTCGTTTTATTACGGAGTCCCTATGACCACCTTCCAACTCCAGCATCAGACCCTGGATAGCATAAAGGATTCAAGTACTCGTCAATACAATTCAAACGAGCCTAACATCGATGGGCTTGTGTCGTTTTATTGTGAAGTTCCTATGGCCATCTTTCAGCTCCAGAATCTTGTTATTTACTCGGGAATTAGAAGGGAATAGTATTTAACAGTGACGAGGCGGGTAACAGTTATCTGCGGGGAGTATTTGTTACGATATTTTATCGTAACTATTTATTAACACAAATACTCACAACATTCCTAACAGTTTCATCGCGGATGGAAAATCTGTTATTTTACGTATTTAAAAACCTGTTATTTTTAACTGTTACGATAAATACGCCTCACCGCTAGTACAAAGTCGAAGCCGCGCACACATCACCACGTATTCGGATAGGGCCCGTGCGCCTGCGCATCGCGACTAGTTAAGCGGCCCTCATTTGGGATCAGAAGCTTGACGCGCTCACTGCTCGTCCTGCCCGCTAACTATCGCTTGAGGTTTTCACTTTATACTTTCCTACTTCTTTCTATCATTCTTTATATCTTCTATTCTGTGGATTACGTAGTGTACTGCGCTAGCTTAAATAACTGCTGTTGTGCTGCTGGAGAAGATACGGTTAGGTGCGTGGCCACGTGCTTCTACCCGCGCTCAGCCCTCTTCAACATGAATATCAAGGTAAGCTGTCCACGGCAAAGTTACAAATGCCACACGCTGAAGTTCGGTAAAGGGAAGCGCGCTCCTTCGGCCACGTGTTCCACGTGGGTGCTGCCCTTCTGATCCAAGCCAAAGCGGCCTAATTCCACGTCACGTCGAGGTGTCCAGTGAAGGTGGGTCGAAGCTAGCCACGTGTTTCTTCTACCTCCGCACAATCGACCCTCTTCATCATCAAAGTCAATGTTCTTCAGCACGGGTACATCGCCAGCGGTGACCCCGAGGAGCACGAAGCCAGGAAATGTAAGTGAAACCAGTTACAACGCCGAAAAAACGTGTTTTAATTATGGCGATGATGATGATAAGGACTAGCATGCATTAAAAGACTAATGAATATATCATTCGTCTTTTAATTATATATTTATTAGTCTTTTAATGCATAAAGAAGACGCGAAAGGTGTGTACCAGGGTCGTAGCAGATGGAAGGAAGTGATCTCTGCCTACCCCCATTGGAATAAGCCGTGACATAATGTACGTTTCAAAATGGCGCCACGTCACTTATTTCTGCTAAAGATGGAATGAGGCAGTTCAGATCGGAGCAACCCCGTTCGGATTTCTAACCACTATAGTTCTTGGAGTTGATACTATGTTCGTGTTTGCGGTACTCAAAGTGCGGTGCTCATATTTCCACAATATATCGCGTTCTATGTTGCCACGTGGTCGTATTTCCGGTTATACCTAAGGCTCTCTGTAGATGAGTGAGTAGAAATTATAGATTAAGATCAATATTCACCAGTTGGGTCCAATAAATAGTTCAACCTGTTTGATGTTTTGAATAGACATTCCTGTGGTGGTGCTCGGTTCTAGTTCCAACAGTTTGTGTTAATTATCGTGTATATGTTTGTTAATTCAATATTAAATGGATGTGTTATTTGTCCCCAGGGGTGCGGAGTTGGGAGATGTCACCCTGTTGCGGCGGATGCCCAATGTGGAGGTCTTGGCGCTCAGGTGAGTGATGTGTTAAAATCAAATCAAAATTAAAAATATATTTATTTGTATAGACTGTTAAAGGTAGGGTTGCCATCCGTCCGGGTTTCCCCGGATTTGTCCTAGTTGAGAGGGCATCCGGGGAGCGTCCGAGCGGGGCTTCATTTGTAGTGCGGGTTTAAACATTTAAAGTCATGGGCCGCTCGCGATACATGCACTGTGCCCGCAGGCCGCGATCAACAGACGGACCGACTCGCTAAATTCACCATTATTTTCAACTATTTTATTATTTGGGCCCTGTTGGAACACAGTTATGGACCTCATATCCTATTTTAATAATGAAAAAATAAAAAATAAAAAGTATGTTTATTATTTCCTTCACAATTTAGGCACTTATAAATAGGACTTAGTCTAAACAAAGTGATCTTAGCCTAGAATGTGAGGGACTGGCGCCTGAAATAGGTTTCGCAGAGAAACCAGGCCCCACCCTCAGTTTGGACCATGAATAAGAAAAAAAAGAAGCGAAGACTATATATAGATATGAATTAAGAGAGAATATAATTTTGTCAGAGCTATGCTAAGGACGGACAGACAATTAGAATTCGGAATCAGATCAACATATGTGATGTTGTTACATGTTAATCAGGATGCAGGCATGGGCGTGCCCACAGGGGAGGGGGGCAAGGTGGGGCAGCTGTCGTACCCTATATAGTTTTTCGCGGGGAATGCATTAGGCACCTTCACGCCGTCTAGGGGAGGATGACGTGGTATGTATGTACCTAAAATATTGGGTCGCAATGTCAATATACACAAACCAGATTTCTTCAAGTGCGCAAGAACTCTGGTATTCCATCGGGCACGACATACGCTTATTCACCACCAAGCCTAATAAAAAACTAATCGGCGGCACCCATTACTAGTCATTTGCCCCCAATAACCATAACGCTGTAATTGAGCTGTCAATGGTGTCCTAGTTACCGCCATCACTCCCCATCGATGCGTCGAAGGCTGGTGTCCTCATTCGGGACGATTATCCGGACTTTTTGACGATGGAGCTCCACCTTAATTGATGGCCACGAATGGGGTCGCAGTTGATGGTGATCATGACTGATAGCAACGATTATCAGGATATTGGGTCGGGTCACTTAAATTATGGGAAAATATGTCGTACAATTTGTTGTGTAAAATCGGGCCATGGTTTCTTTTAACATAAATTTAAATTCAAAATATCTTTATATATTATATAGGGTTTGAGGATGCACTTATAAATAGTCAATATAGAAGAAAAATATATATACGGTCGAATTGAGAACCTCCTCATTTTTTGAGGCTATGTTTTATCGACGTCACGTCACGCGAGCAAAGCCGCGGGCAGAAGTTAGTATAGAATAGACGGTAATTCGTTCAACATAGATCGCTAAAATCACACCCCAACCTTTTATAGTCGAGTAAACAGTGACAATGCGAGCTGGTTCGCGCCCGCGCATACGCACACGCGCGCACACTAGTGCACCGGTCGCTGCGTACGCGCATACGTCACGGTGCGTGCGCCGCAGAATGCTTATTGCGTTGCGTTTATGCGAATGTTGTTGGAGCATTTACATTTTGTATTTGTACATATATGTCGTCACGCCCGCAATCTTCGAAGAATAAGGAAATTACAATATCTTGGATTCTGCCGGAGTTCTCTTTCTACATAATAAAAAGAAAAAAGAAAGAAAACTTATTTGATTCGTGCATACAACTCGTTACCACTTTTATCAGGTTCAAAGACCAAGGAACTCACTTATAAAGCCATTATCGTGAAATACAGTCGGTCGCAGACGCTGCAGTCCTGCAGGATTGAACTGGCGGCGGGCGGCCCCGCGGGAGCGGCGAGACGGGTCGTGACCCGTCTGCGGGACACAGGCAACTCCGGTCTAATCTAATTCTAAAGTAAAATGTCTTTGTACCTTCGCGAGTGACTGAGAAAAAGGGTGTTGATAGATATAATGAAGTAATCCTATATAGCAGGGACGGCGAACCTTTTTAGAGTTCCGTACTTAAAGGGTAAAAACGTACGCGCATACGTCACGGTCCGTCCGTCCGTCCGTCTGGCACCAGGCTATATCTCATGAACCGCGATAGCTAGACAGTTGAAATTTTCACAAATGATGTATTTCTGTTGCGCCCTTAACAAAAAATACTAAAAACAGAATAACATAATTCTTTAAGGAGGGCTCCCATACAACAAACGTGATTTTAATGCTGTTTTTTGCCCGGTATTGGTACGGAACCATTCGTGCGCGAGTCTGAGTCGCACTTGACCGGGTTTTTTAAGATGTGCCAAAGTTTCTGAAATTTTATTATAACCGATTCATTCATAATGGTAGGGGAACGGTTTCCCGCGATAGTGTTGTTAATCATTGTTGGCAAAGTTGTGCAAAAATGCGTGCAACCGACATTTTATTTTATGTGCCTACTGGCACCTACGGCACGCATGCCATTAGTTCGCAATCCCTGCTATTAAGGTGACATTTTAACGCATAGTTCCCGTTCATATAGAAATATGGGGATAAAATATAGCCTATGTTACTTCCAGAGAATGTAGCTTTCCAATGGGTAAGAATTTTTGAAATCGGCACAGTAGTTTTTGAGTTTATTCATTACAAACACACACACACACACAAAAATACAGATCTTTCCACTTTATAATATTAGTCTAGATATGTAAAGAATCTTAGAATCCTATGTTGGTCTGGACTTAAATAGAATGCACAACTGCTGCCTCTTTGACTACCCCGTCTACCCCTTCGGGGATTATAGGCGTGATATTATTTATGTATGTATGTGTTTTAACTGTGTTCTTTGTTAACCTTAAAAGGCGACTAGTAAGATCAGGATTACCAACGGATTAACGTGCTTTTCGAGTCTGACTGATAAACCGCCAACTTCATACACAGACTCATTTGTTTTTTTTGCTCGAACTAGGATTTGATCCCTACCATTAATCACCCCATTATTCATTATCTATACTTATAATAAATCTGTAGAGAGGTCAATTCTGTATGTACATGAAATATATTTTCAAAATAACTATCAGGGGGTGATTAGTGATCGATACTGATGCCAAAAATGCAATCAGTAAAATTTTTGTCTGTCTGTCTGTCTGTATGTTCCTTATAGAAACAAAAACTACTCGACGGATTTTAACGAAACTTGGTACAATTATTCTTCATACCCCTGGGCAGGTTATAGTATACCTTTCATCACGCTAAAACCAATAGGAGCAGAGTAGTGAAAGGAAATGTTGGGAAAACGGGAGAAGTTACTCCATTTTTTAAGCTTCCGTCGCGTGTGCAGACTTAATGGTTAAAGTTACATAGAAATCATGTATGACGGAAATAGTCTTTATAATATTAACCATAAACGCGGGTGACACCGCTGGCACAGCTAGTTGATTAATAATAGCATATACTCCTCATATAGACCGCGGGGTCCAGGGTTGTTATTTGTGTTGTAATTTTTTTGGCCCGATCAAGGTTTTGAGCTAAAGTCTTTGCTCAAGGCGGGGCATGCAACGAGGCAGTCAACTTTGCCTCTTCTGCGTCGGAGCACTCGCATGAGCAATTGCTCGCTCGTTACGTCACCCGGCGATGCTTTCGTTTCGCGGCCTCCGCGCCACGCTCCGCCGGGCCGCTTCCTCCTCCTCCCACTACAACCCTCCTAGCGTATTATAACGATTCGTTCAGTGATTCAATGAGGCTGCATGACAGTCGTGGATAGACCGGCCCTGGACGTTGTCAGCTATCTGCGTTGAGATGCAGGCTGCAAATATTCTTCATCACCCCTTGTCCTACTAATATTATTAATGCGAAAGTTTGTGTAGACGGACGTTTGTTGATAAGCTCGATGCGGATGCGAATGCGGATTCGGTAGTGACAGAGTGTCACACCCCATGCGCCAAGAGTGGTGGGTTCGATCCCCATTTAGGACAAATATTCGTATGATGAATATTTGTGTTTGTTCTGTGTCTGGGTGTTAATATCCAATATTTAAGCATATATTTGTAATACCACTTAGATTCTGATATCCGCAACACAAGTGCTGAAGCTACTTAAGCACTTCTATTAAACGCTTTTAATTATATGTAGTTATTCCGTTAAGATGAAAATTCATTGTTGTCCTTGATGAGAACAAAGAATTTTCATCTCAATTGAGATGCGATGCGATACGATGGAACGTACGTACTATATATATTTTTTTTTTTTTTTTGAGCGGACATCGGTAGTTGGCCGAAGGCGGCCTTTACTACCTACCGGACTGGCGGGGGAGCGGTAAGCTCTCACCCCTAGCTATGTACACGTACATAGACTTTAAATTATAGCCTTCCTCTTAGTATTGCCGTAGGTCGTTCAGTAACAAGTATTTGACCAATTACGGTCAACACTCCAGTTCTGACCGACCACTTACTTTATAAGGATGACGGAACCGAATTACCTAAAAGGCCGCGAATGTCGGCGAAGAATGTGGCCAGTTCATGACACGGCGAGGAGTTCAATGCTACCATTAGCCACTTGTCGGTGTTACGCGATTGTGTACCGTGTCCCCTGGAGATAAGGACTGCCGGAAAAGTCGGGGTGGGCGATACATTGTCTCCGAAAACAATCGCTTTGTCTCAACCCGCTGAATGAAGAGCGGTCTGACAGACCGCTGCTATTGATTTATGCTATTATTACATACATTGATCTGACTCCGAGGTAAATAGCTTAAGCACTTGTGTTGCGGATATCAGAAACAACAGTGGTATTACAAATATATACTTGAATATTAGATGTTAACACCCAGACACAGAACAAACGCGAGTATTCATCACGCGAATGTTTGTCCTGAGTGGGCAACGGACCTACAACTCTTGGCGCATGGGGCAGGGTCACTACCGAATGCGCCATTGAGCCAGTCAATGTTAATAAATTAACATTAATTACCCAGTTGGAATATAAGGAGTAGTTATGAGAATATAAGATAATATTTCAAAAAATAATAAAAAAAACAAACTAATAATGGTCGAATTTCGACCAGGGGGGAATTCGATCCAATTTATCTGGTTTCCTTATTGAAGGTCAAATCAAATCAGTCAAATAGGTAGTCACTGTAATTACCAGACGTGCTAAATCCTGGATCATCGTCTTAGCGGTCCGTGGCTAAGCACGGGACATAACGCTAGGAAGATGATGATGATTGTGGCAGGATGGTACACTAAATTTCAGAAGTCTTTGGGATCACACAGACCCGACCACACAGGTTATACCGAAGGGTTAACCGAACAACACTTCCTCGCAGCAAGTGGCAAGGCCGGCCAATCAGAGCGTAGCGCCGCTGCGGTTGCCCAATCGCCGACCGGCGCGTGCGCATTGGCCCAATCGCGTGCGTCTGACCGTTGCCCCGGTGGAAACGTTTCAATTGAAGAAGTTGCGAAATTGTGCGACTCTATTAGTGTACACCGCCTTTGCTTGTATTGCACAGAATTGACCCAGGAATTGCGTTACAAGTTTTTCAATAATTACCTAATATAATGAACAAGTGTGTTAATAATTCCCTTGTTTGAATGAGCAAAACAATAGGGATGTTGAATATTTTTTGGAATTGATTTTGTTTTCATGGATTTAAACATTAGACCCTATTTAAACACGCAAATAATAATTTCATGAAACAATACGTCAAATTTCAAACTGTCACGTGACCATGATTACGTCACAGACAGATAAACAATCCCGCGCTCTGTCAAAGTTAACCTGATCGGTAATACTTTTTACTTGGGTATGCCAGTTATGCCGGCTTGTTTGTCGGTCAGTGACGTCATCGCGCTTTGATGGGCGTTCGCAGTCAAGTGATGATGGGTATTAAAGAACGCAATTTAAATTAATTTTCTTTAATTTATGACGAATAAATATATTCCTAAAATATCATTATAGGTTTTTAAATACTGTATTGAATGTATAAACCACGTAGGACGAATAAGTTGCCTGTTTTCTTTTAAAAAAATTACTTTGAGCATTTAACAGCAGATTTTGCTTAACAGAAATCCATAGTAGCAAAATGTTATCTGGTATAATTCGCTTTCTTTACTTTTCAAAAGGACTCCAAATTCTTTTGTGTCGAAGGGCCCAAGCACAGGTTAAGACGGCCATGCTTGCATGGGGATATCGGTCCAACATATAGTAAGTAAGTAAGTAAAAAAAATATTTGCAACCAACAAGCAATCAAAATAATAAAATATAAAAATAACATAAAAAATATTATATAATTAGCATAGTCTGGAAAGTATAATGTGTGCCACAGTGTTGCAAATTGGTAGTAGCTCAGTGGGTTTCTTGCTCAGAGATAGTGTTGCCCAAAGCAAGACTCTTGCGGCGGTCTTGCACGTCGTCATCTTGCAGATTTAGTCTTGTTCTTGCTTAAATGTTGCTTGTTGCTTGGTCTTAACACAGGACCAAGCGACAAGCAACATTTGATCAAGAACAAGATTGAGTCTGCAAGATAACGGCATGCAAGACCGCCGCAAGAATCTTGCTTTGGGCAACACTTGAGACATGAGACCATATAAAAGCCTTTTGAGTGTTGATCTAAATGTGTGATGTGACACACTGGCCGGGTGTATTCCTCATTAGCATCTAACCGTCAGTGGCAGTATTCCTTTATTTAGCCTGTTGTGGTGACGTGGTCGCACTTTATGTTCCAGCATCAACAAGATCCGCACGCTGGGCGACTTCGCGGCGTGCCGGAGGCTGCGCGAGCTGTACGTGCGCAAGAACGAGATCCGGGACCTGCGGGAGATCCGCCACCTGCGCCGCCTGCCCGACCTGACCAGCCTGTGGCTCGACGAGAACCCGTGCACGCAGCACCCTGAGTGAGTGCCGCGTCACACAGATTCCCTAGTTCAGACTACCTTGACTACTAGCTTGAATTCAGGATGGGTGTAGTCACGGAGACAGGTAAAGTGGCTTCATGCCTGCGGTCGTATTTCCAGGAATTAGAGAAAGGCCCCTTAGATGCTCCAGTTACAGGACTACAGGACTACAGTTGATCCCCCCTCCCCCCAATTTAAGGGAGCAGGGCTTTAACCCCATCCCCCAGTGTGTCAGACACTTTGGGATCTTGAGTATCTTGAGTATCTACCTCAGCCTGCCATGCTCCCCCAAAGTGACTGTTAATGACAATTTGATTGTTTCCCAGACAATTGCCAATCTTCTTTATTGCTCAGAACACACATCTCACACATATTGTTTTCTAATTCCAGATACAGAATGACAGTCCTGCGGAATCTTCCGAACCTAGAGAAACTAGACAACGTGTCCGTCCATCCGGAAGAGGTGGGTGGCGCTTGCTTTCGTTATATTATTTTATTCAAAAATTCAAATTCATATTCAAAATGTCTTTATTTATGTAGGCTTCAAGAAAACACTTATAAATCGTCAAATTTACATAAGTAATCCCTAAAACTACATAAATAATAAATATATATTTTTAACCGACTTCGGTCACGGCAACCAATCTCAACGAGGATTTGCCAACGCAGGCAATAGGATGAATACTGGGTCAAAAAACTATAATTCTGTTTAATCCGCCAGTTAGATATATACAAAAATACAAGACACATATTTTTTGCTATTAAAGTTAAAAAAAAAAAATTACAAAGATAAAAAGTTTTGGAGTGGGGGCTTGCGACGTCACTAAGTAAGTAGTCGCGTCGCCTATGATAGTGCACAAGTGTCTGTGCAAACGCAAGTTCGCTCCCATAGTCCGGCGAGACGGCACCGACATAATATGATTAGGCACAGAACCATCAGCTTAACGTACTTTCTGGGGCACGGGGGTGATAAACCGTCAACTTCCTGCCTCCGGGCTGCTTTCGAGTAGTATTGATGTAATAAATATAGGTATAAATTGGAAAATCAATTAAAAAAAAAAAATGTGGTACATTGTAGGATGGTATAAATCAGAAGTTTTTGATTTATACATGGAAACAAAAGGCGCGCTTAAATAAAGAAAAGACTGCATGGTGGAAAAAGAAGAAATCTGAAATAAGTTGCCAAAGAGGTTAAAATCAAATCAAATAATTTTATTGCTTTCATAATTTAGGTTAACATTAAATTATGGACAGTCGAGCACTGCAAAATATTAGGAGAGAAGAAGAGGATACAATAATTTAGACTCTATTATTAGTTTTTGTGTATTTTATTAGTTGTTTATAATAAATTTGTGGAGTTGTGTCAAGTTCGGTGTTGTGTTTAAATAATTATTGTAAATTGAATCAGTTTATGTACTTAGTGGTTGTCTGTAATGTAAATGTATAACATTAAATGACTTTTTAAATGTCGCTTACTTGTCATGCGGGAGGATTATTATTTATTGTAAAAGTAGTTTTTAATAATATAGTATGGTTTATTTAACATGACATAATATGCTAAGTCATTTAATATAAATAGTTTCAATTTAATTTTGAATATATTATTATTTGTTTCATTTACTTGTTAAATATTTTATAGATATTAGGTTTCACATCCCCTGAGCATAAAGACTGCCGGAAAACAGCCCAACCCATACGTGTCATGATTTCGTTAGCTTTATTCTACATTTGTACTGTGCCTGTACCATCGAATGTATCTAACTCGCTGTCCATTTTGATATTTTCAGGTGCAGGAGGCGATGCGCCGCGGCATGCACATACCAGACTCCGACGACGAGGGCTACCCGCAGCAGGTGAGCGCTGTCGAGACTCTACTCACTGTGCTCTTTAGTTTGAGTGGTAGCGGCTCCACCGGGGAGTAGCACCCTCTCACATTATTGACACCATTCATATTAAAATTTTAACCGACTTCAAAAAAAAGGAGGAGGTTCTCAATTCGATTGAATTTTTTTTTTTTTTCCGACTCCAAAACTAACTGATTATTGTAAATATTTAATACGTGTTAAAGATTAGTACTTTCATCGAAGCAGTCGGAAGAATTTATTTTATACTTTTTAGTGTTTGGACAATTATATAGCTATTAAAGTTGGTTCTTACTTGTGCTTTTTTTATAAACATTTTTTGCGGGGCTTTTTGAAGTCGGTTTTTATAAAATATAAATTCTGAAAAAAACACTATCGTAGTATGTATGTTGTAATACTTTATTGATTTTGAATTATATTGAGTCTCAGTCTACAATTAATATTTAGTCAGTTGACTTTACGAACAAATTACATATGTTGACAAGCCCATACAAAATCGATGAAGTGATTGCGTTTTGACAGCTTTTAAAAAGTATCTCAATTGACTTTGTTTTTTTACGCGGGGAATGCATTTGCGCACCTTCACGCCGTCCGGGAAAGGACGTGGTGTGTGATCTCAATTGACTTGCTAGTCAAGATCCTTATTGCTTCGTTTCATTCGGCTGTCTAAGTACCGATGTTAATAATAAATAAATAAAATAAAATAGTATTTATTTTCCCACCACAATAAACATTTTCAATAATACTTCTTGCATTACAAATATCACAATTTTATTAAAGATCGTTTATTGTGGGAGACTGATGTCTAATCTAAACGAGATAGTTTGTATTTCAAGTCATCAGGCTTCCCCCGAAAAACACTTTCACTGTAGATAAATATAACCAATTATAGTTTATTGCGGCATGTTGTTTAAATAACAAACACTATTTAACATACATACTTATGTAACATAACGCCCATAATCCCCGAAGGGGTAGGCAGAGTCGAAAGGGCAGCCCTTTAACCACATTCAGCCAAAATAAATGTGAAAAAGCAGTGACGAGTGGCTAGCTCGTCGCCTACACAATCACACACCCAAAACCCGATACACCATTAGTCGCCTTTTACGACATGCTAGGCAAGAAACACAGTTGGCACATTATTTTTAAGTCCCAGACCAACACGGGACTAAGTACACTTACATCACTTTTTAACAAATAAGGAATTTTCCTTTTTTTTCTTTCACTACGCAAAGGGGTTGATACCAAAAGTGGAAGATTGAATAAAAGATCCATAGATAAGTTAAATGTCACGACATGTTTATGATAACAGCTGATCGTGTGTGTGCGTGTTCGCAGCAGGAGTCGTACGGGCAGTACCGGCGGCAGCGGTCGTGCGAGTCGAGCCCCGAGCGCGACGAGCCGCCCTACTGCGCGCGCGCGCCGCCCCGCCACGACCAGGTACGACACACGCGACCACGTGCGGCATTGACGCGACCACGTGTGACGCACGCGCGACCACGTGTGACACTGCAAGCCGCAGCCCGCTCGCCTGCCCCGGCGAGTGGGATGAGTCGCAGCCCGCAGTCCGCAGCGCCAATGCGACAGTTTCAGACTACATAGTTCAAGCTTATGCTTCGAAACCAAGGGTCGCGGATTCGAATCCCGCTAGGGGCAAATGTTTCGTGTGATGAACACCGACATTTGTACTCGAGTCATGGATGTTTATAAATTTATTTAAGTATGTCTAGCCGTTCAACTGGTATCCATAGCACAAGCACAAGTTTATGCTTGTGCTATGGATACTAGTTCAACGGCTGAATGCTGGCCAGGGCCTCTAACCACTCGACCGACGGGCCAGTCGAGTTTTGAATGTTGTGTATGTATGAAGCGCATGCTACGATTTTAATGAAAGGGTGACATAATGTGTGTATTGGGCTGGTGTCACAGTCACGCTTACGCCGGCGCGGGTGGTGAGCGACGCGGGCCACGAGCGAGGTGTTGCCTTGTACGGTCTCGTAGTGGACACTGCGCGCGCGCACCGCCCGCGCTGAATACACTACAAACGCGGTGCTACGAGACACGCGTGTCAGTCGCGTGGGCGGGCAGCGTGATTCCGACACGTGTCTTGGGTTAAAACTAGTGATGTGCCTAATCGGTAAAAAATTATATACGCGGATACGGTTATTTGGTATCTAGGTCCGCGGATACGGATACGGATCTTTATTTTCTTACTCAATCGGAGCGCGACATTTTGAAACAATAGATGACGTCACGCCACCGCAACCACAGACAGGACATTTTTCGACTTGTATTGCGTGGGTATTACTTTTGTTTTGTTTATGGTTTAATGTGACACCGGGCCGGTTGAATAACCTTTGTATATGGTTGGAACAAGAGTTACTAAGAAGTTTTCTAGTGTAATTTGGTATTATTTTGATATAATAAATAATATGCGAAGTGTACAATTTGTGGCAGAATGTATTCCCGTAAGTGTTAAGGCAAAACTTCTTAAAAAAATCAATTGAACTAAATGAGGTAAAAGATCCGCGAGAAAAGTTAAAAGTTAAGCGAGAAAAGTAACGGATCTTTCTTTTCCCTCGTATATCCGCGGATACGGATATCCGGAACATCACTAGTTTAAACCGTTTGTAGTAAAGCATGGTCTGTGTATGTCTGTGTTTTTCGATATCTCTTTAAATAATTGGGCTATTTTATTTAACCAATATTTTATATGTATAATGTGTTTAAAGATAAATAAAAGAAAATAAAAAAATCAAATATATAGAGCGACCGTCATAGTTGAGCATACTTTACTATTTATCACTTAATATGTTCAAATAATTAAAATCAAAGTGTACTAATCATTGATTAAGACAAAATTTTCTATACTTAATATTTTTCTGAAGATGTGACGGTCGCTCTTTACCTAAATTTTTGCTGCATTTGTTATGTATTTAATCGATTACTTTTATTTACATATTAATTTAGACAGTTATAAAACTGTTAGCATTAAAATGTTATAAAATATTTATATAAGTACGTTTGTTCATATTAATGCATTCAATAGAATAGAATAGAATTCGTATTTATTATTATACATTCGTATGTATCGTGTGCCTGTAACTTCATGTCTAACGCAGCTAACCCCATTTCCATGTGTGTCCACTAACCCGTCGCCGCCCGCGTCCGCATCCGCGTCCGCGTCCGCATCCGCATCCGCATCCGCGCCCGCGTCCGCTCGGCAGGGCAGCGACAGCTCGGAAGCGGGGGCGGAGCCGGCGGCCGCCGCGGACGCGCGCGCCGACCCGCCGCAGGTACCGACGACGACGATGCCTACAATCACCTTTAGTGTAATCGTATTAACCGCACGCTTTATTGGAATTTAATTACGTACTGTATATGCTGACTCTTGTAATAAAAACATGTATAAATATGAAGGGCAGGGTCCGCAGCGCGTGTTCTATTTGTGGGAACTTTTGATTTGCCTTATTGTATTTAGATTTTCTCTATACAGTTTAACTGAATGCCGGTTTCTGTAGTGGGCAGTGGCGCAAGTGGGGGGAACCTATACAAGCGTGTAGTTTTGTTTCCTCGTTCCCACAGCTGTTGCCGCCCGCGACGCCCCCGACTGCCGTTGTGGCTGCATCTAATTGCGGTTTATTATTGAATTATTGAAAAAACAGATCTAATTCAAAGCAAGAAATTGGTCGGAAATTCCGGCTAAAGGCTGCTATGTTTTTCTCTACAGAAAAAATATTAGATTTTCCCATACGCGTTTACTATGTCTTTGCCGTGCAGTTACAAATAATATTTTAACCGACATTTCAGTCCAATATCCGGTGTAATATTAACTTGCTAGTTTTTAATAACTGACCTATACCAATGTTGCCCTACTGACAACATCAATACTATCGGTAGTCCCAACCGACCTTCACCACTGAGCCCAAAGTCCTCTGTTAGCGCAATATCAGTCATTGACCCCACTAATAATGTGTATATGCGCGTGCGCAGTGCCCGGCGTCGCCCGCGCGGCGCGCCGCCTCCCCCGACGCGGACGAGCGCTGCGACCACCCCGCCATGACGCGCTCGCACTACGACGTGAGTATACCGACCAACCGACCAATGGTTGTAGACAATTATAAGTTAGAGTGAGGTCGGGCCGCGTACTGTATTGACAAATGTTTACCACAAGGCGTTAGCAAGAGTTGCGTGTGTTTGTACTGTGGGATGAAAGTGCTGCGGGCACTCAAAGTGAGGCTGCCCGTCCACCGGAGCGGAGCCAGGCAGCGGAGCGGTGAGCGAGTTACAATCGACCAATAGAAAATGTCCACTAAAGAGGCGCGGAGATTTTGTGCAATCCTATTGGTTAATATTTCTCAGTTTCTCCGTTCCGCTGCCTCGCTCCGCTCCGGCGAACAGGCAGCCTTAAGGCGCTATAGCATTTGTTGCCTCCTCTTACAAGGCTATCATATATCAGAATATTGGAAACTGAATATTTTAATTGACAATTTTGGTACAGGGCTCTCTTGTAAAATGTGATTAAGATATAAAAGTTTTTTTTTTATTAGACCAAAAATATTATAGAAAATAAGTTATCAAGTTGTCTGCCTCAAAAGTTTTCAAAGTCAAAGTCAAAGTCAAAATACTCTTTATTTATATAGTTTTAAAACAAAATCTTAATATGAATCTTAATAATAATATGAATCTACCACCAAAAAGGGCGATTACATTTCCCCGTTGGTGCCACGTCTACAGTTTATCATATTCTATAGATAAGGTCTTTCAGACAAAGGCATAAACGTTATTAAGCCTTTCGCCTTTTGTAAGCATTTGCTATACCTGGCCCTCGCCCGGCCCGGCGCCCCTAGTACCAGATAATATCTTAACAAGTAGATCATTAACATATTAATACACATACGTAGCCTAGTGTTGGCGTCATCGGTCGCAACTAGCCCATCGCTTGATAGTAACATGTCACCACGCATGCTCACGGTTGAAGCCTACCCTCCTCCGGACGTAGGCTGTAGCGCTGTAGGTGTTATAGACGCGGCGATAGGAGTCGTTCATTCATTACGTTCATTCATTTTTTTTTACTGAATTTAGGAGATGAGCATGCTTTGTTTGTTTTTTCGTGATGAGTAAAGTTATGAAGCAAAATTATTCAGTTAAAATTGTTTATTTAGGATAATACAAAAAAAAAAAAAATTTTTTCAATGCAATGAAGTAGAAGAATTATAGTGGGACATTCTAAAGTATATGATTTAAACGGCCTTAAGCATAGTTTTTGTTCAAACTGCCTACGTTAGTAATTTTCATTCAGTTACTTATTTTTGTGTATTGTATAAGAAAAATCAAGTATATTGCAGTTAATTCTAAATTAATGTGAGATAATAATATTTTTACTGCGCTACAGCAATTTCGAGCGAGTTCGTATATCCGACGCGATGCGTCAATCCAATAATATTCAAAGTCAAAGTAATTATTGCATTCATGAGTATACAGCATTACAATAATGTAATTCATTTCAATACTATTATTAAGTTGATATGTTACAAGATGATTGTTGATTTATACTACAGTGATAGGTATGTATCTCATTTAGTGAATTAACGCGTATATTGTCTCTGAATGACGCGCAGTTAGCAGTAGCGGATTTACAGTTACAGTTATTTCTTGTTATCATCAGTTATTTTTATCACGATTGGCCGCCTCTAATATCTGGCCGCCCTAGGCCCAGGCCTACTGGCCCTTAGGGTAAATCCGCCACAGTTAGTTAGTTAACGCGTATAATCGCTGAGTGACGCATGCGTGTGAGCGGCAGTTGTGTGACGCGCGCGTTTGGTTGCAGCCGCGCTCGCCGCGCTCGCCCGACGCGCCGCTGCGCCACTCGCTCTCCGCGCACAGCGTCAAGGTGATGCCGCACACCCGTCCGCCGTCCACACCCGCACGACACCCGCACGACACCCGCACGACTCATACACCGGCCATATACCACTCGAACGCAACCCATACACGATGCAAACGGAACCCATGTACAGCTCATGCACTTGACTCGTAAAAAACCCATGTATTAATCATACACGACTCATACACGACCCATACACGACCAATACAACTTATATACGAATCTAATGCAACCCGTATGCGACTCATACACGACTCACATACATCATCAACCATGTACGAGTAAAACTTTAAAAAAATCTCACCTTTGCCATCTATCAAAGTATATATTTACATTTCTCATCACACTTATGCTATCATTAAACAAACCTTACACCGCAAACATATGTCATTTGCCAATACAATACTGAACAGACATACAAACATGACTCATACACACAAATATTGTTAGATCATACAATACGTCGTGAAATATACAATACAAATGTGTCAAGCTTGACTCACCCTCGACGAATCTTCTGTTACACTATTTGCACACATGTTACAGTCAACATGACTCATGGGGGACGTGCAAGTGTTACCTAAAGACAAATAAATTAATAAATTCTCCGGACTAACACCAATTCCCTAGTTCCAAACTAAGCTTATGCTTGTTCTATGGATACTAGGTGAACGGATAGACATACTTAAATACGTTGTTTTATAAACATCCATTACTTGAGTACAAATGTCCATGTTCATCACACGAAACATTTGCCCCCTAGCGGGATTCGAACCCGCGACCCTTGGTTTAGTGGCAGGGTCTGTGACCACTCAACCAACGGGCAGTCGAACACGTAACACTTGAGCGGTGCCGCACGCACGAGACGGCTTCACGACTGACATGACGTGTATGTGTGAAGGCTTGTCACCCATCACACAGTATGTCGTGTAAGTAATGTGATTAGACTCACAGTATCGCTTCACTATTGTTGTATGTGAACATGAACTCGAATTGCGAAAACTGTAGCTAAAATGGAGCTCTTGCCGTCGATTGATAACAGTTTGTGAGTTATATAAATCCTTCTTTTTAACCGACTTAAAAAAAGGAGGAGGTTCTCAAATCGACTGAAGTTTTTTTTTTATTCATGAAGTCACAAAATTCCCATTTCAGTCGATACAAAGGATTAGATGCAAATCGTTACGGCGAAAAAAATTGTGACTTGCGGAATGCAATTTTTGTAAATAGTATTTTTTACGTTGTATTATTGTCGTTTAGGTTTAAAGAAATTTATTCTCATAAGAAATTTATATTTCACTTAAAATGAGAAATATATAAAAGTACTTATAATATAAAATGTGTTGTCTTATTGACCGGTACTCGTAGCTATGAATAGCTTGAGCTTATTTATCTTTGGTAGTTGAATTATTTTCGCAGATGGTCACTTACGCAGAATGTCATTCGCTATTGGTTTTCTTTGTATTATTAACTGTACCGAAAGAAACAATAGTAAATGTTATGACAATTCGAAAATGACAATATGCCAAAGTGAACCTGAGTGGTATTATGCGAAAGCGTAAAATTTTTTCGCGATGGCAATTTGCGAACAATCTGCTTCAAAACAACGTTTGGCAACGCTCGTTCGTTGTGCGTCGCGGCGGCTAATGCAGCCGTTATGCGTTAGTCTAGCACTGCTTCACATATATCGTGTCTAATGTCCCCGTGGTGCGCTGCGCAGGAGTACGCGTACAGCAGCAACGGCGAGTGCCGGCTGGCGGGCGCGCCGCTCGCCTCGCCGCCCCACCACTACCACGATCCCTACTACGAGCGCGTCGACAGGTCAGTGACCCCCACCTCCCCTCCCCCTCTGTGTCGCTAACGGTATGGGGAGCAGGGCAAGTCGTCGTCTTCGTCTTACTTACGTTTTAATATTACCTGCTCGCTGACTGCTTAACTTACCTAATGGGCCAGACTGCACCGAGAGAGGCGCTGATTTAGCGCAAGGTGACGACTCTGGAGGGCCCAAATTCGTTAATGCCCGTGTTAAGAGCCCCCATTTCAGGCTTGAAGTCGGCCTAAGTAGGGCGATGACCCGACATGATTTATTAAGGTGACCTCAAGGAATACTCTAAGTCCTGCCGTCCTGCTGACACCAATTGAATCAATGGCACATGTCGCGCTCCTTGCTCCGAGATGATGATGGAACAGGGTATACCGATTAATTTTATGGAATGTCCCCTCTGTCTTATTGTAAGGCGCCAACGGAATCGCGAAACGCCAAATCAGTATCAGAACCCACTCCCAGTGATGGCGAACCATTGGCACTAGTCCCATGTGTGACACGTAATGCAAATAGTTGGGCAATCGTTGTCTTTGAGATAACAAAATCAACATTGATGAATAATAACATATACTTAAATCGCTTCCGCGGCACTTGAAGAATCATTTTAATTGAAATTCCAGATATTTTTGCACGTCTGTTTAAAAAGGTTAACCATTCCTGATATTTAACCTGGATAGTGACTATCCTACCAGGACAATGGTTAGTAAAAAACGTGTTTTATAATTTAAATGAATATTTTGGTACGAAACACGATTAATAGTTTTAATGATACTATTTAATATTGCATGCCCGGGAGGGGTAACTGTTGAAACCCATTTTGTATTCACACCTGCAACTTGTAACACAGTTTTTGGCAATAAATCCTATTCTATTCTATTCTATTCAACTAATTGTTGATATAGGTATTTTCTCGAGTTGATGTTTCAACAGTGTTAAAATAAAACTAACTAACTAACTAAACTTTACGCCACTTCCCTAGCGGGGTAGGCAGACAGAAAGTAAAGTTAAAGTAAGTAAGTAAAGTTTAAGTAGTGTTAGAGTAGATGTCGTGTAACATGTGTCTCGTGGTTGTTGTTGCGCCAGGTCGGAGTCGTGCCAGCAGGTGCCGCGCGCGGGCGAGTGGGAGCGCGAGCGGGAGGGCGCGCGCGAGCGCGACCGCGAGTACCCGTCCGCCGTCATGGCGGAGCACCGCGGGTTCACGCGCCGCCCCGTCGCCAGGGTCAGTGCGCCTTTTATTAGGAAGATATACATTTATTGGTAACACATACAATAGGCAAGGTGACTAAAAAATTCTGTTTAGTCCGTCAGTTAGATTACCAAAAAAATATTGAACTCGTATTTTCTTTTTTATTTGTTAAACAGACATTGACGAAGATACAATGCATTCAATTTGCGCGTGACGTCACGTTTATGTACAATTTTTAACCGACTTCAAAAAAAAGGAGGAGGTTCTCAATTCGACTGAACTTTTTTTTTACTAAGTAGTGACGTCGCAAGCCAAACTCCAAAACTTTGATGCTCATTATCTTTGTGATTTTTTGTTAATTTGATAAAGCGAAAAATATGTGTCTAGTATTTTTGTATAATCTAACTGACTGACTAAATAGAATTATAGTTTTTTAATACAGTCATCATCCCTATTGTCCCATGTTGGTCTGGGACTTGGCCCATGTTAATCTGGGACAAAAAAAAAAGAATATGGCAACTATGGTTCTTGCCTAGCATTTCGTAAAAGGCGACTAATGGTATATCGGGTTTTGGATGTGTGATTGTGTAGGCGACAGGTTAGCCGCTTGTCACTGCTTTTTCACAATTTTCCATCTAACCCAGCCCGGCTTTATTTTTGGTTGAACCAAAGCCCCATATTCCATTAGTCGCCCGACCAACATGAGACATACATTATAACGATTAAACCAATTATTTGATAGTTATTTAATTTATTTGCGTGGCAACACTACGGTCCAGAGTGAAGTTAACTACTTGACATCGCACAGTAGAGCTTTCGAAAAAGCGCAAACGCTAATCCACCGCTCTCTCCTGGCTCACGCCCTCTTGTCGCTGACATTGCTGACGTTGTCACGTGTGTTGCGCGCAGAACTCGAACCTGCTGTCGGCGGTGCTGTGCCTGGTGAAGGAGCTCGACTACCCCAGCCTCGAGGTCGCCGAGATGGCCGTCAGGTATTGTTGTTTATATTGTATTGTACACGTGTAGAGAGCGAAGAATTGCGCGCGGTGGAGTGCGAGAGTCCTCAGGACAGCAATATCCGCGCGCATCTCTCAGATTCGGCCAGAAAGACATGATCGTCGAAGTGGCCATGGGAGGTGGTGGGCTTGTACACATGAAACAATTTGCGACCCCCTAAGGAGGAGGCAAAGTCCAAGGAGCAATAGGCTCCTTAAATCAAATTCAGCTAAAAACTTTTATTTTATAATCTAACCAGCGACCCCGGCTTCTCACGGTCAGAATAAAATAATAAAAACCTTCACATATAAACACTCCTCCTGAGTCACTCTCTATCGGTGAAAATCAACAACCTTTGCGCAATTTAATAAGATCTAGCTAGGGGAACAGACTTACAGACACGGTGGCTTAGTTTTATCAATATAAAGATTATAATTTTTTTAAACATTAAACTTGAAAGTAGTTTAGAGAGTTTAGTGAGTTTCAATGGTAAGGACACGCGCCTCTTAACTGAAAAGTGCAGGTTTAAACCCGGGCACGTACCTCTGGATTTTTTCTAATCTATGTACGTATTTATACCACTAGCTCGAAGGTGCAAACATGGTGATGAAACCTGCAAATTCAAACCACTTTGGATTTGTAACCATAATGCAAAATTGTTTGGTTCCCCTATGTAAGAGTTACGGTGGTCAGATCGGCAGTCGCTTCAATGTAATTACCAGACTCGCTACATCCTGGATCATGGTCTAGACGGACCTGTTTGAGCACGGGACATAACGCTAGGAAGATGATGGAACTTGAAAGTAGTTTACTCTTGTTGGTCCAAAACAACATGCTTGCAATTAGAGTTACGTGAAGATGTGTTTTTGGTGGCAGATGCCGCATGGACGAGCTGGCCAACAGCCAGTGACCCAGCGCGGGCGCGGCGCGCGACCCGCCGCCCTAGCGCCCGGCGCCGCCCGCCGCGACCGCCCGCGCCGCCGCGCCGCCGCGCCGCCCCGCACAGCTACGACTATACCGACAGCCGCCCAGTGATCAGCCGTATCGTCGACCGACCAGCTTCATATTCAGCTTGTCTTCGCGCCGAGTAGCCGTATATTCGACGAGACCTCGCATCGAGTAGCCTGATATTAGGCTTGGACTTGCGTCAAGTAGCCTGATATTCGGCCTGTCCTCGCACCGAGTAGCCGAATATTCGTCGAGACCTCTGGCCGAATAGCCTATACGGGGATACCTCGGATTGAATAGTCCAGTCCGGTGCGTCATCCGGCAACGTAACTGAATATCCTGTGAGTTCTCGGAGCGTAGCCGAATAGTCCGGCGAGTTTTTGAGTCGTAGCTGAATATTCGGCGAGGCCTCTGGCCGAATAGCCGAATATTTGGCTTTAGTATTCGGCTGTATTTGACGCCAGTTCGACTGTCTCGCGCCGCGCTGATGCCGGCGGTCAATTTTATTTTGACTATTTATTTTTGGCAATGCAAATTGACTTTGATTACGACGTAAATTTATTTTTCTTTTATTATTGTAATTGAACTATAATGAATTACGATGATGAAAAGTGTATTTAAATTCTTTAAATATTGGAGTATTCGGCGTTTTAATATTCGGTATATGGCTAAATCAACTACCAATGCAACTATAACGAATTCAGTAACTTGTGTATGTGTACAATGGTCAAATTTGTATACACCTTTGCTAAGTTAGCTTCGTAAGTTCGGTACCTACTCATTGTCGTATTTGTTCCCGCCAATCGCAGAGGAGTATTCAAATTTGACCGGTGTATACCTAGAGGGCGGCACATGTCGCGCTAACGAGGCGTATTCGACTCATTGAACAATACAAAATGGACGCTTACCGCCATCTTGTCGAATTCTCAAATCAAAATGGCCGCCTCTTCGTGACGTCAGAGTTGTGAATCGTACGGACGTGTATATTGATAGTTATTTTAAATTTGTTCGTGAGATGAATTCAGTGTTAACGAATGAGATTACTAGGTTTAAGTAATAAGAAATGTAAGATGTGATGCGACCTATTGCTGTCTGATAGATGATGACACTGTGTTTCTTATAAAATCACTAGGTGAGTTAGCTAGCACTAAGCAAAGAAAATGCGATAACAATGTGATTTGTTAGTTTGTGGATGATTTAGCCGCAACCTCGTTTTAATGTAACACTGTCTTGCCAGTTGCCTGTAAGCGAAGTCACTTGTAGGATATCGCATACAGTATTTGTGTGGTTCAGTCGCTGCGTCAATGCGGCGTTGCCCTTCCCGACTTTAAAATCAGTTTATGATCGACCGGCTTTAAATTTTCTTTATATCTATTGTTGTAAATAAACTTTATTAACATTTTTTAAGTTATTGCTGTACGAAAGTTAGTCGAATCATTTTAATTGTTGAGGCCCTGAACGTTTGTCAGTGCTTGCTAGAAATCTTTCGCAAACTTAAATTTATCTTGGATAAAACCAAAGTCTTCGAAAACTTACACGAAAGTATAGTATAATTCGGCGTTCTGACCCAAAAAATCAAAAGATCAGTCAGATGCTAGTTTACAACAAGCTACAAGTGTCTAGTAGACCGCAAGTGACGCCGCAAGCTAACTCCATGTCACTGAATGGTATGGCGTGTTCGTAGTCGCACGCGCGGCATTTGGCAATCGTTTGAGAATACGACGAGGTGAGCACGAAATTGTTGTGAGCATTTTTATATAATTGACGGAACGATGGTGTACGAAGAGTGCTCTCGGTGAGGGCTGCACGGTCGAAACGGGACGTGATCCATATAGCACTAACGGGACCAAATGCGATGTGTTTTTTTTGTATTTAAGCTATTTCTATTAATGTTATTCCTTACTATAATGCAACGCGTATGATAAAATTATTGTGTTATTAAGTCAGAAATGTTGTATTTGCTAATTCGACTTTATAAATGACGGTATTATTGTATGTTCGGTATACCAGGGGTGCGCCCTGGACCATTACAGTTCACCCCCTAATAAGCTATTCTTCTCTAGCCGATGCCGACGACTTAGTCCCGGGAAGCGCAACAAGGTACATTTCTGACCGTGAAGCCTTTAAGATCGGTCAGAAGTTCCTTTGGCTGCGTGGAACGCTCGAGTCGATACCTCGACTTTAAGACCAGCTGATGATGATTAATGAAATCAAGACCGGTGACGGTGTGACGTTACTGCATAATCTCAAGGTATTTCTGGGTATTTACAAGATCTTCGGATGATCAGAAAGGCGCCTCAAGCCGCTCCAGCGGCTTATCACGGTCTTGAGGGCTCTTCTGGTCCCCAGGTTCCTCCGCGATCTCGTATTAAGGACGTCTCTGACGATAGGTTGTACTTGTTCTACGTTTACATCCGTAAAGCTGTTCAGCTGCTGTGAGTACTGCGCTATGTGTCATTCTTAACCTTCCTTCCTTTCTTGTTGGAGGCGTCCTTGGAATATCTCCAGAGCGCGTACAATCTGTTTCACAATATTGTCGTGACGCAATATGCGCGCGCCGTTTTAGGAGATGCGCGGTCGTTTTCTTGACTACGCACCCGGGCGTGCATTTTGAGGACAACTTGCTCTTGTTACAGACAGCCCCTAGCCGTCCATACTCGTGACGGATGCGTTATACGTATTTCATCGAAAATTAATCTATAATATAAAAATGAATCGCTGAATGTGTTGCTAAGCGCAAATCTCGACAACAGCTAAACCGATTTCGCTAATTCTTTTTTAGTTGTGTATGTTATTGTCAGGTAAAGGTTCTTATGAAAGAAAAAAATGAAAATGTATCGCAGAAAAAAAAAATGGGCATTGAAAATCCGCGAACGGGACGTTACGATGTGCACCACGTCAGCTAGTTTATTATACAAATAATAACGACATTGGTACTTTACATTTTATTTATGGACCGCACCGCTTCCGCCTAACCGAGTAAGTAATGAAACAATGAAAGTAGTGGTTTTTCAGCGACGACCGCGAACGATCTCCCACATATGCTACACCTCTTATGTCTCCTTACAATGCCAGACTAGAGTCAAGCTCAACAGGGTCTTCTTTCCCCGCTGATTCTCCCAAGCCCGTTCCCTTGGCTGTGGTTTCGCTAGATAGTAGATAGGGACAAGCCCACCACCTCCCATGGCCACTTCGACGATCTTGTCTTTCTGGCCGAATCTGAGAGATGAGCGCGGATATTGCGTGTCCTGAGGACTCTTGCACTCTACCGCGCGAAATTCTTCGCTTTCTACATATTGTTTATATCTATATTCCTAGAGTAGATAGGGACATGTTCCACCACCAACCCATGGTCCTGCCCGCCTTTCGGCATACGGACCGAATCTCGGGAGACGCACCCGGTACTTGCGTTACGCTCTTTTTCTTCATGCTCCCTACAAAGTCTATGTCCGTCCCTTCTCTCGTTCACCTCTTCCCTTCTGGGGCGTGACGTCACTCCACAGCCTTCGCGTTCGAACTCCACTCTCTTCTTCAACCACTTGTGCGCAAATGCTTTCAACCGTGAGAAACCTTCCCTTGAGTTGACCAATTCTTGGTGATACACTGTGCCGATCTCGCTCCTCGTCGAGTTCTCCAGCATCTCTTGTCTCTCCTGCACATACAGCTGGCAGTCCCACAGCACATGGGCCCGAGTTTCTTCGGCTTCTCCGCAGTGACATACAGCTGTATCGCTGAGTGTCATAGCGTGTAAGCGGCCGTTGAAGCTCCCATGTCCCGTCAGGATCTGCGATGTCGCGTAATCCGGTTCCACCCAGCCTGATGATAGTCTGCATGATACATCTGGGAAAAACATAAAAAGTTCTTGACCTTTATCACATACCTCCCAACGGCTCTGCCATTGGGCCACGACCTCCTCACCGATTCGTCGCTTGATTGCGTTCCGCTTCTTGCCTACGGCTCTCTCAGGACACTCCTGCGCGATTCGTCCTGCTCGAACAACCTCCAGATCCGCCGGCAATACCGCAGCTAGCACGGGCAGTGCGGAAGTGCTTACTGACCTGTAGGCCTTCGTTAATAAAATTAAGGCCGATCGCTGGGTACTGAGCAGTGCCCTCCGGACCACGAAAATCGACGAGCGTCGCCACCATACTGCAGCAGCGTAGGTAAGACTTGCAACATAGGTCCCTGCATACAGGATCCTTAGTTCTTTGTACCGAACGCCCCAGGTCGATGAAGATATTCTCGACACCTTCCCGAAGCAGTTCACTGCCTCTCGGCCGATAAAATCTGCATGCTGCAAGAAGGAGCTAGCACCGTCCTTCGTGACTCCTAGAAGCTTGGCACTACTCACCTGGGGGATGGACACCCCGTCCATTCGTATTGTGGGTCGCTTAAATTTACCTTTAAGAGTAAGCGCCTGCGATTTCGCCGCAGAGAAACTCAGTCTGTTGCGAAGGCCCCATTCAGATACTGCCTGGAGAGCGACCAGAGCATGTTGCTCAATCCTAGCCCTTGAAGAAGCCTCGATTACAATTGTGATGTCATCCGCGTACGCCACCATCCTTACACCCCCGGGCATCGGCAGGCGCAAGATGTCGTCGAGCAGGAGGTTCCATAGGGTAGGCCCTAACACCGAACCTTGTGGACATCCCATCGTGGACCGAACATTCACACCTTCAGAAAACACTGAAAGAATATGGGACCACGTGTTCTAGCACGCGGTCCGACACAAAACACTCCAAAATATCACAAAATAATAAATAAATCACCCCAAAAATTTCTTATAGCAATTAATTAAACTATAGTACGTATATTCGCACGAAGAAAGAGGATAATTTCGAAAGATTTCCCGTGAGAAAAATTTTTCGAAACGCACCGGAGCACTTGCACGTCCGCACGCCTCGACGGTCGAACGCGAAGTAGATAGGGACATGTCCCACCACCAACCCATGGTCCTTCCCGCCTTGCGGCATACGGACCGAATCATGGGAGACGCACCCGGTACTTGCTATTACGCTCTTTCCCAGGTGCGCTTCTTGATCTCCCTCCGTTCCTGTCCCTTCTCATGATAATCTCTCCCCCTTTTGGGCGTTACAACACAGCACGTTTACTTCGCATTCTTCGCTTAAGTAATTACTTTTCCATCTCCTTTCGCCTACTGTGCCAGGAGTGCGCGAACGTTCTCAATCGCCGACAGCCTTCCTCTGTGTCGACCAGTTCGCTGTGGTACACTGCTCCAATCGTCGCACGGCTCCAGTCCGACAGCATTGCCTCCCTTTCCTGGGCATACAGCGCACACTCCCACAGGACGTGTTCGTTGCTTAGGTGATCCAGATGTGTGATGTCGAAGCTGTTATTGTTCAGCACCATTATGCCTGCTTTCGGCTTCTCTCCGCTGCTGATAATTTTGGGGTGATAGTACTGTTCCTGCACTAACGCCAGGTCCGGCCGGTGTTCCTTAGCTACTACAGGCAGCTCCATGGTCGCAGCTTCGGAGCCCTGGAGGTTGATCTGGCCAATAGTAATCCTGTTATTTAACGCCATTGCGTCGGGTAGCTTGCCTGCTTCAGGCAGCAGGTAACCTATACGAAGTCGCAAACCTCCGCCCCGTCCCAACCTATAAACACCTTACCCAGGTTGACTAATGTGTCTCTTAGGGCCGGGGTGCACTCCAACACGGCCGTGACGCGTCCGCTGCCCTGCCTTCCCTTCTTAAAAGCTACCCTGCCCTGCGTTTGGATCTTCTCCCTAGTCCATTCTGGAGACTCGTTTAGGTTATTATTATACAAGTCGTCCATGATAGTTGCGCTGTCATGATCCACCCTTAGGTTCCTTATAGCCACGAACGGCCTCCTGGATCAGAGGTCTTTAAAGTGGGTGGGGCCATACTTTTAAGCTTGGTTGCTAGTAGATAGGGACAAGCCCACCACCTCCCATGGCCACTTCGACGATCTTGTCTTTCTGGCCGAATCTGAGAGATGCGCGCGGATATTGCTGTCCTGAGGACTCTCGCACTCCACCGCGCGCAATTCTTGGCTCTCTACATATTATTTCTATCTATACTCCCTTGTCCCTATTTGTCACTCTCCCAGTAGATAGGGACAAGCCCACCACCTCCCATGGCCACTTCGACGATCTTGTCTTTCTGGCCGAATCTGAGAGATGCGCGCGGATATTGCTGTCCTGAGGACTCTCGCACTCCACCGCGTGCAATTCTTGGCTCTCTACATATTGTTTCAATCTTACTCCCTTGTCCCTACTCGTCACTCTCCCCCTTCTGGGGCATGACGCCACAGCAACGCCTTCGCTGTCGGGGCATTAATATCCCCCATCCTCTCCGTGCAGCTCCTCGCTATTCGCGCTCCAGTACGCTCCTCCTCCTATACCATCTGTGCGCGAACTCCCGCAGCCTCCGGAAGTTCTCCACCGAAGAGACGAGATCACAGTAGTATTTTGGCCCCTCATCTCCACGAATGTTATCCAGGAGCCCCTCCCTTAGGTCGTCATACAAAGGACAGCACCACAGCACGTGGTGCATGTCCTCCACCCCATTGCCACAGTAGCAGTCCGGAGTGTCGCTCAGCTTCATACCATGAAGCCTTGCGCGAAACATGCCATGTCCCATAAGCAGCTGAGACGTCTCGTGGTCAGGCTCGACCCAGGACTGTTTTAGTCTGACGCGAACGTCAGGAAAGTAACGAAACGTCTCACGGCCCTTTGACTCGGACTCCCACCTGGCCTGCCAGTCGTCTAGCACCGCTTCTCTTACCGTGTGCTTGAGCCTGCTGACCTCTCGTCCCGAAAGCAACTGGCGCTCATCTTCGAGACGCCCAGCACGGATAACCTCCAGGTCCGCGGGTAGAACCCCCGCCAGGACATCACATCATCAGCATACGCAATCATGCCAACCCCCCCAGGCAACGGCAGCCGTAGCAAGTCATCTAGCAGGACATTCCAGAGAGCCGGACCCAGTACCGAGCCTTGAGGGCATCCCATAGTGGAGGTCTTCCATTCCACATGGTTCCCGACGCTCATGCCAACGCGGCGACCGGCAAAGTAATCCAATAACATCCTATAGATGTTGGATGGACAGCCCGCCCGCTTTGCTTTGACAAGAATCATCGGCCACCACGCGTTATCGAAAGCCCCCGAGATGTCAAGACCGATAATCTGCACATACTTAGCCTGCACATCCACACGGGTGATACGTCGCAACGCCGTCACCGTCGATTTCCCTGGAGAGAATCCGTGCTGGTGTTCCGAGATCCCGCTGGTGATCTGCGGGGCGCACGCTAGGAGTGCTCTCTCCAGCAACTTGCCTAGGACGGAGAGCAGCGTGATCGGGCGATAAGCCTTCGGATCCGTGAGAGGCCTATCGTTGCCTTTTGGCAGAACGATGAGCCTCCCGGCCTTCCACACTTCCGGAAATACCCCCTCCACGATGCACCGGGCATACACCCAAGTGAATTCAGCGGCCGCAGCATTGAAAACATGCTTAACAATTCTCGCGGTGATACTGTCCAGACCGGGCGCAGTGTTCGGCAAAAGCCTCACAATTGCGCCCAGGCGGTCTGTCGAGAGGGGAGACGCATCCCTGCAGGAGGGCATGAGGCTCGCCATTAGGCGCACGCGCGCATGATAGGCCGTGTCCTTAGACTGATCGTCGTCCGGGCACAGCGCTACCATGAGCCCGCGCATGGCGCTCCCCACGTCCTCCGCGTGTCCTTCCGCAAACTTGGTCCCGTTTATGACGTTAGCGGGGGGCCGAAGCCTACCACTAGCGACACGATACGCCTGGCCCCAGGGGTCCTGGTTGCCAGAGTCCGCAATTTTGCGGAAGAACCTGAGTTCCGTCTCCTCCATCACTCGTCGATATTTCGCCCGACATTGGTGGAAGACCGATCTGGCCTCCTCCTCCGCCGGGCCACCCCTTCTCCTTGTCCTTTGCCAAGCACGCCTCAGCTTGTAGTGCTGCCTACGCAGCGCGTCAAGTTCAGCGGTCCACCACTCGTAGCCCCCCGTTTGCGGTCTCCTTCTCTCTCCTAGGCATTCGCGGCACAATCGTACGATCGTTTCCGAGAACTCCCTGGCAAGCTCATTCGCTGGCTTCTCCACACACAGACGACCTAATCGCTCCTGGACCTTCGCTTCAAATCGGCCCCAACATACCCCGCGATCCCGAAACCGCGGCGGATCGTCCATTGGCTCTACGCACGCGTACGGGCCTGTAGTTGCACTCCTGTGCCTGCTTTTTGGTACCTTAAAGGTAACCAAACGGTGGTCGCTGGTGCTAGCGCCTTCGTGCACTCTCCACTCGGTTATGTCCACGCTTCTGGAGCTGAGGGTGAGGTCCACATTGGACTCCCCGTTTGGTCCGCTGAACGTGCAAGGATGGTCTGGGGCGTTGTGCAGGACCAGGTCTCTGCCGGCGATGAAGCCCTCCATCCTTGTTCGCCGATGCTCCGAATCGGGTCCTCGGCCCGTATACTGCCTCGGTGGGCAGAACCACTGTGGAGAGTGGGCGTTGCTATCCATGCATATTAGTACTCTCTTCCCCCTCAATGCGTCTAGCACCGTGTCCAGGTAACCCAAGTGCACGTCGATGTTGTCTGCATATTGAAAGTATGCCGACACCAAATAGATGTTAATACGTTCCAGGTGAAGAACGAAGCAATGGTCCGTACACAAATGCCGAAGCACGGCCACCGGTCCAACCTCCCCCCGGATGAGGGCGCCAGCCTTCGCTATAGGCCCCGCCTGAAGTAGATAGGGACATGTCCCACCACCAACCCATGGTCCTTCCCGCCTTGCGGCATACGGACCGAATCATGGGAGACGCACCCGGTACTTGCTATTACGCTCTTTCCCAGGTGCGCTTCTTGATCTCCCTCCGTTCCTGTCCCTTCTCATGATAATCTCTCCCCCTTTTGGGCGTTACAACACAGCACGTTTACTTCGCATTCTTCGCTTAAGTAATTACTTTTCCATCTCCTTTCGCCTACTGTGCCAGGAGTGCGCGAACGTTCTCAATCGCCGACAGCCTTCCTCTGTGTCGACCAGTTCGCTGTGGTACACTGCTCCAATCGTCGCACGGCTCCAGTCCGACAGCATTGCCTCCCTTTCCTGGGCATACAGCGCACACTCCCACAGGACGTGTTCGTTGCTTAGGTGATCCAGATGTGTGATGTCGAAGCTGTTATTGTTCAGCACCATTATGCCTGCTTTCGGCTTCTCTCCGCTGCTGATAATTTTGGGGTGATAGTACTGTTCCTGCACTAACGCCAGGTCCGGCCGGTGTTCCTTAGCTACTACAGGCAGCTCCATGGTCGCAGCTTCGGAGCCCTGGAGGTTGATCTGGCCAATAGTAATCCTGTTATTTAACGCCATTGCGTCGGGTAGCTTGCCTGCTTCAGGCAGCAGGTAACCTATACGAAGTCGCAAACCTCCGCCCCGTCCCAACCTATAAACACCTTACCCAGGTTGACTAATGTGTCTCTTAGGGCCGGGGTGCACTCCAACACGGCCGTGACGCGTCCGCTGCCCTGCCTTCCCTTCTTAAAAGCTACCCTGCCCTGCGTTTGGATCTTCTCCCTAGTCCATTCTGGAGACTCGTTTAGGTTATTATTATACAAGTCGTCCATGATAGTTGCGCTGTCATGATCCACCCTTAGGTTCCTTATAGCCACGAACGGCCTCCTGGATCAGAGGTCTTTAAAGTGGGTGGGGCCATACTTTTAAGCTTGGTTGCTAGTAGATAGGGACAAGCCCACCACCTCCCATGGCCACTTCGACGATCTTGTCTTTCTGGCCGAATCTGAGAGATGCGCGCGGATATTGCTGTCCTGAGGACTCTCGCACTCCACCGCGCGCAATTCTTGGCTCTCTACATATTATTTCTATCTATACTCCCTTGTCCCTATTTGTCACTCTCCCAGTAGATAGGGACAAGCCCACCACCTCCCATGGCCACTTCGACGATCTTGTCTTTCTGGCCGAATCTGAGAGATGCGCGCGGATATTGCTGTCCTGAGGACTCTCGCACTCCACCGCGTGCAATTCTTGGCTCTCTACATATTGTTTCAATCTTACTCCCTTGTCCCTACTCGTCACTCTCCCCCTTCTGGGGCATGACGCCACAGCAACGCCTTCGCTGTCGGGGCATTAATATCCCCCATCCTCTCCGTGCAGCTCCTCGCTATTCGCGCTCCAGTACGCTCCTCCTCCTATACCATCTGTGCGCGAACTCCCGCAGCCTCCGGAAGTTCTCCACCGAAGAGACGAGATCACAGTAGTATTTTGGCCCCTCATCTCCACGAATGTTATCCAGGAGCCCCTCCCTTAGGTCGTCATACAAAGGACAGCACCACAGCACGTGGTGCATGTCCTCCACCCCATTGCCACAGTAGCAGTCCGGAGTGTCGCTCAGCTTCATACCATGAAGCCTTGCGCGAAACATGCCATGTCCCATAAGCAGCTGAGACGTCTCGTGGTCAGGCTCGACCCAGGACTGTTTTAGTCTGACGCGAACGTCAGGAAAGTAACGAAACGTCTCACGGCCCTTTGACTCGGACTCCCACCTGGCCTGCCAGTCGTCTAGCACCGCTTCTCTTACCGTGTGCTTGAGCCTGCTGACCTCTCGTCCCGAAAGCAACTGGCGCTCATCTTCGAGACGCCCAGCACGGATAACCTCCAGGTCCGCGGGTAGAACCCCCGCCAGGACATCACATCATCAGCATACGCAATCATGCCAACCCCCCCAGGCAACGGCAGCCGTAGCAAGTCATCTAGCAGGACATTCCAGAGAGCCGGACCCAGTACCGAGCCTTGAGGGCATCCCATAGTGGAGGTCTTCCATTCCACATGGTTCCCGACGCTCATGCCAACGCGGCGACCGGCAAAGTAATCCAATAACATCCTATAGATGTTGGATGGACAGCCCGCCCGCTTTGCTTTGACAAGAATCATCGGCCACCACGCGTTATCGAAAGCCCCCGAGATGTCAAGACCGATAATCTGCACATACTTAGCCTGCACATCCACACGGGTGATACGTCGCAACGCCGTCACCGTCGATTTCCCTGGAGAGAATCCGTGCTGGTGTTCCGAGATCCCGCTGGTGATCTGCGGGGCGCACGCTAGGAGTGCTCTCTCCAGCAACTTGCCTAGGACGGAGAGCAGCGTGATCGGGCGATAAGCCTTCGGATCCGTGAGAGGCCTATCGTTGCCTTTTGGCAGAACGATGAGCCTCCCGGCCTTCCACACTTCCGGAAATACCCCCTCCACGATGCACCGGGCATACACCCAAGTGAATTCAGCGGCCGCAGCATTGAAAACATGCTTAACAATTCTCGCGGTGATACTGTCCAGACCGGGCGCAGTGTTCGGCAAAAGCCTCACAATTGCGCCCAGGCGGTCTGTCGAGAGGGGAGACGCATCCCTGCAGGAGGGCATGAGGCTCGCCATTAGGCGCACGCGCGCATGATAGGCCGTGTCCTTAGACTGATCGTCGTCCGGGCACAGCGCTACCATGAGCCCGCGCATGGCGCTCCCCACGTCCTCCGCGTGTCCTTCCGCAAACTTGGTCCCGTTTATGACGTTAGCGGGGGGCCGAAGCCTACCACTAGCGACACGATACGCCTGGCCCCAGGGGTCCTGGTTGCCAGAGTCCGCAATTTTGCGGAAGAACCTGAGTTCCGTCTCCTCCATCACTCGTCGATATTTCGCCCGACATTGGTGGAAGACCGATCTGGCCTCCTCCTCCGCCGGGCCACCCCTTCTCCTTGTCCTTTGCCAAGCACGCCTCAGCTTGTAGTGCTGCCTACGCAGCGCGTCAAGTTCAGCGGTCCACCACTCGTAGCCCCCCGTTTGCGGTCTCCTTCTCTCTCCTAGGCATTCGCGGCACAATCGTACGATCGTTTCCGAGAACTCCCTGGCAAGCTCATTCGCTGGCTTCTCCACACACAGACGACCTAATCGCTCCTGGACCTTCGCTTCAAATCGGCCCCAACATACCCCGCGATCCCGAAACCGCGGCGGATCGTCCATTGGCTCTACGCACGCGTACGGGCCTGTAGTTGCACTCCTGTGCCTGCTTTTTGGTACCTTAAAGGTAACCAAACGGTGGTCGCTGGTGCTAGCGCCTTCGTGCACTCTCCACTCGGTTATGTCCACGCTTCTGGAGCTGAGGGTGAGGTCCACATTGGACTCCCCGTTTGGTCCGCTGAACGTGCAAGGATGGTCTGGGGCGTTGTGCAGGACCAGGTCTCTGCCGGCGATGAAGCCCTCCATCCTTGTTCGCCGATGCTCCGAATCGGGTCCTCGGCCCGTATACTGCCTCGGTGGGCAGAACCACTGTGGAGAGTGGGCGTTGCTATCCATGCATATTAGTACTCTCTTCCCCCTCAATGCGTCTAGCACCGTGTCCAGGTAACCCAAGTGCACGTCGATGTTGTCTGCATATTGAAAGTATGCCGACACCAAATAGATGTTAATACGTTCCAGGTGAAGAACGAAGCAATGGTCCGTACACAAATGCCGAAGCACGGCCACCGGTCCAACCTCCCCCCGGATGAGGGCGCCAGCCTTCGCTATAGGCCCCGCCTGCAGCAATGCAGAGTTCTGGGTCGTGGAATACTGTTCTTGTACCAGAACGATATCCAGACCCAGCTCGCGCATTACTGCAGGCAACTCGGCTGTGGCTAGCGCAGCTCCGCCGAGGTTAAGCTGCCCCATATGGATCGTGTCGCTCCCACTATCCATACCGGACTTGTTCTAGGGCCCGCTGCTCCGCATACCTTCTCGCCGGACACTCCCGCGAGGCAGTTCGATGCGACTCCGCTTCCGGTCTGCCAAATCGCTTGCAGGTTGCACACCTCCTTGTTTCAGCCTAGCAGTCCGCGCCCCTGTGTCCTACTTCGCCACAGCCACCACAGTAAGTTTCCTTACTGCGGCAGTACTTACCTACCTCGGACAGTGGGAATCTCGTTAATCCATTCATGCGTGTCACTAATTAGATGACGAGGCATTTGGCTAACATTCGCCTCACATGCCCCATCAAGCGACGTTAGTGTAATCATCATGGAACACTCGCCCCGTCCGCTTACTATCATGCTCAAAGAGCTTGGGAGTATCAGGGGCGCGGTATAGCACTGAAAGGTGTTATTTCGGGAACCTGCAGGTGGTCCGCAGGAACCCTGGGCTCAGTGTGGACCCTTCACAGGAAGACCCAGGCTACCCGCCCGAGCCCCCCCATCGAGGTCATCTGGTTGAATCGTGTCCAGTTCATGTGCGAGCCACGCAATACCATAATTGGTATATTATCGAGAAACTGGGCGCTTAAGCCAGTTAGAGCCCTTAAGTCTAGTCTAACACCGTGCACGAGGTGACCCTGACGCTCTCCGGGCCTGCTAGCCCCAGTCTGCTCGCCACCTTCTGAACGAGCTCACCGTTCGAGGCATACTTAGTACGCTTCTCCCGGTGCAACTCGTTCAGGGGGCGCTGCCCCGAGACTATTTGAGCGTCAATGATCACTCCCTCACCATCTTTGGAAGCGATGATGTCTGGCTTCCTTAGACCACTTGCGGTTCGTACTTTCGGCTCGATTTCCACTCTCCAGCCCCCGTTTTCTAAATTTCTGGCGACATGCTTTACAATATTGTCATGACGCTCTATGCGCCCGCCGTGCGTTCTATGGCATTGTTGCAGGGTGTGCGCGGTCGTTTCTTTGACTAGGCATCCAGCCCTGCATCTTAACGACATTTCGCTCCTGTCGCAGCCCCTAGACGTACGTACTCGTGACGGTAGTGCGTTTATATGTGTGTGCACGAATTGTACGTAGTCTCGGCCGGTTATTGCGCTACATAGTGATCTGATCCACTTAGTGGAAGCAGAACACAGGGACGACTCACGCAACTCAAAGCCGTCCACTGATGTATGCAGTGCCTCACGCCAATATTCCGCCACTGTCTCCATCTTTGTCCTCGGGTCCTGGCGAGAAAATTTCGCCACTTGCCTATTGGCCCATTTCAGCTTTCGCCGAATCCTTTCGGACTTGGCGGCAGCCCTTGCCGCTGGCCATCGAGATTCTGACAACTTCCCAAACCTACGTAAAACGAGGTCGGGAATCATCGTCCTCAACGATGGGATCGCTAGGCCGCCATCCTTGGCGTCAGCATGAAAGTACCCAATGGGCACATCATGTGGAAGTCTCAACCACTCACGAACCGCTTTACGGTTCTGTACGTCGAGCAGACGCAACCTATCATCCGTGATGTTTCCTAACACGAGACCGTGTAGGAATCTTGGAATCAGGTGGGCCCTCAAGACTTCGAGCCGCTGTTGCGGCTTGAGGGGCGCCTTTTTGATCCTCAGGAGTGCTTCCTTCAGATCATGCTCTAACGTCATGCAACCATCGGCCTTAAAGTCCACGCCAAGATACCGCCAACGTTCCACGCAGCCAACCTGCCGAAGATATCTCTGACCGATCTTGAAGGTCTTCTCCGTTAGGATATGGACCTTCTTGCGTTTTCCGTCCGGTAACATTGACAGGACCGAAGACTTCCCTAGATTCAGGCGAAGCCCCATCATCTCGCCCGTCTTTACAACGCTATCGAGCGAGCTCTGCATCCCCACCCTTGAGCCTGCAAGCAGGACTAAATCGTCGGCATAGGCCAAGGCGGAGACACGCTCCCCCTCGAACCTATAACCAACGTCTGTTGGTAGATTTGCAAGAACTACGTCCATCGCAGCATTGAAGAGAAGTGGCGATAAGGGATCTCCTTGGCGAACCCCTCTTCCCACAATAATCGGATCGCTCCGCTGCTTCTCGACAGTTATCGACGTAGTCGCTGTCTCGTAGAGCCGAGCGATGTAGTCCGTGAAACCTCGCGGCAACCCCCTCCTCCGCAAAAGACCGACGATAGCACTGTGCGAAACAGTGTCGAAGGCCTTTGAGAAGTCGAGGACCGCCACGTGGCACTCAGACAATCTTTTACGACTATCCCCCAGAATCGCATCAAGCACACCGGTGTTCTCCAACGTGCCATCGGCCCGTATGAAGCCCCGTTGACGCTCATCCGAGGCGCAGCACCTCTCAAATCTCCGCGCCAGGATCGTGTGCATGTGCCGAAGCGGTATCGACGCGATCGAAATCGGCCGATAGTCACCTGGCCCAGCAGGAACATCCTGTTTAGGCACAAAAATTGTCCGGCATTGCCGCAGTGGTTCGGGGATTTCGCCCTTTGCCATCCAAGAATTAAACAGGTCCACCTTCATCGGGTCAGGAACTGAGCGCCATTCCTCCGAACGAATACCGTCCGGACCTGGCGCCGTCTGCAAGTCCACGCTGGTCGCCCTCACCTCGTCCTCCGAGATGGGCTCCCACAGAGCTGACAGGTCACTCTCCCCCCTCCCCAACTCTACCCGCCGTAAGGCGTCTAGAGCTAGGTCAGAGGGCCCGGGGGCATCCGAGACCGTCTCGAGCACAGGTCGCCAGTAGGCTTCCATGTCCGAGAACGACTCCCTTACACCCCCGAGAGACCCGTCGAGGATCCACTCTGCTGCGCGTCTGCGACACTTCAGGTACAGTTCCTGTACCCTGGCATACTGTTGCCTTCGGCGGACTTTTCGTGACTTAGGTCGCGGTTCGGCCGAAGCCTCCCCGCGTCCCAGGTCAGCGCTTTGTCTCCAGGGACCCCTCGCTGTCCTAGCCGATGCCCTCGCAAGCAAAGACGCGACTGTATGGGTCAGTTTAGGATCCCGTCTGTGTGCCTGACTCGCAGGCAAATTTCGGGCTGGAGTTCGAATTCCACTCGCTGAAGGCCGGTCGAACGGTGACCCCGACCTCAATTCGGACTGGGAAGCGCGACTGCTGCTGCTACCCTGAGTGTCTGCGTCTGGAGCCCGCTCCAAAGCTCCCAGATGTGGTGGGCTCCCACTACCCACCAGAGGCCTCTCACTAGCCCCTCTGGGCTGAGAGGGCCGAGCGCGCTCCTCCGCTCTTAAGGTCTCCAATTTGGAGAGCACAAGAGCCCGGTAATCGGGCTTCTTGCGGGCACCTTTGATGCCCTCAAGGGTCCTCCCCAAACCCTTGCACTCTTCTAACAGCAGCAAGTTCGCACAAATACCCTCACCTCTCTCGAAGATCAGGCGTGCCTCGGTACTCGCCAACATACCAAGCTCCTCCTCCCTCCACCTTCTTTTTGCCTGCTTAGGAGCAGCCTCTTCGTTGGCCTCGAGCGGATGGGCATGACGCTTGTGCACACCCACCCCCCGAGCGCTGGCGAAGACTCGCCCACAAATTGGACACGTTCGACCGTCCGTTCCCTCGGTAGAGGGGCCAGGCCGGTCGCCTGGGTCCGGGTTAGCCGTAACTCCCGGCTCCTGTGAGAGACCGGGTCGGCTCAAATTTCTTTCATTGTGGCCAGTGTTACAGTTGATCCCTAGGGTTGCGGGGTACTAACCTGCAACCCGGGTTCGCCCACGGATTTCGCGAAGGCCCCAAACGAGTAAAATCCGCTAGGCTTGGGCAGACCACCGACTCGATGGTACCACCCCGGAGGGGCTGCTCGAGGGAACCTCCCCCTCGAGGCCATACCAAGGGTTGCACCTTGAGAATGTTATAGGCGCCGCGCACACTCTAAGCTATACAGCCTAGAGAACCCTGGGACTAGACCTGACCCATGGATGAGCTATCCGGAGCAAGCCACAGTAAGCCATAGCAGACCGCAGCAAGATCCCGATCGCTCACTCGCCGATGGAAAGGCGCTACGTCTCCACGAATTCAAAAGTAAGCATCCGGACCCTAATAAGATAATAATCAACAAATTTGTCTTAATGTTCCTACTATTCCTGCACTTATTCCAAAAATAAAATAAAGTAACAATCTCTTTATTATTTGTAGAATAAATTAATTTTCGATGACATACGTATTAACGATCCGTCACGAATACGTATGGGGCTGTACTTATAATAAGAGTGAGTTGTCGTAAAATGCACGGCTGGGTGCCTAGTCAAGGAAACGACCGCGCATCTCTCACAACACTCGCGACGCTGTATGACGCTACGCACGGCGCGCGCATAGCGTCACGTCAATATTGTTAAACAGGTCCCACAGGCTTTGTTGATAACGACATCTTGCAGGTGGTTAGCCTAAAAAAGCCAGACGCTTCCAAAGGTGGTGTAGGGTTCTGATCTATGAGACTTCCAAGCTCGTTGAGTAGTAGACAGACTTAGATGAGCATGATATAAAGATGGGCAGGCATGTGCGGCGATAACAGCCAAATGCCCCGTCGCCTTAATTGTTCATGCCAGGACGTGCGACGTACGTGCGTCAAGGGGCTGCTGTAGGAGCGATTCGTCGTTGAGATGTAGGGCCGAGTGCCTGGTCGAGGAGACGACGCCCTACAGCAGTGCCATAGAACGCACGGTGGTCGTATTAAGTGGCATAGCATGGTAAGGGCGGGGAAGGTTCTTGAGGGGGCGCCGCAGGCTCCCCGGCAGGGCACTATTAGAGAGCGACATAGTGATGACTGATAATAGTGTGTAATTATTTAAAAAATATAATCGGTCCTGGGTGGCACTGTTCAGGGGGCATGACGTATATCTGAGCGGCGGAGGGCTTAGTATTTGCCTCCTTTTGGAACAATTGGCGACAGGAACCCACGTTATGCCACAGGTCGTATTGAGCGTCACGATAATATTGTGAAACAAGTCGCATATGCCTTGGAGTGAGGGCTGGCATGTGGATACCGAGCTTTAGGCTGGTAGCCAAAAATATATAATAAGATATATATTATTTTATTCCGTTATTTACATGAAAAAAATAAAAATATGTACATATATATTATATGTACATATTTTTGCTTTTGTTCTGCAAACAATAATATCGAAGATACAGCGCGTTCACATTTTGCGTGACTTCAATAAACCTTTGTATTTGTAGACTTAGTGACATCCAAGCGCTACTCCAGAACTTTAATGCGCTGTATCTTCGTCAACTTTCGTGCATTTGATAAAGCCAAAAATATGTGTACAATTTTTTTTGATATTCTTACTAATGACTTAATAGTATCTACTTTTAATAACTTGCGATTTCCCCTACTCGGACGGCGGTTGGCCTTAGTAACCCCACATCAACCCTTCGAAGAGCTTTGAGGGGGTATTTATCGACGCACAGGTAGTCTCGGGGTACCGCGCCTTAGATGAGATGCATCGGGAGAAGCGTACTAGGCACGCATCTAACCGTGATCCTCTACTGGTGACGGGGAGACTTACTGTCAGACCTTTTGTAATCTAGTTACGAGTACCCATCCCGCCCGGGGGGAGCAGGGTGTTTTCATAAAGTGTAAATCCCCCTTGGATGCTTTGTTGTTGTCATGATACATTTGCACATGATATATTTACTCTTTACCTATTTTTTTCTTTTTTATTCTTTTACTACTACATTTTTTGCTACTTTATTTTGTTTTTTTTTGTCTTTCGTATAATTTATTTTTAGTTTTAAAATTACTATTTCTAATCTAAATATAATCTTATTATCATACGGGTGGGGCCTGTAGTCCTGTATTTTTCCTTTATCAGCTGTAAAAATAAATGCAAAACACATAATAGTGGCATGGTAGGGCTCCCACATTAACTGGATAAGGTTCAACCAAATGGCTTCGTTGGTGCCGGCCCGGGGGACCGGGCTCCCGTGAATCAGAGTCCATATCGAGCCATTTTCGGGAACCTGTAGGCACCCTCCTGCAGGTTCCTGAGTGACCCCATATTCCGAAATAGTCCGAAGCAATACCGCGTCTCCTAGACTTGCAAGTTCTTGAGCTAGATAGTAGACAGACGAGGATAGTAGGTATAGAGCGGACAGGGCGAGCGATCAATGATGATAACTTTGTAACTTAGACGGGGCACCTATAGCGGAATATTACTTAGGTATCCCATCTTGGTTCTTCACCCCGTGAGGTAGGCTAGTTATCCCGTTTCAAGTGCAGATCTCATCGAGATGACACAGAACCGTATTTTAGCCGGCGGGCCTGTCGCGGTCTATTTTAGGCTTTAATGATAATGCGATAAGGTTGTCTTTCGTTCGGCCGCGGCGGGCCCGCCGGCTGACCAGCGCGTCTCGCTCTGCGCCACGTGAGACAATACCATAGTTTTATTATCGGCTTTAAGTAGTTCACGTTGTTATTAAACAATGCAAATATGACATAATTAGATAAGATATTCATAATTTGCTCACCTGCGACCAGAACTGTCTAAATTGACAATTTGTTTTAATGTAAATTTTGGCAGTATGGGTATGACAGCAGAATTTACTATGTCAAGTGTGAGTCGGCACGTGGCGCCGGCGCAGGCGCAACCGCGGGATTTAATGTAATTAGTGTAATGTACTGATAATTATATCTAATTAATAAAATTAACTTGCCGTGACTACCAAAGTGTTTTATTTGTCAGTGTATTTTTCGAGTTGGACTCGCGCACGAAGGGTACCGTACCAATATCGAGCAAAAAACTGCATTAAAATCACGTTGGTTGTATTGGAGCCCCCTTAAATATTCATTTTATTTTAATTTGATTATTTATTTTTTAAGTGAATATCCAACTAAATATTTTGTGAATATTAAAAGCGTCTACCTGTTGCCGTTTTTGATATCGGGCAAAAAACAGCACAAAAATCACGTTGGTTGTATGTATGGGAGCTCCCTTAATTTTTTTTTTCTGTTTTTTAGTATTTGTTATAGCAGCAACAGAAATACATCATCTTTGAAAATTTCAACTGTCTATCTGTCACGGTTCATTAGATACAGCCTGGTGACATAACATAGTTAATCATGCATTGTCGGTTGAAGATATCTGCTGCTTCAAAATTGAGATTTCACCCGACTAAATTGCAATTTGATAAAACAATAACACAGAAAAGAAGGTGTAGGTAAGAGGAACTCCGTCTGAGGGTATCTGCATGAATATGTTGGTACACGAGGGGTGTAGAGGGTTATGTAGGACCGTCGAGGTAATAAAGGGGGTAAGAAGATGCCTGATTACTGAAAATTGTTACAGGACAGCCTAGAGTCATTACGAGTGGCCATGCACGATTGAAGCTTACAACCGAGAGAGATGTGTGAGAGCCCAATTTGAGCCGCCCCGGTCTCTCACAGGAGCCGGGAGTTTCGGCTAACCCGGACCCAGGTGACCGGCCTGGTCCCTCTACCGAGGGAACGGACGGTCGAACGTGTCTTGTTTGTGGGCGAGTCTTCGCCAGCGCTCAGGGGGTGGGTGTGCACAAGCGTAATGCCAAGAGCCCAAGCGTCCAAGAGCCCGTCGAGCCCAACGATGAGGCTGCTCCCAGACAGGTGAAAAGAAGGTGGAAGGATGAGGGCTCGGTCTGTTGGCGGGAACCGAGGCACGCCTGATCTTCGAGAGAGGAGAGGGAATTCTTGCGAACTTGTTGTTGCTGGAGGAGTGCAGGGGTCTGGGTAGGACCCTTAAGGGGATTAAAAGGTGCCCGAATACCGGCCTCTTGTAGCGGGAGCACGCTCGGCCCTCTCAGTACAGAGGGGCTTGTAAGAGGCCTCTGGTGGGTAGTGGAAGCCTATTACGTCTGGGAGCTATGGAGCGAACTCCAGACGCAGTTCCTCAAAGCAGCAGCAGCAGTCGCATATCGGGTCGGTCGGTCGGGTCGCCGATCGACCGGCCATTAGCAAGTGGTCTTGGAACTCTAGCCCGACGTTTGCCTGTCGGTCATGTATACAGACAGAATCTTGAACTGTCCCGTATGGTTGCCAGCTGTACGCGCGGGAGCGAGAAGAGATGCTGTCCGGTTGGCCCAGGGACTCTATTGGTGCGGTGTACCACCAAGAACTCGTTGACACGGAGGAGGGATTTGCAATGCGAAGATGAAGGTCGAGCGCGAAGATGTGCTGTGGTGTTCACGCCCCATAAGGGGGAGAGTAGTTGTAGGGAGTCCAAGAAGCGCACCTGGGAAAAAGCGTAATAGCAAGTACCGAGTGCGACTCCCATGATTCGGTACGTATGTCGCAAGACGGGAAGGACCATGGGTTGGTGGTGGGACATGCACATGTCCCGTATGGTAGTATGAAGGTAAAGCAGACCACCCAATATATTTAGGTTGCTTTGCAGTTACTTCACTAATCAACACATAGGATTATACATGGGCTAGCAGGCGATGTCGAAGACCTCCACTATGTGGTGCCCCCAAGGCTCCGTGCTTGGACCCACCCTCTGGAACGTCTACCTGAATGACATTCTGCGCTTGCCGATGCTCGAGGGGGTTAGTATGGTGGCGTATGCCGATGACATTACCCTGGTCATAGAAGCGTCCTCGAGGGCCAGGATTGAACAAAACGCACGAACAGCTCTCCTGGCCGTATGGAGTGGGGGCTTCGCTACCGCGTTAGCTTTTTTGCCACAAATCATTAACAATTACTATGAAAGGTAGGTTCAAGCGACCGCCAACAATCCGGATGGATGACGCTTCCATCTCCTAGGTGGGTAGGACCAAACTGCTGGGGGTGATGATTGACGGGGCTAACACCTCCCTCCAGCATGCAGAGTTTGTCAGCCGCAAGGCTGGGAATTGCTTTGGCAAAGTGGCGAGAATCTGCATTAATCTGGCGGGTAAGGTATCATGCATTAAACATCTTATATGCAAGCACTTATATTTCTTGTCTCGTATACGCTGCGGAGGCGTGGTGGCGACGCTATTTTTTTTGTCTATTTTTGTTGTGCAGAGGGCCCTACTTAGCACCCAACGCCCGGCTGATGCTGCTGACGAAGGCCTACAGGTCGGTCAGTACCTCCGCATTGCCGGTCCTGGCCGCGGTGCTGCCGGCTGACCTGGAGGTCATCTGAGCGGGCAGATTTCAGCGGGAGTGTCCAAAGGGAGACACTAGCAGGGAGCGCAGAGCAACAAAGCAGCGCATCGGCCGGAAGGTCATGGACCTATGACAGAGCCGCTGGTCGGAGAGGACAAACGGTAGGGAACTGTTTCAGTTCTTTCCAGACATAGCTTGCAGGATGTCCTACGGCTGGGTGGAGCCCGACTACACGGTGTCGCAAATCCTCACAGGACATGGAAGTTTTAACGGCCGCCTACACGCAATGACGCTTAGCGACACCGCGAAGTGTCATTGCGGACATGTCGTAGAAACCCGAGACCATGTCCTGTGGGAATTCGAGCTGCACACCCAGGAGCGGTCTGAAATGCTGTCCGGTTGGAGTAGAGATTCCATTGGCGCGGTGTACTATAAAGAACTGGTTAACTCAGAAGAAGGATTTGAGCGGCTGAGAACTTTCGCGCACAAGTGGCATAAGAAGCGCAAAGAACTGGATCTATAATATTTAGGCAGCATGTAACCTGGACAAAATCGCACACCTCCGCCTCGTCCCTTCCTACGAAGATTGTACCGAGACTAACCAGTTTATCCCTTAGGTGCACTCCAGAACAGCCGTGGTACGTTCGCTACCCTGCCTTCCTATTTTAAAAGCTAACCTGCCCTGCTGGTATACCTGCTGCTTAGACCATTCAAGAAACTCTCTTATGTGTTAAGGTGGAGGGAGAAGGAGCTTGGTATGTTGGCGAGTACCGAGGCACGCCTGATCTTTGAGAGAGGTGAGGGTATTTGTGCGAATTTGCTGTTGCTAGAAGAGTGCAAGGGTCTGGGTAGGACCCTTGAGGGCATCAAAGGTGCCCACAAGAAGCCCGATTACCGGGCTCTTGTACTCTCCAAATTGGAGACTTTGAGAGCGGAGGAGCGCGCTCGGCCCTCTCAGCCCAGAGGGGCTAGTGAGAGGCATTCTGGTGGGTAGTGGGGGCCTACCACGTTTGGGAGCTTTGGAGCGGGCTCCAGACGTAGTTCCTCGATGTGGCAACAGCAGTCGCACATCCCAGTCCGAATCGAGGTCGGGGTCGCTGTTCGACCGGCCTTCAACGAGTGGAATCCGAACTCCAGGCCGAAATTTGCCTGTGAGTCAGGCACACAGACGGGATCCTTAACTGTCCCGTACAGTCGCGTCCTTGCTTGCGAGAGCGTCGGCTAGTGAGGGGTCCCAGGAGACAAGGCGTTGACCTAGGACGCAAGGAAGCTTAGGCCGAACCGCGACCCGGGTCACGAAAAGTCCGCCGAAGACAGCAGTATGCCAGGGTACAGGAACTGTACCGGAAGTGTCGCAGACGCGCTGCAGAGTGGATCCTCGACGGGTCTCTCGGGGGTGTAAGGGAGTCGTTCTCGACCATGGAAGCCTACTGGCGACCCGTGCTCGAGACGGTCTCGGATGCCCCCGGGCCCTCTGACTTGCCTCTAGACGCCTTACGGCGGGTGGAGTTGGGGAGGGGGGAGAGTGACCCGTCAGCTCTGTGGGAGCCCATCTCGGAGGACGAGGTGAGGGCGACCAGCGTGAATTTGCAGACGGCGCTTGGTCCGGACGGTATTCGTTCGGAGGAATGGCGCTCAGTTCCTGACCCGATAAAGGTGGACCTGTTCAATTCCTGGATGGTGAATGGCGAAACTCTCGAACCACTACGCGATCCGATTATAGTGGGAAGAGGAGTTCGCCAAGAAGATCCCCTATCTCCACTTCTCTTCAATGCTGCGATGTACGTAGTTCTCTCAAATCTACCAACAGACGTTGTTTATAGGCTCGAGGGGGAGCGTGCCTCCGCCTTGGCCTATGCCGACGACCTAGTACTGCTTGCAGACTCAAGGGTGGGGATGCAGAGCTCGCTCGATAGTGTTGTAAAGACGGGCGAGATGATGGGGCTTCGCCTGAATCTGGGAAGGTCTTCGGTCTTGTCAATGATACCGGACGGAAAGCGCAAGAAGGTTCATATCCTAACGGAGAAGACCTTTAAGATCGGCCGGAGATACCTTCGGCAGGTTGGCTGCGTGGAACGTTGGCGGTATCTTGGCGTGGACTTTAGGCCGATGGTTGCATGACGTTAGAGCATGATTTGAAGGAAGCACTCCTGAGAATCAAAAAGGCGCCCCTCAAGCCGCAACAGCGGCTCGAAGTCTTGAGGGCCCACCTGATTCCAAGGTTCCTACACGGTCTCGTGTTAGGAAACAACGGATGACAGGTTGCGTCTGCTCGACGTCCAAAACCGTAAAGCTGTCCGAGAGTGGTTGAGACTTCCACATGATGTGCCTATTGGATACATTCATGCTGCCGCCAAAGATGGCGGCCTGGTGATCCCATCGTTGAGGACGATGATTCCCGACCTCGTTTTACGTAGGTTTGGGAAGTTGTCAGAATCTTGATGGTCAGTGGCAAGGGCTGCCGCCAAGTCCGAAAGGATTCGGCGAAAGCTGAAATGGGCCAATAGGCAAGTGGCGAAATTTTCTCGCCAGGACCCGAGGACAAAGATGGAGACAGTGGCGGAATATTGGCGTGAGGCACTGCATACATCAGTGGACGGCTTTGAGTTGCGTGAGTCGTCCCTGTGTTCTGCTTCCACTAAGTGGATCAGATCACTATGTAGCGCAATAACCGGCCGAGACTACGTACAATTCGTGCACACACATATAAACGCACTGCCGTCACGAGTACGTACGACTAGGGGCTGCGACAGGAGCGAAATGTCGTTAAGATGTAGGGCTGGATGCAACAGTGCCATAGGACGCACGGCGGTCGCCCAGAGCGTCATGACTCATGACAATATTGTGAAACATGTTGCTAGGAATTTGGAAAACGGGAGCTGGCGAGTAGAAATTGAGCCCAAAGTTCGGACGGCAACTAGCTTTAGAAAGCCAGACATCGCTTCCAAAGGTGGTGAAGGGGTAATCAATAGACGCACAGACATTTTCGGGTCAACGCCCCTTGGACGAGTTGGACCGGGAGAAGCGACTAAGTATGCTTCGAACGGTGAGCTCGTTCAGAAGGTAGGTAAGGGTAGGCTAGGGCTAATAGGCCCAGAGTACGTCAACCTAGAGACCTAAGGGCTCTAGCTGGCTTTAGCGTCCAGTTTCTAGATAGCATACCAATAGGGATGATGAATGCATTAAAAAACTATAATTATATTTAGTCCGTCAGTTAGATTATACAAAAATACTAGACACATATTTTTCGCTTTATCAAAATAACAAAAAATCACAAAGATAATGAGCATCAAAGTTTTGGAGTGGGGGCTTGCGACGTTACTTCTTTGTAAAAATTGTACGTAATTATGACGTCACGAGCAACTTGTAAGCATTGTATCTTCGTTAATGTTTGTTTGACAAATAAATAAAAAAATACGTATTCAATATTTTTTTATAATCTAACAGACGGACTAAGGAGATTTTTGTCATCTAGCCTATTATGGTATTGCGTATTACTCACACATGAACTAGACACGGTTCAACCAAATGACCTCGGTGGTGGGGTCGGGCAGGTAGCTTGAGTCTTCCTGTGAAGGGTCCACACCGAGCCCAGGGTTCCTGCGGACCACCTGCAGGTTCCCGAAATGTAATTTTTCGGTGGAATACCGCGCCCCTGATACTCCCAAGCTCTTTGAGCGTGATAGTAGACGGACGGGGCGAGTGTTCCATAATGATTTTAGTCAACGTCACTTGATGGGACATCATTTCCAACCTTCCGACCTATTAATCTATACGAACAATCTGCTATGCAAATATGATTAATATCGATATTGTTCTCTTGTCTCTATCTATCTCTTTTAAACAAGCCTATTATACTGCATGTAAAGAGACAACAATATATTTGCCTGAACTGTTTTCGGTAACATCATTAGGTAACTTCATATAAATGCCTAATTAAAGGCGGTTTAACAAATTGGTTTCTCGTAAGTGTACTGACAAATACAAATTTCTTTACTACAAGCTAAATTATTACCGTAGTAGGGGTTCTCCATTTAAGTTGTCAATGTCAGTGGAATTTGCAGTTTTGTGCCAAAATTTATAAAATTTGTGATTATAATATAACTTAATCTAACTTGTAACATTCAGAAACATCGTCATAAATAAATTCTTTAGAGACATCTATACTTATAATAAATCTGTATAAAGGTCAATTCTGTACATGAAATATATTTTCAAAATAACTATCAGGGGGTGATTAGTGATCGATACTGATGCCTTTAGAAACAAAAACTACTCGACAGATTTTAACGAAACTTGATACAATTATTCTTCATACTCCTGGGCAGGTTATAGTATACTTTTCATCACGCTACAATCAATAAGAGCAGAGTAGTGAAGGGAAATGTTGGGAAAACGGGAGAAATTACTCCATTTTTTAAGCTTCCGTCGCGTGTGCAGCCTTAATGGTTAAAGTTACATAGAAATCATGTGTGACGGAAATAGTCTTTATAATATTAACCACTAGCTGTGCCAGCGGTGTCACCTGCGTTTATGGTTACTAATTGTACCAAGTTTCGTTAAAATAAAAAGGAACATACAGACAGACAGACAAGAATTTTACTGATTGCATTTAGGCATCAGTATCGATCACTTATCACCCCCTGATAGTTATTTTGAAAATATATTTCATGTACAGAATTGACCTCTCTACAGATTTATTATAAGTATAGATAAACGCGGGTGACACCGCTGGCACAGCTAGTAATATATATATATTATTAAAGTGTAATGACACTACGTAAAGGCGTACCTATTTTGTTTTCTCACTAAAAATAGGACAATTTTTTTTCTTGGTATGTCATCTCCATTGATTTCAGTACTCAGAGGTTCTCGGTGTTGCTATTGCGACCACCGACACGGTCTGCCCAAGCCTAGCGGATTTTACTTGTTTGAGCCTTTGCAAATTCCGTGGGCGAACCTGGGTCCAATCCCATGCGGGTTAGTACCCCACAGGTACTAATACGCAACCTATGGGATAAACCGATTACTAGCAAAAATAATAATGAAATGAGCCGCCCCGGTCTCATACAGGAACCGGGTGTATCGGCTAACCCGGACTCAGGTGAGCGACCTGGACCCTCTTCTGAGGGAACAGACGGTCGAACGTGTCGGATTTGTGAGCGAGTCTTAAGATAGAGAGCAAGGACAGGGCGAGCGATCAATGATGATAACTTTGTAACTTAGACGGGGCACCTATAGCGGAATATTACTTAGGTATCCCATCTTGGTTCTTCACCCCGTGAGGTAGGCTAGTTATCCCGTTTCAAGTGCAGATCTCATCGAGATGACACAGAACCGTATTTTAGCCGGCGGGCCTGTCGCGGTCTATTTTAGGCTTTAATGATAATGCGATAAGGTTGTCTTTCATTCAGCCGCGACGGGCCCGCCGGTTAACCAGCGCGTCTCGCTCTGCGCCGTGCAGCCACGTGAGACAAAACATAATATACTTACCATAGTTTTGTTATCGGCTGTAGTTTACGTTGTTATTAAACAATGCAAATATCACATAAATGTTTAATTTATTCGTACTTTGACTGCCTGCAAAAAAAAACTGTCAAAATGAAAATTAGTTTTTTTGTGAATTTTGACAGTTTGGGTTTGAGAGTACAGTAACATTTAAAATGCCACGTGTAAGTCGGCACGTGGCGCCGGTGCAGGCGCAGCCGTGGGATGTGATGTAACTAGTGTAATGTACTGATAATTATAATTAATAAAATTAACTTGCCGTGACTACCAAAGTGTTTTATTTGTCTGTAAACATGTGCATCGTAAGGAAAAATGAGAAGTGTGGTTAAAGATGTCATTAATCATTAAACTAAGTGAGTAATGATATATGACAGTGTGGAAGGGCATAAGAAATCTTCAAAAATATGAATATAATTCAGTTGAGCATTCCGTTTATTTGTCAAAGTTATAATTTTATATTTCATTAAGGCAAGAAGAAGATTACCTACTACTAGCTGATCATACTATGGGCCATAGTCCTAAAGTAAAGCTAAAGTTAGTCCACAATAGGAGTGGACCGTAATGTAACGGAATAAGCTGATTTTTTTAACAAACTCTTTATTTTACTGATGGATTTGCAACAACAAAGCTTTGCAAGTTTGGGCTAGTGTTATAGATATACCAATTCAATGAATTTTAGTATAAATAATGTAGGTACTAAATCATAATATGCAAGTATATTAACATAACATTTAAAAATAAAATCACTTTAAAAGACCTCACACTCGTAACACAATTAATCATATCTACTCTAACAGGAAGGTTTAACACATTAAAAGTAGTTTTAAAAGAATTGCGTTTTATTTAATTAGTCTTTGTTGTATCGAGTAAGGTAGAGAAGTGCTCAGTGGCGTAGCTAGGCGTGGGGAACGAAAGAAAAGGCGCCCAATGCGTCGTCGATGTCCATCTTAGTCCACGCTACGCCACTGGTAGTGCGTGAGTGTCCCCTATCCGTTGGCAACAGCTGTAGCCGTGGCGGCGCCGTCGCCCGTGGACTGGGCGATGGCAATGGCGTTAGCGGGGCCGTCGCCCTTGCTGTCGGCTGCCGCGCTCGCCGCCGCGGGGCCCTTGCCGGCCGACACCGCATGCGCCACGGCTGTCGCCCCGCCGCCCTTCTTGCCTGCGGAGAGACCAATTGCATAAGTAAAACCTATCGCTCTGAGCTACTTGTCACTACTATTTCACAATTTTCCATCTAACCCAGTACAGTTTTATTTTTGGCTGAATGTGGTTAAAGAGGATCGCTACCGCTGCCTCTGCTTACCTCTTTGGGGATTACGGGCGTGATATTATGTATGTATGTATGTACCATACTCAGAAGCAGAATTTAAAGTGCTAATTGCTCCTTGGATTCTGCCTACTCCTTAGGATTATATTTCTAACTATCCTAGCTCAATTTCATTTTGGCTAAAAGTGGTTCAATGAGGTTCCTGCTGCTATCTATCCCTTGCCTAATATGTATGTCAATTATGACAGTGCTTACCTGGGGCAGGTGTTGGTGTAAGGGGAGCGGGTGTCACTGGTGCCGCTGTGGGTGGGGCGGCTGTCGCTGGGGTGGGCGCAGGTGTGGGTGCGGGCGTAGGCACAGGGGGGGCGGCTGTCGCTGGGGTAGGCGCAGGAGGGGCGGCTGTCGCTGGGGTCGGCGCTGGGGTAGGCGCCGGGGGGGCGGCTGTAGCAGGGGTCGGGTCAGCCGTAGGTGGGGGCGAAGGCTTCCTCTCTGGATGCCTTGGTCTCGGCCTCGGTCTGGGTTCGTCGTAGTCATCAGGGTCCTCTCTGACGAAGATGACCTCGTTGTAGTTGGAGAACGGGTCATGGCAGCCGCGGCCGGGCGCCGCTGCCGCCGCCGCGAGCGCCACAAGTACGAGCGAGCAAAACTGAACAAAAATAAATAATGTACGTATTAGTACCTCTTCTCCTGTACCTTCCCAGCAGGCTATTAAAGTCGGTCGGCTGTAGGGATAAATAAAATTGACGTGCAAAATAATTTGTTATGAATAATACATACGTACCTACCAAAGAACAAGCTAGCCCGTTAAACCACTTTCAACCTTATTAAACTATTTCAAAGCAGTCATTAGATTTCAAATCTATTTGCAGAAATGAATAACTTTATTTTTTGTTTGTACCAAATACTGAGATAACAAGTGGCTGATAAGTGACATGCTTCTGATAAGTGACATGCTTCTGATAAGTGACATGCTTCTGGATGTTTGTTATCTATACCTCCAATAAGTGTCATGGCTTAGTTTAACGAGCGAAATTGTGCAGAGAAGTTTAGAAGACAATATGTCTTAACAAACAGTGTTTGTTACTGAACATAACTTTGTTAGTTAACGTTGTTAGACTTTAAATATGTGACTATGAGTGTTGCCACATAGAAGTAGTCTCAACGGATTTAAAACGCGCTGGGACCACAACATATAAATATAACACAAAAGTGACAGACAAATCATTTTCACAACACAGTTTATTAACACACATTCCAAAGCAATATTTTTTTATATTTCTCACATAATTATAAAATAATTATAAATTAATATCTAAATTCTACGGACTGACACACCAATTCCCTAGTTTAAAACTAAGCTATATGCTTGTCTTACGGATACTAGATGAACGGATATACATAGATACTAAAATACGTTTATAAACATCCGTGACTCGAGTACAAATGTCCATTTTCATCACACAAAACATTTTTTTTAGTTTCATAGCCAGAGTCTGACCACTCGACTAACGGGCCTGTCAATTATAGGTAAGTACATATAACTTATCTAAGTATGTTTTGTAACTAATAGGCTAGATGACTAAAAAATTCTGTATAGTCCGTCAGTTAGATTATAAAAAAATATTGAACACGTATTTTTTTATTTATTTGTCAAACAAACATTGACGAAGAAACAATGCATTCAAGTCGCGCGTGACGTCACACTTTCGTACAATTTTTACAAAATAGTGACGTCGCAAGCCCCCACTCTAAAACTTTGATGCTCATTATCTTTGTGATTTTTTGTTAATTTGATAAAGCGAAAAATATGTGTCTAGTATTTATGTATAATCTAACTGACGGACTAAATAGAATTATAGTTTTTTTAATGCAGTCATCATCCCTATTATCCAATGATAAGATGAATATGTAAACACACCCTAGATGTTAGCCAACAAAATAATATTTATTTGGGTATAACTATTTTCACTTACTGTTATAATGTTATAACCAGGGCCGGATTAAAATTTGTGCCGCCCTGGGGCACTTAAGAAAATGCCACCCTATGACTTAAATTTTATTTTAATAGTTTTGATATCTTATTTCTTAAAAATTAGAATAACTTATCAATTACAGAAAATAAAAATATCAACTTTTATTATTTCAAACCTTTATGGAAATAAATTAATTAAGCTAATTAAATAGTTTTCACTTAAATTTCCTATATTATAGTATACAAAATTTTAATTTAATACATAATGCATAAATTATATTCATTGAAAGATAAAATGTTTATTTAAAAGAATTAGTTAATTATATATTGTAAAGAAACTTTTTTCTCAGTTTCCTAATTTTGCCGCCCTAGAAAATTTGCCGCCCTGGGCACTAGCCCCGACTGCCCCTAGTGTAAAGCCACCACTGGTTATAACTATTAATAAAGTCACGCATACTTACCAAAGCTAATTTCATGGTATCGTTTCAGTCTTCGCGCGTAGTGCCTAGCGACGCCTCCACTCCGTCCTTATAAGCTTTGCAAATGACGAACGCAAACATTGACAAATTACCGTCTAGTTAAGAATTGACGCAGACAGTAGCTGGAAAATAGCAGAGAGAATAGACGACCGGCGAGCAGCTGTTCAAACTATGGCTAATAAGTACGACGCGTTATTTTTATACAAACAAGTATAAATTGCCTTTCACATCATTAACATATACTTACATTGTTTGTTGCAATTTGACGCAATTTAAAACATTTTTAAAGTAAAATACGTTTACTATTAAAGTATAACGTCATTACACAATTTATAAGTATGTTATAAAAGCCTGTCGCGAGATTTAAGTCATACCTGTAAGTAATTACGTAGTTTGAACATTTTATCTCAACATCACGCCCGTGATCCCCGAAGGGGTAGGCAGAGTCAAAGGGGCAGCAGGCCCCTTTAACCACATTCAGTCAAATAAAACTGGGCTGGGTTAGATGAAAAATTGTGTTCAAGTAGTGACAAGTGGCTAGCTTGTCGCCTACACAATCACAAACCCAAAACCCGATATACCTTTAGTCGCCTTTAACGACATGCTAGGCAAGAAACACAGTTGGAAAATTCTTTTATAGTCCCAGACCAACACGGGACAAACATTTTAATAGTTAATAAATAAAAATAAATAAAATACTTTTTATTATTAAAGTTTTACCTACATTACAAGTGTAGAGACGCACTAAGTAATTAATACTTGTGTTGGGGATGTCTCGCTATTTCCATATTCAGTTTTACATATTATGAGACTTAAAAGGTAAACATAATAAATTAAACTTACTTAATTAGGTATATAACCTAATACATATTATAGATTAAAATTAGAGGTCACCAAAACAAAATCGTGCAGCATTCGCTGTTGAACAACGTGAGTATGTGAGTGTGTGTGTGTGTGAGTGTGTGTGTGTGTTTGTGTTATTTTACATTCATTAGATTTTCCGTATCGCCGTAACTTAGTCCTTGTAAATAGTTACTCAGAGATTATTTACATTCCAAAAATGGTTTTGATATACTATAATTTCGATTTACAGAATTATATATTATCTACTAGCTGTGCCAGCGGTGTCACCCGCGTTTATGGTTAATATTATAAAGACTATTTCCGTCATACATGATTTCTATGTAACTTTAACCATTAAGGCTGCACACGCGACGGAAGCTTAAAAATGGAGTAACTTCTCCCGTACATTTCCCTTCACTACTCTGCTCTTATTGATTGTAGCGTGATGAAAAGTATACAATAACCTGCCCAGGAGTATGAAGAATAATTGTACCAAGTTTCGTTAAAATCCGTCGAATAGTTTTTGTTTCTATAAGGACAATACAGACAGACAGACAGACAGACAAAAATTTTACTGATTGCATTTTTGGCATCAGTATCGATCACTAATTACCCCCTGATAGTTATTTTGAAAATATATTTCATGTACAGAATTGACCTCTCTACAGATTTATTATAAGTATAGATAAATATATAAATAAATAATGTATTTCACACAACATAACATACAATGACCCGAACCCAAAGTAAGACGCTTAAACACTTGTGTTATAGAATCAGAAATCAACAGTGGAAATACAAATATATACTTAAATAAATATTATACACCCAGACACTAAACAATCACAAATGTTCATCACATGAGGGTTTGTCCCGGGTGGGAATCGAACCCACAACTCTTGGCACTTAAGGCAGGGACACTACCAATTGGGTTCGATTCCCGTTATAGACATTATAGTAGGTATTATTATTACATAATATATGTATATATACTTTTAATGTGGTGGTTCTGGGTTCGAATTCCGGTATGGGCATAATAGTATATGTCTAATATAGAGGTTCTGCGTTCAATTACCGAAGATTGTTTTAATTAATTAAATAGTAACGAGGTAAAAGAGAATTTGATTTTTTTATTTTCTCAGAAAGTATACCGTATTTTATTTGTTTAAAGCTTGTTTCTGCAGGTACACAAGAGGTACCAAATCTACTTAAACAGGTATTAATTTACATGTATGGGTTTACAGTACACCCGCGGTTCTGACGTCAGGATGGCGGGTGTACCTAATATTCAAAATACCTCTGGATGGACGTAGGTACACAGATTTTCAGGAGAGGTACGTAAAAGTACACAGAAGGTACCAAATATCGACATTAAGTTTAGGCTAATCTGAGAAGTACACCCGCCATCCTGATGCTCACTCCGTTTTTGTATACAGGAGTTGTCAATGCGGTCATTGACAACAGAGCTGTAGGAAATATTCCGGTTAAAAACTTAGTTTTGCTAGTTTGGTGATCAAAAGTACCATAAAAGCTCTACAATTTTTTAAGAAAGATGGTGGTATACCAAATCATCAGTAGGCACTCCTAGTGTCAAGCCCCATAAGTATATCGGCAACTTCCTGACAATCAGTATCTAATAAAACAAAGGAATGACTAAAAAATTATGTTTAGTCCGTCAGTTAGAACATAAATAAAAAATTGTACACGTATTTTTTTATTAATTTGTCAAACAAACAACAAGACGAAGATACAATGCATTCAAGATGCGCGAGACTTTCGTAATTTTTTTTCTAAATAGTGACGTCGCAAGCCTTACTCCAAAACTTTGATACTCTTTATCTTTGTGATTTTTACCGTTCTTGCATCTATCAGTTGGTTTAGCGGATTCCTTGTAATTTCTTCAGCAAGAGATTTTGCAATATTAACAAAGTAAACATTAACCGTGTTAACTTATATCTAAGGGTCTTGTGTCATTTTCAAGACTAGTATTTGACGTTTTAACCTTCGTAAAATTTCTCATTTCATTTATTTTATTCCATGAAAATTTTGGATTTTTGGAAGATATTCCAATCTGATGTTTATAAAATTGTCTTTTTGATTTCTTGATTTTATAAGTACAGAAATTTCTAAAGCACTTAAAATTTATTTTCAAAATTTCTTTTGTTGGTCCTTGTTTTGTTTAAGTTGCAGTTGCACACTCATGTTTATCCAAGGTCTCAGAATTTTTCTGGTGTCTTGTTTATGATTTTTCAGAAAGGAGATATAGCAATAGATTCTCGATAATCTAGTTTAATAAATAAATAAATGGGTTAACGATCAACATATTTTAATAATATCTCATTGTGCTATTATTACTACGTATAGAGAAGCTATGTCAAACAAAAATATTATCACGAAGCATGGGCTGAGCGTGTTTCAGCATTTGCAGCGCTAAAATTAACATTTGTCGTATAATTAAGCTAACAAAACGCGCAGCGCTAGATCGCTCATAGAGTACATTTTTCTCGCGACCAAAACGTCGTAAACGCCGTGAATTTCATGGCGCTTACGCGTGAACGTAGGCGAGTGACTAAACGAGTTGTTGCCGATCGGCAACAACGCATGGTGCAAAAAACTTGTTCGCCGCGTCGGTTCCATACGCTAGTAATAATAGTTCAATGTAATATCTAGAGTTGCCAGAGTTGCAATGTTGACCTAACATTATCTGTTAAGTTGCGCAAGTCTAAAGCGAAATATTAAGCTACTTACTAACAATACCTGCTAATATAGTAGTGGTATAGGCATTAAAAGAAATCAATACGAAAATGTGTTCCATGTTGGTCCGGGACTTACAAAGAATGTGCGAACTGTGGTTCTTGCCTAGCATGTCGTAAAAGGCGATTAATGGTAGGTATATCGTGTTTTGGGTGTGTGATTGTGTAAGCGACGAGCTAGCCACTTGACACTAGTTTTTCACAGTTTTACATCTAACCCAGCCCAGTTTTAGTTTTGTCTTGATGTGCTTTAGGGGCTTGCTGCCCCTTTCACTCTTTTCCCTTTCGGGGGTTAAGGGCGTGATGTTATGAATGTATACCAAGGAAGTTGACTTTTAGTTTAAAATTAAAAAAATCCGGCTGCGCGACTTCTTTAGATACCTGTTAGTATCAAAAGACTTCCGGAAAGGGATCAATAAAATTTCGTTTTTATATGTAACAGTATTTTAATAATAAATAAATACAGTTTTGTAAGGAAGTAAAAAACGTTGTACATATTTGCATAACAATCAAAGAGTACTGAAATCATGCGATATAAAATATTTCATTTTAATTAATTGAACTTAAAAATGTTGAGCAGCGCCATCTATTGCCAGTTGGTTCATACAACTTAATTTTTAGAAAATACGAAACCTGAGAACTTTTATACACAATCGTTAATAGAATCGATTGCAATACTTTATAAATATGCCATTTGTACGAAGTATATTATTACTCTTTGATGCCATGTTATATTTGGACCAAATAATAGTTACAAAACTAAAACATTTTTTTTTAAACAAGTTTTTGAGATAGCATCATAGTTTTTTTATACGGATTCTTTAAATGAAAATATTTGACCAATGTTTCGGTAAACTAAAAATAAACATGCATACTTAGACTTCGACGCGATAGATGTCGCTACCAGTTCCTTCTGAATTGTCTTATCAACAGTAAGTATTATTTTTGGCTGTAATCTGATTATTTATGTAGCTGATCACAATGTCCAATCGATGATCTCTTGAGTATCGAGTTTAATCGATTTAATTCCGAGATAATTAAAGCCCATCGCGATACTGAAGTCATATCTCAAGATCTAATCGTTAAAGCATAATCAATAATTTAAGTAGCGTGGTCGGCGTGCGTTTATAAGTTGTATGTGAGTGTGAACAGCCTTAGCCCAAAGCTTCAGTTAGGGTCTTGGTGCCAGTGTCGATCACGCCGGTGGCGAGAGTCTTGATGGCGGGCATGAGTCCGGCGCCGGCCGTGGCGAGGCCGGTCGCTTGCGCACCCGCTCCCGACGCGGTGGCCATCGCCGTGCTAGCGGCTGTTGCTGAAATATACAACCAGTGGATTTCAAACACCAAGCATAGGAAAAAATAAAAGATAGAAATTGGTCAACGTTTGAACACAATCTGCCTACAGCGCATAGTGAGATACTTCGACCTCAATGCACGCACAGGAGTAGACAACTTGGAGCGTTTGTTGGTGACAGGAAAAATAGAAGGTAAAAGACTTAGAGGCCGTGGTCCTAAACGGTGTTCGGATCAGATCTCCGAGAACACACAAATCGACAGTGTCAGGATGAGTCACGATCCTCAGCAGTGAAAGAACAACTGAGAGGAACAGATAATAGGGCAAATGTTGGTATGACTCGAGAATATTGCTCATTGTGGAGCATGTCGTAAAACACAAGTAAAGGTATGTCGTGATTTGTGCAAGCCACGAGCTAGCCACTCGTTACTGCATGTACAAGTTTCCTCACAATGTTGCCTGCACCGCTAAGCTAGAGATAAGGCGATCCCGAGGGCGGGAGCTGCCCATTAATAGTATGCCAGAATCCAAAGTCTTATCCTGGTGAGAGAACCATCTTCCTGTTGCGCTCACAGAGTTGTCCCACTAATTGGGAGGCCCTGGCATCGAGTGAAAAAAGACTATTTCGTCGTTAAAAGCGGAAGTCGAAGCTGTACCAAATTGGTAATTGTATGCCTGCAGAAGAAGGGTTATTCTTATATCACCAGCATTCGAATTTTTGGGAGAAGTCTTGGTGATATTTGAGAGATCAGCTAACAAAAAGATACTAAATTCACTATTACCAGGTATACCCATGGCTGCGGCGGCCGGGTTCGCTGCTGCTGCGGCCGGGTTCGCTGCTGCTGCGGCCGGGTTCGCTGCTGCTGCGGCCGGGTTCGCTGCTGCTGCGGCCGGGTTCGCTGCTGCGCCAGCTGGGTTCGCTGCTGCGGCGGCGGGATTTGATACTGCTGCAGCTGGGTTTGCGGCTGCGGCGGCTGGGTTCGCAACATTGGCGAGATTTCCTGCAGCAGCTAATGGGTTCAGTGCTCCGAGCCCGGGAAGCTGTGGGGCCGCGCGAGCGACTGCCGCGAGCGCGCACAAAGATATCTGTCGAAAAGTCAAAAAGTTTTCTTATCAAGACCAGAAGGTGAATGACCCAGCTTAATTGCGGGTAAAAAAGTTTCTGTATATACCTAGTTACTGTTATAAAATACCCGGTTAGATCAGGTTAATAATCACAATAAAAAGTATTTTTAACCGACCTCAAAAAAAAAAAAAATTCTGTCGAATTGAGAACCTCCTCCTTTTTTTTGAAGTCGGTTAAAAAGGTGGAGGTTCTCAATTAGATTTTTTTTTTGTATGTAACATACATACCAAAAAGAAAATTTACAATTCTCAATATCTCTTGAGAATTGTAAACCGACTTTTAAAAGTATTTTTTTATTCAAAAGGGTTCTCTCAAGATGGTCTCATTGGCAACAAGTCAGGTTCTGATGACCGTGAGGCACGTACAAGCTGTTTTAGTTATTTTCTAAAACAATTCAAGTATTTACGTCTGGTATTCATAATCTCATGTTGCTGAGCTGATTGATGAAAGGTATAACTCCTTAACGATTAAGAGTTCGTGGATAATTCTTTCAATATTATAGGGACAATATGACTCATATCGAATGTTATTCTCGAGATAGTCTCATTTTCACTAAGTCTTGGTCTGGTGATGGGATTCCTTGAAAATCGAGAGCAACCTCAAAATTTTAACCACGTGTTAAGTGTTTTATTTATTTTGCTAAATAATTAAAGCAGCTCGTTTTGATGGTCTACCCTTTAACAATTTTCATTAAAAAGTAACAAATAAATCAAATTTTTAACAATAATAAAAAACGACTGAAAAAACCGCAAAAAAGTTTATGAAAAAAACACGTTAATAACGTTTTATGAAAAAAAAACAAAAGAACCTGCCAATAGATATTGAAATACCTAAACACTAAAGTATAAAATAAATTCTTCTGACTGCTTACTTAGATGAAAGTATTAAACTTTTAACACGTATTAAAATATTTACAATAATCAGTTAGTTTTGGAGTCGGTGCCAGCTAAACCTAAAAAAAATGGAGACACTTTGTAACTTACCTTACATATAACAATTTTAAACAAATTAGTTAAAAGATAGAGTAGGTATCTATTAACCTACTATTTATTCTGTACTAGCTGTGCCAGCGGTGTCACCCGCGTTTATGGTTAATATTATAAAGACTATTTCCGTCATACATGATTTCTATGTAACTTTAACCATTAAGGCTGCACACGCGACGAAAGCTTAAAAAATGGAGTAACTTCTCCCGTTTTCCCAATGTTTCCCTTCACTACTCTGCTCCTATTGATTGTAGCGTGATGAAAAGTATACTATAACCTGCCCAGGAGTATGAAGAATAATTGTACCAAGTTTCGTTAAATTCCGTCGAGTAGTTTTTGTTTCTATAAGGAACATACAGACAAACAGACAAAAATTTTACTGATTGCATTTTTGGCATCAGTATCGATCAGTAATCACCCCCTGATAGTTATTTTGAAAATATATTTCATGTACAGAATTGACCTCTCTACAGATTTATTATAAGTATAGATCTTCAGAAACTATTTTACCGCCCTTCACCAAGAAACAACAGATTGCAATGCAATTTGGATAAGCACATTAAAATTCTGAATTGATGACCACCGTACAAAATAATTACGGGGGCTGGCACCGACTCCAAAATTAAAGTTTAAAGTTTAGGTATTTAAATAGCTATTTAGGCAAGTTCTGTTTTGTGTTCTTTTTTTCATAAAACATTTTTTGCGTTTTTTTTTTGAAGTCGGTTTTTATTCTTGTTAAAAATTTGATTTATCGAGTATTAATACAGAGAGATCATCATCCTCCTCAGAGAGCGGTGGCAGTTTAATTGTAAAGGAAGTCGCCTCTTAAACGAGGGTTGCGGGTTCAAACCTGGGCACGAACCTCTGGATTTTTTAAATTTTTGTACGTATTTATACCACTAGCTTTACGGTGAGGGAGAACATCGTGATGAAACCTGCACGTTCCAACAGCAATGGATGTGTAACCATGATCCAAAAATTGTCTGGTTCTCCTATTTAAGGGTTACGAAGCTGAGATCGGCAGTCGCTTCAATGTTATACCAGACTCGCTAAATCTTGGGTCATGGTCTACGAGACATAACGCTAGGATAATTATCCGATAATGAATAAGGTTATGCAGCAGTTCCTTCTTTAGGTACTCACCAGAGCCAACTTCATGGTGAGTTCGGAGCCGTGAGTCGCGTGGTACAAGCCGGAGTGGCTGCAGGTGGCGGCGCGGCGCGCTTAAATGCGCTGCGGGGCGGTGATTTATTGCCTGACGCACGCGCACGCGCACCTGCGCAAACAACCCTGTGCGCAATGCGGCCAAGTTCTGATAGCAAGGTGAATTTTTGAGTCAGTGGCGGACCAATTGAGGACGGAAGGGGCGGCCTGCTGCGGTCTTCTGGTCGTAGTCTCCCAATTAGTGGCGTAGCTACCCAGAGACAAGACGGGGCAGTGCCCCGGGGCCCCTAAGCTGGAGGGGTCCCTTAAACCTGATTAGCAACCTGTGTTTGATTTGAGTGTCTGTTTTTTGTCGCAGGGCCCTTTGTCACCTTACTAAGCCACTGCTCCCTACTTACAATGGAACATAATAAAAGAGTAACTATCGAGTTTCTTGCCGGTTTCTTCTCGGTAGAATCTGCTGTTTGAACCGGTTTATATTTATATTTATTTTGTTCTGACGATTTATAAGTGCTTTTTGTAAGCCTATATAAATAAAGATCATAAAGATCATTTCATTTCATTTCATTTCATTTCATAATATTCGGGTAGGGACTGCTCGTATCCCTGCTGGGGGCCCCATTCAGCTCAGTCTGCCTGGCAGGATACGGGTTAGATGGAAAATTGGGAAAACGAATGTTGGATGTTTCATTACTTTTTAAATAAGTAAATAATAGTCCCATGATGGTCTGGGACTTAAAAATAATGTGCCAACTGCGTTCCTTGCCTAGCATGTCGTAAAAGGTGACTAAGGTATATGGGGGTATGTGATTGTGTTGGCGACGAGCTAGCCACTTGTCACTACTTTATCACAATTTTCCATCTAACCTAGACCATTGTCTCATGTTGGAAGTGTCAACGATGGTTCTTGCCTAGCATGTCGTAACAATTTTCCATCTAACCCAGCCTAGTTTTGTTTTTGGCTGAATGTGGTTAATAAGAGGATTTGCTGCTCCTTTGACTCTGCCTAACCCTTCGGGGATTATGGGCTTGATTTTATATATGTATGTATGTTTAATGTAATAATGATATTGTAATTTGTAAACATAGCTTAGAACCTTATATCAGAGTGCCTATATCAAAAACAGATTTGGCCAAATTCTGTAATCTGAATACACAATTGTATTACATATACATATCGGATAATTTAAAATTTAGTTTCGAAAACAATTCATTGTGCATTGCTGACTCTTTTCTTTCAATAAACAATTGGAGCTGTTTAAGGTGATTAAAGAGTCTGATTTGTTAATAAGTGGTAGTTTTACACATTGAAAATATTCTTACAAGTAAAAGCCCTTGCGAAGATTATTGCTAGCGGTGGATTAGCAATGAATCCTATTCATATAGCGTCGTTCGGCAGTGAAAACCTCGTAAATGCTTTTGACAAAATTTAACAGAAGGAAGAAAAAACTGCCTCCTGAAAAAAAAATATGGATCGGAATAGTACTGTTTGTTATTTTTTAAGAATTATTGTAATCAATGGTACATAATCGTAAGAATTTAAATATTTCTTGGCTAAATAGCTTCTCTTACTAATAAAGTTGTATCTCACCTTGACCAGGGTCGGTGCTGTGTCGGAGTCTTCCTTGATCTAGCCAGGGCCTTTGACACGGTATCGATCCCAATCTTACTAAATAAATTAGGTTCATATGGCGTCCGTGGTAGAGCTTTGGATTGGTTCTCAAGCTACTTATCAGATAGAGGTCAATGCACTCGAATTGGGAGCCATATAAGTGGTATTCAAACAGTTTCTTTCGGTGTACCTCAGGGTAGCATTCTGGGGCCTACCGTGTTCATCACTTATGTTAACGATATGATGTCAGTCCAGCTACAGAATTGTGAGGTCTTTTGTTATGCTGATGATACAGCTTTGATATTTCATGGCCAGTCCTGGCTCGAGGCTCACGACATGGCTGCTGTGGGTTTGCGGAGGATACAGAAATGGCTCAGCTATAATATCCTAACTCTAAACACTGCCAAGACACAGTTTTTGTGCTTTCACAAGACATCGGCATCCAGGCCCCCTCCGCAACTATCAAACATAAAAGTGCACAAGCACTTGCACGGCATTCGGTCTGGGTTTAACTTATAACTGTGACTGTAGTCAAATAGATAGAGTCAACTCACTAAAGTACCTGGGCATCGTCATGGATGAAAAGCTAAATTTTAAGCAACATATATCAGCTACATCAGCCAGGGTGCGGAAGTTGATATATATGATGAAGTTGTTGAGGGAGGCTACTGATGAAATCTGTATACCTCGCTTTGTGTCAGTCACTCATCAATTATTGTATCCTTGTTTGGGGTGGTGTGGTTTCTTCGGTGATGATTACCCTTGAAAGAGCTCAAAGAGCGGTTCTGAAGGTGGCCCTGGGGAAACCAAGACGCTTCCCAACTACGCAATTATACCTAGATGCCCAAGTCCTAAGCGTTCGCAGATTGTTTCTATTGAGGGCCTCAATGTTTGTGCACAGGAAAGTGGTAGGACTATTCATTTACAAGAGCTTACTCAAGAAACGAACTTTTAAGATTCCTACGCCTGAAGTTAAAACTGCCTTTGCACAACGTTTTGGAACGTTCTTATTTCCGTACATCTACAATAAACTGGTTAACGTATGTAACATAAAGCACTGCCAACCCTATGAGGCAAAATCTAAGGTTTTTAACCATTTACTAAACTTGGATTATGAACAGTCTGAGGAAATTTTAAGGGTCATGGCATAGGATTTACTTATAGAGGTAGTGAACGACAGTGGCTCCGTAAAACTGTAATTCAATCCCAAGAGTAAAATCGTAGGGCTACCACTTATGCCTCACTCCTTTCAAGTACATGTTACATGCAAATAATTCCTCTTAACATATACATTACACACATCACACAAACAGCGCTATTCACAATTGTTATTATTATTATTACTTTTTTTTAATATTCTATATTTTTAATTTTTGTAAGTTTAAACTTGCTCACTCTTAGCTTTTTGTCTTCTTGTATGCCATTAATACCTACGCAACTGGTAACTTTGACAAATAGCCACATTGTTATTTGGTATCTACTCAGATTTGGCCCCCACGATACAGGCTCAGCCTAGTGTGGGAGTCATAGAGAAATGTATCAGGGCTTTGAAATTGTGGCAAATAAAGAATTTATTATTATTTATATTATTTATTTAAATAAGTCTAAATTGACTTACAAAACCAATAAAAAAAAAAATTAACTTCCGAGGTAGGTTTTCACTGCCCAGCGACGATATGCATTTGAAGTGTTTAAGGTTCCGTACTCAAAGGGAAAAACCGGGACCCCATTACTAAGACTTCTCGTCTCGGCTGTCCGTCTATCGGTCTGTGTGTCCGTCCGTCCGTCTGTCTGTCACCAGGCTGTATCTCATGAACAGTGATAGCTAGACACTTAACATTTCCACGAATGATGTATTTCTGTTAAAAAACCGTAGAGCTTGTATGAAAAGGATTATGAATGTTGAAGAGGCGCGTGAGGTGTGTAAGGACCGTGCCATATGGCGTTCGGTTCATTCTGCCTACCCCGCTAGGGAAGTGGCGTGAAGTTTAGTTAGTTAGTTAGTCATGTATTTCCGTTGCCGCTAATACTAAAAACAGAATAAAATAAATATTAAAGGCGGGCTCCCATACAACAAACGTATTTTTTTATTGGCGTTTTTTGCTCGATTACTTACTCTATTACTCTTATACTCTTAATAAAGGCACGCGTTTGAAATATTAACAGAATATTTAATTAGTAGTTCACTTTAAAAAATATATTATGAAATTAAAATAAAATAAATATTTAAGGGGGCTCCCATACCAAAAACGTGATTTTATAGTGTCGATTTTGCTCGATAGTAATAACGGCAATAGGTAGACACTTAAATACACAGAATATCTCGTCGTTTAGTGTCTAATTTTGTAAAGATAATGGTACGGAACCCTTCGTGCGCGAGTCCGACTCGAACTTGGCCGGCTTTTTAATGATTTTTGGCCCGGGATAAATAATGTATAATTTTTCTGTGACGCCATAATGGCTGTCGCGCGCTTCAGCTACCTTTGTAGCTGTGGCGTGTGGCTCATGTGCGGAACACTTAGCTGGATCCTAGCTCGTAACCTACACAATAGGGAATATACATGATATTTTTTTATTTATTTCTTTAAATCTTAATAGCATAGGTAAATAAATTTGTAAGATTATTGACCAAGTAGTGAAAGTTCAAAGATGTGGATGTAATCGTATGTATCTATCGTTTTGGAAATAAAACAGCAGTGCTCCTATGTAGAATACAGTTTATTGAGCTAGGTCCACCCTGTAGGGCAGCAGAGCGGCGCGGCGAGGCAGTGCCGCAATGCGCGCACGCAGCCGCCCCAGGCGCGCCGCGCGCCGCCCGCGCCGCCCCACGCACCGCCCGCACCGCCCCGCACGCCGCCCGCGCCTCCCCCGCCGCCCCCCACGTGTGTCGTCGCGTGCAGCGCTTGCAGCCGCTTCGCTTGCGCGTACAGCTACAACATGAAAGATAATATCGATAAGTTAAAAAAAAGTAAGTAGAAGATGAGGAGCCATAGTAACCGTAGATCGTGTATGAAAAGAGTCATGAATGTCAAAGAAACGAATGCGGTGTGTAAAGACCGTGTCGTGACGCTCGGACCTCTCTCTCTGCTTTCCGAACTAGGGAATTTCGCGATATTTCGAAAAAAATACCTACGTAGTATCTCATCAGAACGCCCCTTCAAGGCTCCGTTTTGAATTAGAAAAAAAACATTCAACGTGGACAATGTCCAATTCCATTCCAATTCCAGTAGAATCTCTGAACATGGACATCGAGTGGACTTCAGTA
>OX596227.1:8205258-8260258 GCA_951394215.1 Glyphodes perspectalis
TGTCTTCGGTCTGACAACAGCATTTTGTCAATGGCTAATTTATTTATTAGGACAGCAAGTAAAAATTACATTACATGTTACTTACTTACTTACTGTCCCATGTTGATCTGGGACTTATAAATAATATGCCAACTGTGTTTCTTGCCTAGCATGTCGTAAAAGGCGGCTAATGGTATATCGGGTTTTGGGTGTGTGATTGTGTAGGCGACAAGTTAGCCGCTTGTCACAGTTTTCAGTCTGACCCAGCCCTGCTTTGTTTTTGGCTGAATGTGGTTGAAGGGGCATGCTGCCCCTTTGACTCTGCCCCTTCGGGGATTAAGGGCGTGATGTTATGTATGTTATGTATCTTACTTAAAAATAGGTTACACAGTGGTGACACATACAAAATGTAGGTAAAATTATTTTGAAGGCAGCAACATTATGCTAATAAATTGAACCGTTCCAAAACTTATCTCGCCCGCAGCGATTTTCGAACTTGTAAGTCGTGTACACAGATTTAAAAAAAAAAGGACTCCACGCTGTCATACTATAGGGTGAAGCCACGTTTATGCATGTGTGAGTGAGACTTATGGATACCAGTTAACGGATATCTGTCATTCGAAGCGCTTATTATGTCAATGTGTACAGTAGGTAAGTCGCGTGACAAGTTCGAGCACCTGAGGAGCTTCAATGTCCAGTTAGTGGCGCGGAGTCCTCCTTTTTTGCTAGTCCGTGGTCGTGTACAACCTATACACCATACGTTCCATATACGTAAGTATTAGGTGAATCTCCGACCAATTCTTGGTTGACCCAATCAAAAATCGCTTTTGTTGTTACGCCAAGTGGTGATGGTAGGTAACTAACTACATAAGGACGATACAAGCTGACCTCACCAGGTGTCCTTTAAAGGTTGCTACTTATTTATTGTGATATTTTTATCGTTTGAAAATAACAACGCATTAAGCGAATTGCGTCATACCTCTGCGTTTCTCGTTTTAACAAAATTCACTTAAGTAAATGCAATAACTGATAACAATAGGGTGAATGAAATGTTTGTTTACTGTAATTTATGGCAAGGTGTGTTGCTATTAGGGTTGCCAACCGTAATATAAACTAAAGTATTGTGCTATATTTCAGGTCTGTTTACTATAGTATATACTGTTAAAGAAATATATAGGTAGTACGCAAAAATACTATATTTTTTTTGTATACCGAAATCTAAGCATTTCTATGTTTTCTTTTAGATACCTATAAAATATTAAAAACGGTTATTAATAAATTCAGCTTTGTCCATGTTTTGATTTTTCCATAAAATACTACCTACTTATATTTTTCTAGTGTACTATAATTTTGTAGCTTGGTTAGAAAAATACTATGATTCGTCAAAGGAACATTGGCAACCTTAATTGCTAGTGTTGTTTAGGTCGAGTACTTAGTAGAAGCATTATTGTCTCGACTCTGTCTAGACAGTTCACATACTTACTTAGAGGGCAAAGCTACTTCTGAATTGGTAAAATATCCCATGATTCCACTCATCTGTAGGTATTCATAATAGTATTGGAGTAACACTACTGTCTTGAATATTGCTTCGGTTTCTTACTATCAGAACGGATGACTCAATAATAATAAATAAATAAATATTCCACAACATCACATACCTACATTGATCTGACTCCGAGCTAAGTGGCACTTAAGCACTGTGTTACGGATATCACAATCAACAGTGGTATGTATTACAAATACATAGGTACCTACTTAATAACAAAGGCCTTTTCATCTAAGTAGGTAGATGATTTAAGTAGCATCGCATGAGAGGCAATAGGTACATACTTGAATATTGGATATTAAAACCCAGACACAGAACAAACACAAGTATTCATCACACGAATGTTTGTCCTCGGTGGGGATCGAACCCACAACTCGTGGTGCTTAGGGCAGGGGCACTACCGCATGCGCCACCGAGCCAGTCATAAATCGTCAAAAAGCGTAAATAAGTCCTTCATTACATGTTTTATTATTTGAAAAATACGGCACATGCCTTTAAAATCTCTGTATTTAATTACAAGAGACTTTTAGATACCTACATCTATGCATCCTCTTTGGCCGGGCTCTACTAATAAGAACTTCTACGAAGTTTGACATGCCCGCTCAAAACTGGCTGCTGCATAGAAAAACTTGCACGTCAGACAGTCAGAAACAGAACAATTGAAATTTTCGGCCATGTCACCAGCAAAATTACCAGCGAAATACAAACGCAATAGCGACACCATGTAGTGAGAGCCCGCGGGAACTGCGCGCGACAACAAATATGAAGAATACACAAACCGGACTGTGGTTGCTGCTCTGTCTACTGATACAGGTGGGTGACAGTACTCTGGGTTCCAACTCTCTGACCTGGCTCGCTTACCCCTGCTTGGTTTATGAGGACCTTCTCCAGTATATCCTGGAAACTTCGGGTTGCAGGTAAGATTGTGAACTTAATATCATAACTTAAAGCAGATACTAAACAGTTGTCTTAAGTTTGGAGGCGTTGGCAAAAGTCTAATAAAAGTTGGTAAGAGAGTCTGTCCATAATTTTGGCTTTTAGACTAGTAGTCTCAAACTTAAATATGTTAGCCACAAATAAGGTTGGTAACCACAGAAACCATATGGCAGCGATGAAAAGTGACCACCACCATATTCAATTCGGGGCCCATCTCGCGCTTACTGCGCCACTGGGATTATAGAGCTAGAACTGTAGATTTATTTTTTCATCGAATACTTTACTTAGGTACTTACTTACCAATTCTTAGCATCAAATAGTTTAGTTAAACCATTCTGGGGTTTCCATTTACATTTTCAGATTCATAATTGCTTGGTCTACCACACCCACCAAAAAAAGAAATAGCCTTAATTGTGTCGTCAGGTGGTTGGCGCCCTCGCGTGTGGCAAAAACAGCGGGTGCCCCGGGAACGCGAGCGGCGGCGCCGGCGGCGGCGGGCGCAAGGGGCCGTGCCGCCCGCCGCGCTGCCCCGGCGGGTGCAAGCCCAAGTACTGGTGACCTGGTGACCAGGCTGAGGGTCTGCTCGGGACTGTGCGAACGACGGTGCAAATATGGTGAGTCAACTCTTACGATTTGTGCACCATTTTCTTATACCTACACCTACAGCTGGGATGGCAGAGATTCGACTTTGTACAGCAGGGTCCAATACTCCTGGGATTCTTTTAGTACCGTAACAGAAGGGATAATGAAAAAATACCTAATGTAAAAAATACACCCTCCGCATAACAACGCCACTGATCCCTAATTATTCTAAATGTGCAGGTTTGCCCACGGTGATTTTCTCACCGCCAAGAAAGTGATTAACTTACTTATACTTACCCCACGGACGAGTAAAAAAAGAAGGACTCCGCGCCACTTACTAGACTTTGTAGCTCCTCAGGTGCTCCAACTTGACACGCAATGTACGTCACACATTGACATAATAAGTGCTCCAAATGACAGATATCCGTTAATTGGTATCCCTAAGTATCTCACTCACACATGCATAAACGTGGATTCACGCTATATTATGACAGCGTGGAGTCCTTCTCTTTTTTACTAATCGGTGTTATACCCGAATAGATTTGAAATATTCTGAGTTATGTCCAGGTTTGTACCAGCATCCCCCACGTATGAGGGCGCGTGTCCTACTACCATAGAGCTACCACCGCTCGACTACTGAATACATTTAGTACCTACCTATACTATTTACGTACCTATCTATATATTTTTTTTATGTTAGGTACTTACATATGTTTCTTTTACGTATTATTTTTTTTGTGTGATCAATAAATGTTTTTCTTTCTTTCTAATTGGTAATGAAAAACATTTGTTTTGGAGCGGTGGTAGCTCAATGGTAAGGACACGCGCCTCTTAACCGAGGAGTGCGGGTTCAAACCCGGGCATGTACCTCTGGATTTTTCAAATCTATGTACGTATTTATACCACTAGCTCGACGGTGAGGGAAAACATCGTGATGAAACCTGCAAATTCAAACAACTTTGAATTTGTAACCATGATCCAAAAATTGTCTGGTTCCCCTATCTTAGGGTTGCGAAGGTCAGATCGGCAGTCGCTTCAATGTAATTAGCAGACACGCTAAATCCTGGATCATGGTCTAAGCGGACCCCGTCTAAGCACGGGACATAACGCTAAGAGGATGATGATGATGAATGAAAAACATTTGTTTTAACTAACTAACATCAATTAAGTTACCTATTATAAGTTATGCCTGTATGTTGTTTCTGTGATAAGTCACGATTGTAACACGATGTAATGGTTGTCAGCTGAGCGGGCTGTTGTGGTCGGCGTGGTGGCTGGTGTGGGCGCTGGCGAGCGCGGTGGCGGCGTGCAGCAAGAAGACCATCTGCCGCCCGCCGCCCGGCGGCAAGCCCGGCTGCGGCGGCCGCGGCAAGTGGTGAGCACGCGCTATTGGACCAGCCGATGCCGGCTTTAGGCTACCAGTCCACCGGAGTGATGAGCGAGTTGAAAAATCACCAATAAACACCAAGACCAATAGTCCAGTGAAGAGGAGCGGAGATTTCATGCAATTCTATTGGTGGATTTTTATCTCGCTCACCGCTTTGGAGGACAGGGCGCCACATGTTATGGGGCGCGGGGGACCAGAAGGGGTCCGGTGGCTCCAAGACTTTTCCTCTGGCTTTCCATAGACACAAGACCCCGATACATTTTCTATTAATTTTAACCCCGACCGTCAGCCTTGTGGTGGAGGGGAGCGGCTGACAAACGCCACTGAGACTACGGCCGTCCGACCTTGGCTAAAACTAATTTGGAAGGAAGGGGATGGGGTTAAATAATGTGTTCTTTTGTCTTGGCATTATTTCTGTATATCATTATCGCTATTATATGCACAGAAAGTGCTACCTCAGACTATAATAATATAAACCATTCACCCCAACTAAAAACATGTTTTAATATTTTTTCTTGTTTAAACACCCTAATCTCTAATTTCAGAGTCGCCTCCAGCAAAACGTGGACTATGCAACGTGAACAAAGTGTTATTCGTGCACGTGGTCGCCCGGCAACATGAACAGAAGCAAGAGGACAAATAGAATGATTTACATTTCAAAACTTATCATATTGTTATTATAACTTTCAAATTTATGAAATGTAAAGAAGTTTATTATCTTATTCTCACTACAATATAATTACAACCTAATCTCAACCTAAACTCATCCCAAACACATCACGTAAACTTGACATGTAACTAACGTTAGGCTGAATAAATGAAAGATGGCTGAAATTTTGTAATTTTTTTTATTGTTTCTTAAAAATAACGCTCCTTAAGACTACATCAGTAGTTCCTGAAACAAAAAAAAACAAATAATTATTTAGTGACGTGACATATAAAAATAAATCTAAAGATAATACCTAACTCTTATCTTAAATTCCAGAAAAAGTGAAATATATTATATGTGTGATTTGTTGGGTACCGATTTTTTTTTCTTTAACATCTTTCACAGAAATGTACCGATTTAGTCTTAGATCAAAATTTAATCTAAGAATTTAGTATTATTTAGTACCTAACAATTAATTTTACCTTCTGACAGCTCCAAATATTTGAAGATTGTAATTGGTCGGTACGCGCGTCGTATTGACCGCCATAAAAAAGAGTTTATCACAATAGGTTTGTGAAATAAAATGTATGTACTGTTACTGTGCTATTTAGTACCTAGTCTACTTTATTTGTACCTTTTGAAACTTTAACATTTTTAGATTTTATATATCAACAATTAGATTTATTAATAACTAGCTGTGCCAGCGGTGTCACCCGCGTTTATGGTTAATATTATAAAGACTATTTCCGTCATACAGGATTTCTATGTACCTTTAACCATTAAGGCTGCACACGCGACGGAAGTTTAAAAAATGGGAGTAACTTCTCTCGTTTTCCCAACATTTCCCTTCACTACTCTGTTCCTATTGATTGTAGCGTGATGAAAAGTATACTATAACCTGCCCAGGAGTATGAAGAATAATTGTACCAAGTTTCGTTAAAATCCGTCGAGTAGTTTTTGTTTCTATATGGAACATACAGACAGACAGACAGACAAAAATTTTACTGATTGCATTTTTGACATCAGTATCGATCACTAATCACCCCCTGATAGTTATTTTGAAAATATATTTCATGTACAGAATTGACCTCTCTACAGATCTATATAAATAAAACAAAGTCGTGTTTGTTACACCACTTATAAGTCGAGAACGGCTGAACCGATTTACGTTGTTTTTGATTTGTTGGATTTGTCTTCGTCCAGAATAACTATTAAAAACATTGAAAAATTGACGAGAAAACGAAATTAAAGCAAAAGTATTTTCTCATATAAAACGGTGGGATTCGTATCTGTCATGTTAAATGTCAATCGACAAATCAATGTCAATTTTCATTTACTGGGCGATACGAAGTTCGCCGAGACAGCTAGTTTATTATAAGTATAGATTATTATTTAAGTACTAAATAGTACTAAATGGGTACATTTCTCTAAAACATTTTATTTAAAGAAAAAAAAAGGGTCAGTACCCAACATATCACACAATTATACAATAACCAATTCAAAACCTGGTGTAACAAATTATCAAGTAGGACCAAGAATTTGCTTATTTATTCTGACATACCATTCTACTAAGCATGGTTTGCAAGTAACCTATGTAACATCAATGTGAACAAGGATTAACAAATAATATTTGATGTCCGATGCACGGTTATAACGGGAGACTTTTTACAGTGTTGAAAAGTCGAAATAGTGATTACAAAATGAAGCACTATTACATTCTGCATTTGGTATTGGAACGAAAGATGAATAATTGTAATTGTGCTGATGTTATTTTCTAATCAAACCCGGTAATCAGTGTGCTGAGTGCCCAAACAAATAAAACTGGCCAAGTGCGAGTCGAACTCGCGCACGAAGGGTTCCGTACCAATATTTGTGCAAAAAAAAACATGTCTAAATAATTTTGTAAATAAATAAATAAATATCAGATTACATCACATACATTGATCTGACTCCGAGGTAAGTAGCTTAAGCACTTGTGTTACAGGTATCAGAATCAACAGTGGTATTACAAATATCCAAAGACTTAAATATTTGGATATTAACACCCAGACACAGAACAAACACAAATATTCATCACACGAATGTCCTGGGTGGGGATCAAACCCACAACTCTTGGCGCATGGGGCAGGGTCACTACCGAATGCGCCATCGAGCTTGTCTGCTGTCTGTTCTATGGGCGCCCCCTTTATTTATTTTATTTTAATTAAATTGTTTATTTATGAATAATATGTATACATGCAAATATTCTGTGGATATATCAAGTGTCTACCTGCTGCAGCAAAAAATGGCATTAAAACCATATTTGTTGTATGGGAGCCCCCTTAAATATTTAATTTCATTTCATTATTTATTTTTAAAGATAATGTACAACTTATTATTCTGGAAATATTTCAAGCGTTGCCATTGTTAATATCAAGCAAAAAATGGCAAAAGAATCATATTTGTTGTATGGAAGCCCCTCTTAAGTATTTATTTTATTCTGCTTTTAGTAATTTTTGCTATAGGGGCAACCGAAACACATAATTTGTGAAAACTTCAACTGTCCAGCAATCGCGGTTCATGAGGTACAGCCTGGTGACAGACAGACGGATGGACAGCAGTCTTAAAAAACGGTCCTAATAATAAATTTTTACCCTTTGAGTACAGAACTCTAATAAGGCACAAATGCCTTCCAATAAAACGATCAGATTAGAAGGAACAATCATTTTATAAAGAAAATTTCATGTATTTCTATTCTAAATAACTGTTAAGGCTATAAATTCATGTCATATTTAAGAAAAATGCATTCTTGAATTCAATTTGGTCCAATAAGATGTGTGGAACAGCCTTACAAAAAAATTTTTTTTTTACAGATAGAACATGCCTATAGGCTAGGCTGTAGACAATGTACAAAAAGATGTCATACTTTCTAGCGGTGACATGAAGTTGTAATTAAAATATGGGGCATATGGCATATGTACTTATAGCATAATATGAGGTAAATCTCATATATTTTTTCTCGCTAACCGCAAAGTCAAGTGGTCCATTAGTACTAAGCGAAATAAATAGCACCCGCTAGGAAGGATACTTCTTAGCAGTGATATGTTGATTGTTGTTTTCCCTTAATTCTTTAACGTAAATCTTTTTATTTATAACAGACAATTTTGTACAAATTTCGAAAAAATTATTTATATAAAAATGATCTTCATACAACCTCATGTCACCGCTAGAAAGTATGACATACAAAAAGACAAAACTAAAACTCAATGGTGTATGAGAATCTCAATGTTATGATATAAAAGAGCCATGCCTCGTAATCTAATTTCTTCGTATTTCTCTTTTCAATTAAAGTGCAACCATTTGAGATCTCATACCTCATGAATAAACAGGTAATTCAGGCACTACAGCAACGATGCTGAACCTTTTTAATGGTTAGGCTAAATTGATGTTTCGGAATTCTATGGGGGTTCACTGACAGATGCTAATATTATTGTCAACCTGGCTTACGTAGGTAGGCCTGTGAAGGTAATCTCTAAAAATACTGGGCCGATTTTGATGCCATCCACCAGAAACGGGAAAAAGTGAAGAGCGAGAAATGTTTGTGTATATAATTTGTAAATATTTCAAAGTAAATAACTAAACAATGTCAAGATTTCTGTAGAAAAATCATACTATCTATTGGTGAAAACTCCTGTGCAGGGCAGGCCGCTAGTAAAAACATATTCAGTCTTATGGTTTTACTAGCGGCCTGACCCGCACAGCTCTTCCATGTCATAGTCAAGTAAAGTGCGACTCACTTGGTCAATATGCCGTCTTTCTTGGTGAGCCGCACGATGCAGTCATCGGACTCGCCCATGCGGCGGATGGCGCCGCACACCACGTAGATCTTAGAGGAGTCGGCGGCGCGGCCCGTAGCCGGGTCCACGTCAGCGATCACCAGCTGCACGGACGCGTGGTCCTTCGCGTGGATCAGACGGTTGGAGGCCGAGCTGGAAATGGAACAAGCGTTTCATTAATTCACAGTCCTAAATTTGTTTTTGTTGATTTGAAATCAGTACAATAATTTTTATTGGCTGATTGTGGATAAGGAAGCTAGCTGCCCCTTTGACTATGCCTACACCTACATGAATTGAGGGTGTGATGGTGTATGTATGTATGAAATCAGTATTAGGTATCTAGAATCAGATTTGTTTGTAATTATAAGTGACTGCTTTTTATTTATTAAGTGACTAGAGGCTCACCCAGAACTTTGTTAATTCAAAACTACAAAATTACTGTTTTGATCTCATATTAGAATCTCTAAATATAAACTACCTGCTTAAAAACTTCCTGATCTTGTTCATCTAGTAGAAACTGGTTCTCAAAAGAATTATATAATTTGGTGCAGTTGTTCGGAAGTTATGAGCGTGCATACTTTGCAAACATTAAACTTTTATTGGTATAAATTATTATGCAAAGGAATTTGATCTATATTTTATATACATACACACAAACATAATGCCTGCAATCCTGTAAAGGGTGGGCAGAGCCAAAGACTTTATCCACTTTTAAAACCATATTGATTGGCTGAATGGAAGATTGTGATGGCTAGCTCGTCAACAAAACAATCAGAAATACAATACCCCATACATGATTTCCCTTTGTTATACTTAAAATAAATATAACTTGAGAATGTGTACCTAACATTAAGTTTTAATATTTTTTGTTCTTAATGCGATTTAAGGTTCAAAATTAAAATAAGGTATGTTGACAATGATAAAGATTTCTTATTTTGTGTTAATATTGTATTTACATTAAAATATTGCTGTGAAAGGCTAGGGTCCGCCGAACTGCCTCGTCAAATAGATCATAAACACTGCCTGGCATCTGCACACGCGGTAATCCGACATGCCAATTATAATGCAAATTTTTATGATCTTAAGCGCAGAATTACAACAAATTCTCAACAAAAAACGAAACGATTATCCTAAATTATATTTTCAAAGTACTTCTGATGCAGTTTTTGTTGGGAAACAACAAATAAATTGTGATTACAGGGTTGAGAATAACCTAAACGGGCGCCACTCACCATTTCCTCGGGCAGTACAAGTCAACGAATTCACCAGCGTCGTTCTGCATTTTGTATATCTGAAATACGAAATTTCACGTCAGCACTGAGCAATCGTCAACATAAAACACCTTAAAACACAAATAAAATCAAATTATTTACGGAACTAACCTAAAAATCCACACGGAACGTATGAATAACAGAAGCTGAAAGAAAGATGGCTGGCAACAGTGATGCCAATGGAAAAATATATTGCGTATAATTATTTTAATACTATGGCTACGTACCTATCACATTAAACGTTAAAATAAATGAGAAAATTATGATATAGCATGTACCTATTTATGTAATTTACAAAAGAAACTGGTAAACTAGTTTTTAACCGACTTCAAAAAAAAGGAGGTTCTCAATTCGACTGAATTTTTTTTTTTTTTTTTTTTTTTTTTTTGTATGTATGTTACTTGATATCTCTGAGAATTGTTAACCGATTTCTAAAATTTTTTTTTTAATCGAAAGGGTTTACTCCCGAATTGGTCCCATTGTCACCAAGTCAGGATCTGATGAAGGGATCCCGGGAAAATCGAGGGCAACCCTCAAACTTTATAGGCACGTATAATGTGTTTTAGACATTTTCTAAGATTGTTCAAGTATTTACGCATGGTACTTATCATCTTATGTTGGTGAGCTGATGATGGAAGGTACAAATCCTTAACGATTAGGAATTAGTTTAGGATTCTTTAAATATTGATATCTTCAAGAATTGTAAGACGATTTTTAGAGTTCTTTTTTTTATTCAAAAGGGTATATCCTGGAGTTGGTCCTATTGGTACCACATCTGGATCTGATGAAGGAATCTTAGGCAAATCGAGGGAAACCCTCAAGTATTATAGGCGCGTACAATCTATTTTAGTTATTTTCTAAAACAGTTTAAGTATTTACGTCTGGTATTCATAATCTCATATTGCTGAGCTGATGATGGAAAGTGTAACTCCTTAACGATTAGGAGTTCGTGGATAATTCTTTCAATATTAAAGGGCTATATTGAGTTTTATTCTCGAGATAGTCTCAATTTCACCAAGTCTTGGTCTAGTGATGGGATTCCATGAAAACGAGGGCCACTCTTAAATTTTAACGACATGTTAAGTGTTTTATTTATTTTTTCTAAAACGACTCCAGTATTTGCGTCTCGTACTCATCATGTTATGTTGCTTAGCTGATGATGAAAGGTATAACTCTTTGAAGATTAGTAGTTTTAAGTAATTCTTTAAACATTAAAGGCTCGTTATACCTTTTGTCGTCTTTAGTCTCATAAGACCGGCACTGTCTCATTAAAGCAGCTCGTTTTGATTTGGTCTACCTACCTATTAATAAATTTCACAAAAAAGTAACAAATAAGTTAAATTTTAACAAAAATAAAAACCGACTTCAAAAACCCCGCAAAAAATGTTTATAAAAAAACACAAGTAAAAACTGCCTTAATAGCTATTTAAATATCTAAACACAAAAGTATAAAATAAATTCATTCGATGGCTTCGATGAAAGTATTAATCTTTAACACGTATTTAAATATTAACAATAATCAGTTAGTTTTGGAGTCGGTGCCAGCCAAACTAAAAAAAAGTAGACACTAAATAACAAATTACCTTACTAATAACAATATGAAACAAATTAGTTAAAATATGAGTATATTAACTTACTATTGATTTTGTATATTCAAAACCTATTTTACCACCCTTCACCAAGAAACAAATAATTGCAAATTCCGAAATGATGATATAATTACGCGGGCTGGCACCGACTCCAAAACTAACTGATTATTGTTAATATTTAAATACGTGTTAAAGATTAATACTTTCATCGAAGCCATCGAATGAATTTATTTTATACTTTTTAGTGTTTAGATATTTAAATAGCTATTAAGGCAGTTTTTACTTGTGTTTTTTTATAAACATTTTTTGCGGGGTTTTTGAAGTCGGTTTTTATTTTTGTTAAAATTTTTGTTGAAAGCGTTTTGAGAATTTACATTGCTTTTAGAGGACATTATATTTTAAAAGTTTTGTATATATCGTTGTCAGAGGGCGCTCAAGTGCAACATTACGTGTTTAGTTGAAAAATACCACCACAAATAACAATCTTTAGCAGGCACTGTCCTGCGTCCTGCGTCCCGAGTCCCGAGTCCCGTGTCCCGAGTCCCGAGTCCCGAGTCCCGAGTCCCGAGTCCCGAGTCCCGAGTCCCGAGTCCCGAGTCCCGAGTCCCGAGTCCCGAGTCCCGAGTCCCGAGTCCCGAGTCCCGAGTCCCGAGTCCCGAGTCCCGAGTCCCGAGTCCCGAGTCCCGAGTCCCGAGTCCCGAGTCCCGAGTCCCGAGTCCCGAGTCCCGAGTCCCGAGTCACGAGTCCCGAGTCCCGAGTCCCGAGTCCCGAGTCCCGAGTCCCGAGTCCCGAGTCCCGAGTCCCGAGTGCCGAGTGCCGAGTCCCGAGTCCCGAGTCCCGAGTCCCGAGTCCCGAGTCCCGAGTCCCGAGTCCCGAGTCCCGAGTCCCGAGTCCCGAGTCCCGAGTCCCGAGTCCCGAGTCCCGAGTCCCGAGTCCCGAGTCCCGAGTCCCGAGTCCCGAGTCCCGAGTCCCGAGTCCCGAGTCCCGAGTCCCGAGTCCCGAGTCACGAGTCACGAGTCCCGAGTCCCGAGTCCCGAGTCCCGAGTCACGAGTCCCGAGTCCCGAGTCCCGAGTCCCGAGTCCCGAGTCCCGAGTCCCGAGTCCCGGGTCCCGGGTCCCGGGTCCCTAGTCACGAGTCACGAGTCCCGAGTCCCGAATCCCGAGTCCCGAGTCCCGAGTCCCGAGTCCCGAGTCCCAAGTCCCGAGTTACGAGTCCCCAGTACCGAGTCCCGAGACTCGAGTCCCGAGTCCCGAGTCCCGAGTCCCGAGTCCCGAGTTCCATGTCCCGAGCCCCGAGTCCCGAGTCTCGAGTCTCGAGTCTCGAGTCCCGAGTCCCGAGTCCTGAGTCCCGAGTCCCGAGTCCCCAGACCCAAGTCCCGAGTCCCGAGTCCCCAGACCCGAGTCCCGAGTCCCGAGTTCCGAGTCCCGAGTCCCGAGTCCCGAGTCCCGAGTCCCGAGTCCCGAGTCCCGAGTCCCGAGTCCCGAGTCCCGAGTCCCGAGTCACGAGTCCCGAGTCCCGAGTCCCGAGTCCCGAGTCCCGAGTCCCGAGTCCCGAGTCCCGGGTCCCGGGTCCCGGGTCCCTAGTCACGAGTCACGAGTCCCGAGTCCCGAATCCCGAGTCCCGAGTCCCGAGTCCCGAGTCCCGAGTCCCAAGTCCCGAGTTACGAGTCCCCAGTACCGAGTCCCGAGACTCGAGTCCCGAGTCCCGAGTCCCGAGTCCCGAGTTCCATGTCCCGAGCCCCGAGTCCCGAGTCTCGAGTCTCGAGTCTCGAGTCCCGAGTCCCGAGTCCTGAGTCCCGAGTCCCGAGTCCCCAGACCCAAGTCCCGAGTCCCGAGTCCCCAGACCCGAGTCCCGAGTCCCGAGTCCCGAGTTCCGAGTCCCGAGTCCCGAGTCCCGATACCCGAGTCCCGAGTCCCGAGTCCTGAGTCCCGAGTCCCGAGTCTGGGGTAAGTAAAGCTTGCAAAAATGATACAGCAAGTAGAATCTTTCTTTAGGTTCGGATTTCATATATTTCTGCTTACAATAAATAGCGACATGTTATTATTGATAATACCCGCACCACACTTGTTACAATATTCTGTAATGCCTATTTTTATATCGTCATGCCTTTGTTGAATACATTTTACCTGATGCAATTTCCAAAACCCATAACAATCTAGGGGCACGGTAGTTTCCCGCCAAGACAAGGTGTACCTATTCTCGATATGTTTTGTATTATTTTTTACTTTCGATCCTATAATAGTTTGATTAGGTACAGCATGAAAGGTACTATGAAGTTTAAATGTTAGTGTTCGATCTCCTTCGAAGCAGCTCGACCGATTTTAATGATTTCTTTATGAATGTTTGGTAGGTATCAGAATAGGCCGTAAAGTATTATTTAATATTCTATCCCCACCCTATGTGGAAAATCTCAGAACGGGACGGTACGTGTTTCGCCCAGTCAGCTAGAACCCAGAATTATTCAAATAGAGCCTCATGTTGGTCTGAGACTCGGAAATTAATGTACCAACTGTATTTCTTGCCTAGCATATCATAAAAGGCGACTAATGGTTATTTGGTGTACGAGACAGCCTGCCTACCCCGCTAGGTAAGTGGCGTGAAGTTTAGTTAGTTAGTTAGAGACCGTTTGTCACTACTTTTTCACAAGCCACCAATTACTACTTTTAACCGACTTCAAAAAAGGAGGAGGTTCTCAATTCTTCTGTATGTATAATATATTTATATTTTTTTTATGTATGTTCACCGATATTTACGTCAATTATAGACGGATTTCAAGGATGTTGGATAGGGTTCACTTCTGAGGTGGTCCCGTGATAAAGAGGCCAGGATCTGATGATGGCATCCCTGAGAAATCAATGGGAACCTTTGAAAATCGTAGGGGTGACTAGTGCGTTTGTAATTTTTTTCATTGAGTATTTTAAAGTACTACAAGCACTAGGGGTCTGGAGTCGATCTGATGATGGAGCCAAAAGACAGTCGAGGGGACTCCTCAACAATTTACAGCAGTTACCTTGTGTTTGGGTTTGATTAATTTGTATTGATGAGGACTTTACACCTAGATGGCGTGCGACTATCATTAGTGATCTGATAATGAAGACGAAGAACAGTTAAGGGAACTCCTTACGGTTTACAGTAGCTACTTAGTGTTTGGACTTAATTCATTTATATTGATGAGAACTTTGCACCCGTATAGGTCATAAGTGCCACTACAAGTCTGATGATGAGACTTTAGCAGCAGGGCTTTACTAGCTAGCTTTGGAAGCAGAGCGTAGTTAAGTGAAACTCCAGATCAGAAGGTTTGTAATGGAATGATATATTGTTGGAAAAGGCCACATATTTATTAACCGACTTCAAAAAAAAGGAGGAGGTTCTCAATTCGACTGAATTTTTTTTTTTTTTTTTTTTTTTTTTTTTTTTTTTTTTTTTTGTATGTATGTTACTTGATATCTCTGAGAATTGTTAACCGATTTCTAAAATTTTTTTTTTAATCGAAAGGGTTTACTCCCGAATTGGTCCCATTGTCACCAAGTCAGGATCTGATGAAGGGATCCCAGGAAAATCGAGGGCAACCCTCAAACTTTATAGGCACGTACAATGTGTTTTAGACATTTTCTAAGATTTTTCAAGTATTTACGTATGGTACTTATCATCTTATGATGGTGAGCTGATGATGGAAGGTACAAATCCTTAACGATTAGGAATTAGTTTATGATTCTTTAAATATTGATATCTTCGAGAATTGTAAGACGATTTTTAGAGTTATTTTTTTTATTCAAAAGGGTATATCCTGGAGTTGGTCGTATTGGTACCACATCTGGATCTGATGAAGGAATCTTAGGCAAATCGAGGGAAACCCTCAAGTATTATAGGCGCGTACAATCTATTTTAGTTATTTCCTAAAACAATTCAAGTATTTACGTCTGGTATTTATAATCTCATGTTGCTGAGCTGATGATGGAAGGTGCAACTCCTTAACGATTAGGAGTTCGTGGATAATTCTTTCAATATTATACGGCCATATTGAGTGTTATTCTCGAGATAGTCTCAATTTCACCAAGTCTTGGTCTAGTGATGGGGTTCCATGAAAACGAGGGCCACTCTTAAATTTTAACGACATGTTAAGTGTTTTATTTATTTTTTCTACAATGATTCCAGTATTTGCGTCTCGTACTCATCATGTTATGTTGCTTAGCTGATGATGAAAGGTATAACTCTTTGAAGATTAGTCGTTTTAAGTAATTCTTTAAATATTAAAAACTCGTTATACCTTTTCGTCTTTAGTCTCATAAGACCGGCACTGTCTCATGAAAGCAGCTCGTTTTGATTTGGTCTACCTAACTACTAATAAATTTCACTAAAAAGTAACAAATAAGTTAAATTTTAACAAAAATAAAAACCGACTTCAAAAAACCCCGCAAAAAATGTTTATAAAAAAACACAAGTAAAAACTGCCTAAATAGCTATTTAAATGTCCAAACACTAAAAAGTATAAAATAAATTCTATCGACTGCTTCGATGAAAGTATTAATCTTTAACACGTATTTAAATATTTACAATAATCAGTTAGTTTTGGAGTCGGTGCCAGCCAAACTAAAAAAAAAGTAGACACTTAATAACAAATTACCTTACTAATAACAATATGAAACAAATTAGTTAAAATATGAGTATATTAACTTACTATTGATTTTGTATATTCAAACCCTATTTTACCACCCTTCACCAAGAAACAAATAATTGCAAATTCCGAAATGATGATATAATTACGCGGGCTGGCACCGACTACAAAACTAACTGATTATTGTAAATATTTAAATACGTGTTAAAGATTAATACTTTCATCGAAGCAGTCGATAGAATTTATTTTATACTTTTTAGTGTTTGGACATTTAAATAGCTATTTAGGCAGTTTTTACTTGTGTTTTTTTATAAACATTTTTTGCGGGGTTTTTTGAAGTCGGTTTTTATTTTTGTTAAAATTTTACAAAATTAGCTACAAAGGAACACGACATTAACCAATAGGAAAATACAGTTTTTATCCAATCACAGAACATACAAATATAAACAATAATATCTAGGATGGAAATTTCCATAGACGAAGGGATTTTAACCAATCACATATCAGATAACTATAAACAACATTATTTACAGTGGAAATTTCCATGAACTAAGGATTTTCAGCCAATGACAATTAACATCGATCTCTCACTCGAGAGATCGATATCTCTCGCTCGTACGCTGATCTGTGGCGCTCGCGGCTCGTCGCGCGCGTATATAGATCTGTGCAGCGGCGATGCTCTGCCATTTCCCCGGCGGGCGAGTGGCGTGCGGACGTGTGCCACGTCCATGCAGATCTTGGTCGACGTATTGCGTGTCGGCTGGGACACGTGCTGCGACTGCATGCTTGAGCCTCCTGCTTTGTGTGTGCTTGCGTGCGATGGTGATGTGCTGTGGGATGTGATGCAAAAAGCTATTTTCATAGCTAACTCCTGTTTCTTAATGCTGTCTGAGTTTACAATAGTTCTTTTCAGAGCTGGTACGATGATGTTGCTAGGTATATTAGTAAAAGGTAATGGTTTTAAGGTAATGTGCTGGTAAGTCTGTGTTGTAAAGGTAAAGATTTTGAGGTTATATACGGTAACAAGTAAGTATGTTTAAATGGTAATGGGTAATTGTTTTTAAGGTAAGGTAACAGGTAAGTATATGGTATCTGTGTAGCCACAAGACCATAGACAGTTGAGGGAATCCTCATAGATTTACAGCAGTTCCCTTTTGTTGGGCTTACATTATACGGTTCAATATGTCTAAAATTTTCAGTTCGTACAAGTTAGTTCTACCCATCACTTAAAATCGTAAAATAAAATAATTTGGAATGCTAGGAAGATGATTAGTAGGTAATTATCATCGAAAATGTATCTATTGAGTGATAATTGTACATATACCTATTTAAGCATTTGCTTGGCACCGACTTCAAATTTATAAGTATTAAAATACGTATTACTTTAGCCTAAGTAAATTTATTTTGTACTTTTATTAGGTTCGTTTTTGAAGCCGTTTTTTTTTTTGTTAAAAATTATTTAGCCATGAAACACCTTCTTTATATTACCTAACGCAGTGGTTTTCAAACTTTTTAAATTTGCAACCCCTTTTTTTTTTTTTTTTTTTTCTTTTTTTTTACTTGGGGAACTCCCACGAGCCGTCACCCTCCGGACGGGGATCCAGAGGGCGGTGTGTCGGACTCGAACCGACTAAACCCCAAGGTGGCCTCCAGCGGCGCAGTCCCGGAGGAGCCTGTATCCCCACTGTCGGGACTATACGACTGCTCCTCCGGTAGTGCGCTTGCCGCGCTACGCGGCCCACCTCGCGCGGCGGCGTTCGATGCTGTGCAGCCCACGACACAGTCGTGGGATGCACAGCACCGAGCACACGCGCGCGTCGAGACATGCCAGACCACCCAGCATGTCTCAACTACTCCGCCCAGGATTCAGACGCCGATCATACCCGTGACCGGCGTCGTGGGCCCACTCTCACGCTGTGCCTTCTGCTGAGCCAGAGGGGCACGGGGAGAGCGTCTCGCCAAAGGGGCCGCCTTCCGCCCGGCGACCCAAATTGAGGGCAGAGCCCTGTCGTCGCAAAGGGAGAGCGTCGAGACGCTCAAATTTGCAACCCCTACAGAGGTTAAAAAAACTATCGCGACCCCCATGGGCCTTAGACAGAAAACATCTCCGTTAAAGTGTGTAGTAGATAGTAAGCCTTAACGACCCCCCTAGGGGTCGCGACCCAATGATTGAAAAAGCATGTTTATTAAGAGTTATGAATCTCAAAGAAGCGAAGGACGCGAGGAAATGCCGAGTCATTCGGCGCTCGGACCTCTGCCTATAGGGAACGTGTACCAACTATAGGGGGCAGCACTAAATCAACAAAAGAGACACTATGCGGATAGTAAAGGAAGCTTATCAGACCTGTCATCGTACTGTGAATAATGTAAACAAAATTATATCTTCAATTGCATTATTTTTTATATGATAAAAATTATAAATAACGCTCGACAGCGTAGCCAAAATATGTGTAAATGTCAAAAGTTCTTAGAGGCGGACCATGTATTGAAAGTTAAAGAGTAAATAAACGAAGTAAATAAGGCTTTTAGAACTGGAAAAATTGTCGCATAAACTAAAATATCTAATGTTTACGACGGGAATATAATGGCAGAATATATTTTATTACTGTAGTTACTTATCTATTTTTGGCCTTTTTCACATAACCGTGGCATGAGAATGCTATTCCTTGGAAAGTAATAAAAATTTTGCTCCAGACGATTTTTTAAGCATTGGTGCATCCGGAATAATAAAAATAAGTGAGGTAGTAGCTCATTAGCAAGGACACGCGTCTCATACACAAGGGGTGCGGGTTCAGACGCGGACACGTACCTTTGGAATTTTCAAATCTATGAACGTATTTAAACCACTAGCTCGACGCTGAGGTACAAAACGTGATGAAACCTGCACATACAACTATATGCATGTGTTACCATAATCCTTATTTGTCTGGTTCCCCTATATAAAAGTTACGGTGTGTTTTAGATAGGCACTCGCTTCGACCAAACTCGCTAAATCCTGAATCATGGTCTAAGCCCGGGATATAAAGCTAGGGAGATGGTGATTGGTGCATCCAGAAACATAACAATACATTATAACTAACTAGAATAATAAATTTCACTATTAAAACTAATTCTGTTTACTTGATAAAAAATCAATCTCAAGTATTCATGGCGTACAAAGTTCCCATTGACGGCACCAGTTGGCAGCACCGTCGTCGTGCACGTCCCCTATCCCGCCGGGGAATGAGTATTTGTTGAATTAAAACATCCAAAAGATGGCGTAACTGTGACTGGCGGTCTTGTCACCCTCCTCATTGGTTAGTTGTCAGACCAAACTGACATGCTGTCAACAAGGAGCCAATAGTGACAGTAATAAGACCACGAGACTCCCTCGTGCCATCTGGCGGTTTTTGTATTTTTGGAAACCCTCATTGCGTGAAGTTAGCCAAACTCGACACACTGATTAAATGGATCTTAACAGACCCAGGCCGTCTTCCCACTGGGCACACTGGGCACGTGCTCAGGGCCCCGTGATTGAGAGGGTCCCCTAGTGCAACGTTGCGCCTGGGCACATAAGGTTCTAATAACTGTTTTATTTACCAACAGACAGTGGCGGATTTACCTTAAGGCCCAGTAGGCCCGGGCGTAGGGCGGCCAGATATTAGAGGCGGCCAATCGTGTTAAAAATTAAGTGATGACGCGTTAGTACTGAGAATTATGGCCTCGAGCCTAGGGCGGCCAAGACTGTAAATCCGCCACTGCCAACAGAACAATTACTTACCTTACGTGCCCAGGATCTCCAATCGGTTAAAGACGACACTAAATAGACAACCGATAAGTTAAATTTTAACAAAAATAAAAACCGACTTCAAAAAACCCCGCAAAAAAATGTTTATAAAAAAACACAAGTAAAAACTGCCTTAATAGCTATTTAAATGTCTAAACACTAAAAAGTATAAAATAAATTCTTTCGACTGCTTCGATGAAAGTATTAATCTTTAACACGTATTTAAATATTTACAATAATCAGTTAGTTTTGGAGTCGGTGCCAGCCCGCGTAATTATATCATCATTTCGGAATTTGCAATTATTTGTTTCTTGGTGAGGGGTGGTAAAATAGGTTTTGAATATACAAAATCAATAGTAAGTTAATATACTCATATTTTAACTAATTTGTTCCATATTGTTATTAGTAAGGTAATTTGTTATTAAGTGTCTACTTTTTTTTTAGTTTGGCTGGCACCGACTCCAAAACTAACTGATTATTGTAAATATTTAAATACGTGTTAAAGATTAATACTTTCATCGAAGCAGTCGAAAGAATTTATTTTATACTTTTTAGTGTTTAGACATTTAAATAGCTATTAAGGCAGTTTTTACTTGTGTTTTTTTATAAACATTTTTTTGCGGGGTTTTTTGAAGTCGGTTTTTATTTTTGTTAAAATTTAACTTATTTGTTACTTTTTAGTGAAATTTATTAATAGGTAGGTAGACCAAATCAAAACGAGCTGCTTTAATGAGACAGTGCCGGTCTTATGAGACTAAAGACGAAAAGGTATAACGAGCCTTTAATGTTTAAAGAATTACTTAAAACTACTAATCTTCAAAGAGTTATACCTTTCATCATCAGCTAAGCAACATAACATGATGAGTACGAGACGCAAATACTGGAATCGTTTTAGAAAAATTAAATAAAACACCTAACATGTCGTTAAAATTTAAAAGTGGCCCTCGTTTTCATGGAATCCCATCACTAGACAAGACTTGGTGAAATTGAGACTATTTCGAAAATAACACTCAATATGGCCCTATAATATTGAAAGAATTATCCACGAACTCCTAATCGTTAAGGAGTTACACCTTCCATCATCAGCTCAGCAACATGAGATTATGAATACCAGACGTAAATACTTGAACTGTTTTAGAAAATAACTAAAATAGATTGTACGCGCCTATAATACTTGAGGGTTTCCCTCGATTTGCCTAAGATTCCTTCATCAGATCCAGATGTGGTACCAATAGGACTAACTCCAGGATATACCCTATTGAATAAAAAAAAGAACTCTATAAAAGATATCAATATTTAAAGAATCATAAACTAATTCCTAATCGTTAAGGATTTGTACCTTCCATCATCAGCTCACCAACATAAGATGATAAGTACCATGCGTAAATACTTGAAAAATCTTAGAAAATGTCTAAAACACATTGTACGTGCCTATAAAGTTTGAGGGTTGCCCTCGATTTTCCTGGGATCCCTTCATCAGATCCTGACTTGGTGGCAATGGGACCAATTCGGGACTAAACCCTTTCGATTAAAAAAAAAATTTTGGAAATCGGTAAACAATTCTCAGAGATATCGAGTAACATACACACAAAAAAAAAAAAAATTCAGTCGAATTGAGAACCTCCTCCTTTTTTTTTAAGTCGGTTAAAAAGCGATGTGATAGGATCACTTCGTTTTAAGGGTTTCACTTTTTCTTCTGAGGTGAGGTGTATTATGCACTAAAATCAACAAGTTATATCCATGTTGGTGTTATTATAGCGTTTGTAAAGGGCTTGGCTCTAGCGATCTGGTGACATTTGAAGGTCATAGTGCTGAAACCTAGTGAATCTTGGCAAACCGTTTTACATAAAATTATTTTTATTTTATTGTTAACACAGGTGCTGTGCTGCTTATTGCGTCAAAATTTAAGAGGTGTGTAGAGCATTCTGAAAACTATGTTTTGTAACAATAATATGTAAGTAAGCATTTAATAAGAACTAATAGGATTTCACATAAGAAGCGATTCTGTTGTTTCTTAACAAACAACTCATGTGAAGCAACCTCGCACATCTCTAAAAAAACAAATAAAGAAATATTTATATGATGAACACACCTCATTCCAATAGCATAAGTTAATTTCGAAAGTGCGAATATGTATCGATAGCGTGTATATACTATACGATAGCGAGTTTTTGTCTATCACGCGTAGTGATTAAAACATTTTAAGGATTTTTTATATAAGATTAGCTGTCCCGGCGCACTTCGTAACGCCCCGTTCTAGGATTTTTGTTTTATTATTTTCCTTACAATATATCCTTATGTACTTATCGTACAAACCTTCCCTGGAAGATTACAAATATTTTAAAATTAAAATCAGCCAAATCGCTCCAACCGTTCTCCAGTTTTACAGCATTTAATTTTTATTTAAAAGAAGATTATTCCTTATAGCTTTTTACTTCAAACTTATTAAAAAAACCTTAAAAGAGATTAATTTGGTTCTGTAGAGTGGCTGGACGTGGCGCTGGAGTTACATAGGAGTATAAATACATTCGAAAATTATACTACCTACCTACTGCATGCCCGTAATCCCCCACCATTTGTGGTAGAGCCTCAAAGTCGCTATTTTGGTGGCTATTTAAACTACCTCTCTCTCTATATATAAACTACCTCTCACAGAACATCAGAGTAAAATAGCAGCTCCCACACTGCACGGTGAAAAAGCGTGTCGGATCAACCCCCCTAAAGGCTGGCAACTGATTAGCAATACCTCTGATGTAACCGTGCTCATGCGTGCCTTTTATTTACCACTAGACGACCCGCTAGCCTCTTTGCCACCTTTATTACTTACAAAAAAAACGTAGGAGGGTTAACTTCTGGGGCCTCTTAACACAGTCAATAATATGCACTTGTCAGCCGTATATAAAGCGCCCACCACGCTCCCCGGCAGCTACAAATCTTACTTCCACATCTCGCACGTCTCGCTGGAAAAAAGTTAATCTCTCCAACATGAAATTCGCTCTGGTAAGTCGGCCTGGTGTTGTCCGCTTTTGTTTTAAGTTTTAAGTGTTACTCCTTAGTCAGACAATCCGTTTTGTTTTTTTTTTCATACAAAACTTAACTTTTTACTAGCTACTTGCCATAGACAGAGAGGCATCTTTAATATGCATAATCATTTCATACAAACCTAGGACTTATTAAATCGTTTTTTAGCTATTTCTACATGAGCTCCAGCTACCTCATCAGTAGGTATCTTTTTTTATATGTTTTACAATATGGCACCCGCAATGCCCTAAGGGGTAGGCAGAGTCAAAGGGGCAGCAAGCCTTTAACCACTTACGCCACTCGGTCTCTGACCGTGACCTCGAACCAAGGGTTGCAGGTTCGAATACCGCTTTGGGCAAATGTTTCGTGTGATGAACATGGACATTTGTACTGGAGTCATGAATGTTTATAAACGTATTTAAGTATCTATCCATTCACTTAGTATCCGTAGAAGAAGCCTATAAGCTACTTTGGAGCTAGGGAATTGGTGTGTCAGTCTGGGAAATGCATTAATTATTTATTAATAGGTAGATATATTTATTTACTCTTTCAATAATGTGTATTTTTGTCATGACAGATCATCGCCGCTATCCTGATGGTGCTGGCGCAGGCCTTCGCCTTCCCCTCGCCTCAGATGCCGGTCGCCGTGCCCGCCATACCACCAGCACCCACGCCCCCCACAGCTGCAGGTGAGGCTCCAACACATACACACGGACATGCACGCAGGCACACACGGGCGATGCCTCGCCCCCCGGACCAAATGCCTCAAAAAGTGAGAGTAAATAAATATCAAACTACATCACATACATTGACCTGACTCCGAGGTATATTTACACCCAGACACAGAAAAAACACAAATATATCATACGAATGTTTGTCCTGGGTGGGGATCGAACCCACAACTCTTGGCGCATGGGGCAGGGTTTCTACAGAATGCGCCATCGAGCTTGGCAATACAATATTCTTGATAGATTCTTCAAGTTAATAGACCTTGTTCCTCTGGACCTGCTCTCCATTGCGTACGCTCATGCGGACTTACACAAACACCATCACGCCCACAATCCCCTCAGGGATAACCATAGTCGGGAGGGCATTAAAACAATAATTGCTATTCAACCACATACCAATGTTAATAGTTCCTCAGACTAAATCTATCTCCTTAAACCACATTCAGCCTAAAATAAAAGTAAGGAGTTGGTAGAGATGGAAAATTGGTTAATTAGTCACCTCAATCACAATATACAATCTTAAACCCAATACCCAGTAACCCAAGGGCCACGGGCAAGGGACACGGTTGGTTCCTACACTCTTTCTAAGTCATCATCATCCTCTTGCCCTTCTCCCAGTACATCTGTGGTCGGCGCAGCATGTCTTCCTTTTCCATACATCCCGGTCAGCCGTCATCAAGCTATCCACTCCCATTTCTCTCATATCATTTTTCACACAATCCATCCATCTCTTATTTGGCCTTCCTCTTCCTCTCCATCCACTAACATTCATACTCATCACTCTCTTTGTCACATGTCCTTCCTCTCTTCTCACCACACTCTTTCTAAGTCCCAGACCAATATGGGACGAAATAAAAGATCAAGGGTTCGAATCCCAAACATACCTACACACATACTGATGTTAGAGTCTAGGAGTAATGGCTCCTTTATTCACTTTAGCCAAAAAATCAAGTTGAGTTAGACAAAAATTTGTGAATCAATACTAGTGACAAATGGCTACCGCATCACCACAATACCAAACCCAATATACAAACAATATACCAATAGTCGCCTTTTACGACATGCTAGGTAAGGCAAACAGTGGCACATTATTTTCGTCCCAGGCCAACATGGAACTATTACTTGGCTACTCTACGGCTTCAAGTACACGACGCCGGAACCGCACCGGCGCCGCACCGGCGCCGCGCAATAATCGTTGCTCACTCAGCATCAAAATACAACACGCGGTCTCGGTGCGGCGCAGGCGCGGTTTTCATTCGTATACACAAACATGCGGTCCGGCGCCGGTGCGGTTCCGGCGTCGTGTACTTGAAGCCTACCTCGTGGATAAAAATCTGTCTCTGTGCGTATGTTGACGTGTTGTCATTTATAAAGACGTGTTGTCGATTCATTGTTTTGTTGTCGAGTACGTTGACGAGTTGTCGTGCATGTTTACGTATCTCGTGTATGTTGCTACATTTTCGATCGTATTGACGACTTGTCGTGGTCTCCGCAGCCCTGCAGCCCGCCGAGGCGAGCGCCCTTGCCTTCGCTAGCGCCCTGAGCTCCGGCGCCGGTAAAGCCACCTCCCTGGCCCAGGCCAACGCCAAGAGCTGATCCAAGAGCTGAAGCCAGGTCGTCTGACACCGAGGAGCACGCGCTAGGACGTATCACTTATCAAACCAGACACTTTCATAGAAACAGTTATTAAAAATAATACAAATTAAAATGTCTTATTTAACGGTTTTATTATTTAACTTAACCTGTTTTTTATTTATTTGGGTTAAAAGTACCTAATGGAAATTGTTCCTTCTTTCGGTTGACAGATTGGTCTAAAATTTGGTAGAGGTAAGTATACCTTTAGCCTATAGGTATGTTATTCGGGTATATAAGCTACATTATTCTAAAGTTTCATAAAAATCCATTCAGTAGTTTTTGCGCGAAAGAGTAACAAACATTAACACAACCAAACAAATTTTCTAATTTTTAAAGAGGTTATTAATAGGATGCAAGATGGCCCCCACTACAAGATGGCGGATTACATGAGATACCTAAATATCTTTCTTACGGTGGTCTCATGCTTAGTCGGGGTCATTTATTCATGATTTCAGTGTCCCGTAATTACATATTTGATTAGTTTCCTTATGTGCCTAGGCGCAATGTTGCACTAGGGGGCCCTCTCCTATGCGGGGTCCTGGGCACGTGCCCAGTGTGGCCAGTGGGAGAGAGGGGCCTGTCTAACAGTGAAAACATTGTGACGAAACCGGACCATTAAAATAACTATTGATGTGTATCTACCTAATCATGATAACTTGCGAGACCAGGTTGCCTGTAACTTCATCTAAGGGTTAGGCACCAGCGCCCTGCAGGGGGCCCCGAATACTCCTGAGGTATCCCTGCCCGTCGTAGAGGGTGACTAAAAGGGCCTTTGAGATCGTGGGAGCTAACGGGAAAGCCTTTTAGTACCTACTCAATCATCCCCGAGGAGGACGACAACTCGTGTCATACTCTGTCCGTTAGGATGCGGGCACACAGCTGTCTGTGTGGTCGTACACACCACACTAGGTGTTCTGGGGGAGAATCCCACTCCCTCGACATAGGCCTCAAGAATAAGAATCCCGACAGTGGGGACCCCGATAGTTTTGCGTCCAGCGCCCGAAGAAGGTTTAGTCGGTAAGGGAACTGGTGTTGCCAGCCGAGTTCCGAGCCTGACACACCCTTGTAGGCTTATAGTCAGGTCTACCTGGACGGTGCGTAAAGGCATTCCTCACGTACCTACAAAAAAGAAAGGGTTAGGCACCACACCTACTAAATATCCTAGATTACCAAATCTAGTGCTTATCTGGTCTAACATGACATAATACGTAATGCCAGGAAAATTATGAAATTACCTTGTCTGTCTGTGTTACGTCACGCTTAAACCGCTTAACCGATTGTGATAAAAAGTAGATAACCTAAAATTAAGAATCTTAAGAAAGGACATAGGCTACTTTTCATGCCGGAAAAAGTGATTGATCCCGTAGGATGCACGGTAGAGTCTCTGTATAACAAATCGAATATCATGCGGGCGGACCTGCGGGTAAAAGCTATCAGCAATTACAGTCATGGACTAGTAAAATAAGAAGGACCTCTCGCTATCATACATTGTTACAGCGTGAAGCCACCCTTATACATGTGTGTGTGAGACTCAGGGATACCAGATATAATGTAAGTTGCGTGTCAAATTAGAGCTCCGCGGCAGTGGCGGACTAGCCGGGGCAGTCCGCCCCGGGCCTCAGGTCCTGGGAGGCCTCCAAACTCTCATCATCCTAAATCAAACAGTGGAAAATCAACAGCAAGCAACACTGCTCGTATCCCTACTAGAGGCCTCGTACAGCTTTTTGCCGCCCCAGGCCTAAAACCGGCTAAGTCCGACACTGCTCCGCAAATATTTAAAACTCTAGTCAGTGGCGCGGAGTCCTTCCATTTTTACTAGTCCGTATAGTAATTACATGAATGTTGGTGTTTAATTAAGACCCCTCCCAAGTAACACAGATAGCAGTATAAGGTCTTAGTAACAGCAAACCCGGGAGCGATAAGCTTAAAAAGCTGTTGATTAATGTCTGAGTAAACGTGTACTCAGCTCTTATTCAAGCAAATTGGGCACACTTTTAAATGCTTTAATTTGAATAATAGCAATATAAAATCTGAGTAGTAGCAATGTAATTGTCCACATAGCTTAATAACGTCTGAAAAACGGCAGTCGTTACTTATACAGAGATGTTTTATCATGTTTATTCAGATAAATATTTGTGGCTGTGATATTCAAAAACTACTCAGCTATAAGCACATTTGTACCACACTATTTCAAACAAAATGTGTGTTTCCTTCAAGAAATTGTTGACATCATTAATATTTATTAAGATATTAATGTGGACGGAATGAATACTTGGAATTGTTAAGTAATTTTTAAAAATACGAGTTTTAGCTATTATACAAGTGAAATAATATTGCGCAAGTAATTTTGTCGTCAATAACGTATGTCCTGTAACTATTGGTTTTACGCGCCGCTTCAATATCGAAGTTTAATGATAGAAATAAGTTAATGTACAAGACAGAAATAAGGCAAAAAAAAACTTTTAGCGTAATTCCTTATTTTAGTGTTTTAAAAGTAATAATTAGTTTATGTATAATACTCGAATTTGTATCTGAATTAATAAAACACAGCATTTGATAGTAAAAACAATTCCAAAAACATTTTTTTTTGAGGTTATAATGGCGATTCCTATAAATCTGATTATTAGCTGCTCACGGAGCTGTTTTACCGAGCTGCTGCTGAATAATAGTTTTGACTCGTCACATATTAAGCCTTTATTTGGCAAAGCGCGGTATGGCGGAATAATTTCTGAATAACAGTTGAGTATTTGTTCACATGTTTTATTAAACAGCTTATTAGGGTTCAAAACAGAACAATCAAAAACTAGAATTTCGTGGAAAAATGATTAGGTGATCGATCGAACTTTATTATTTAACTATTATATAATGCAATCATTTCACTTAAATAAAAAAAAAATATTAAGCAAATGAATTAAAGCTATTTAGGTATACCAATCTAACGTAAAAAGGATGTAAAATATTTTTTTTATTTTGTTTTATTTAGAAAAAAAGCTGTGGTAATAATTTTTTTTTTTTTCAACTTACGTACCTATGTCTAGTTTGAGTTAACTACTCGTATGTACTGCATACCTTATTAAAATGCTAAAAAGGGAAAAGAAACGAGGTCTCTTCTGGTTCCCCATCTATTCTAATGATAATGTAGCAATTTTTCACTGTCTGAAAACAAACGGATATTATACCTACACTAGCTGTGCCAGCTGTGTCACCCGCGTTTATGGTTAATATTATATAGACTATTTCCGTCATACATGATTTCTATGTAACTTTAACCATTAAGGCTGCACACGCGACAGAAGCTTAAAAATTGAGTAACTTCTCCCGTTTTCTCAACATTTCCCGTCACTACTCTGCTCCTATTGATTGTAGCGTGATGAAAAGTATACTATCTGCCCAGGAGTATGAAGAATAATTGTACCAAGTTTCGTTAAAATTCGTCGAGTAGTCTTTGTTTCTAAAAGGAACATACAGACATACAGACAGACAGACAGACAAAAATTTTACTGATTGCATTTTTGGCATCAGTATCGATCACTAATCACCCCCTGATAGTTATTTTGAAAATATATTTCATGTACAGAATTGACCTCTCTACAGATTTATTATAAGTATAGATAAACGGAAACCTAAAACAAAATTAAACCTAGCTAGATAGATTAATTGCCCCCGAAACCCCCTACATACTAAATTTTATGAAAATTCTTGGAGCCGTTTTCGACATTGAGATTACAATATAGATAGGTATACAATAGTTTTTTTATTTAAAGATACGTATTAATAATATCATAATGACACATAATTTGAGTATACTATACAAATTCAAAACCTCGGACACAACAAAAGGTAGATTTATACTACCGCATTGAATGTACTACAAATACAAAACGCTAGAATAAAATGATTCGGACCGCGCGTATTTTTGAATTCGTTAATATTCTCATCTGATTCATCTCCACTAGATGTGTAATCATCGTCACCCACACAGTCTGTATATGAAATTGCGGGTACGGAACACTCTTCTATGTACGATCGCACTTGACTGTTAAGGTTAGCTTGACCGCTTTCTTCCACAGCTAGTTTACTAAACACTATGCTGCCTACGCCCAACTTACAACAACTAACGTTTAATAAATATCTACAAATAAAGCAATTTTCAGCATTCTTCTTTGTAAATACTGTTTAACTAACTTTAAAACTGCTAGTTTCGGTATAAGAATAGAAGTATGTGTAAGAGAGTTATAAACTATGTCTACATTTCTTTTATACCAATATAAGCTTAATTAGAACCCAGAAAATACTTTTTATCAGCAGCTGAATAATTCGCAAAATAAAGAACCTTTTAAGATTTCAAAATAATATTAAAGCTGTTATTCAGATACAAGCATTTTAAAACCGAATTTTAACACTATTATTCAGCATCTAGTTGCTGAGGGTACTTTATACAGAATATAGCATTTTTAACAGCAATAAGCTTAATAATGTTTGTATAATAGTATTGTACATTACGTTTATTCAGCTTGTTATCTTTTAGCTTACTGTTATGCAAATTAAAGCTATGTGAAACTCTGTAAGCTTAGAAACGTTTGTGTAATATTGAGAATAAAAGTTATTACTAAGCCTTAAGAAAGAAGCCGAAATTATACAAATTTTACTAAGCTTAAAAAATTATAATAGCCGTAATACAACGTTAGTCAGAATTTAGCTATTTCCTTAACTGTAACACAAATGTTACGTAACTATTAACTGTGTTATGAGTCGCATTAGTACTGTTATCATGCTTGTGTGTTACTTGGGCTAGCACACGGCGTATTTTAAACGCGCTGTGGACGCGCAGATGACACGCGTATCCGCTTCAAATGAGATTTGAACGTAACGTTGTTGTAACGTAAGCACACAAGCTGATCGTGAAACGCGCGTCTGCTGCGCGTATACATTCAGATACGGCGATACAGAAGGGCTGTAGTCATTCGTAGTTTCTAAAAAAAAAAAAATATTGTCTATACTTATAATAAATCTGTAGAGAAATCAATTCTGTACATGAAATATATTTTCAAAATAACTATCAGGGGATGATTAGTGATCGATACTGATGCCAAAAATGCAATCAGTAAAATTTTTGTCTGTCTGTCTGTCTGTATGTTCCTTATAGAAACAAAAACTACTCGACGGATTTTAACGAAACTTGGTAGAATTATTCTTCTTACTCCTGGGCAGGTTATAGTATACTTTTGATCACGCTACAATCAATAGAAGCAGAGTAGTGAAGGGAAATGTTGGGAAAACGGGAGAAGTTACTCCATTATTAAGCTTTCAGCCTTAAAGGTTAAAGTTACATAGAAATCATGTATGACGGAAATAGTCTATATAATATTAACCATAAACGCGGGTGACACCGCTGGCACAGCTAGTTATAAATAATTTAGCACAATTCATCCCGAGCATTTCTTCTGAAAACTTTGTTTGAATAAACGGGCAGTAATGAATTCCATGTAACTGGACGATTGTTTATTTAGTTATAAACGGTTGGTGTCAAAAGGTGCCATTTTAAACAAAAATACACGACGAAATAGACGACGCGCGTTCCTGAAACGCGCGTCGTCTGCGCGTTATAATGCGCCGTGTGCTAGGAGCCTAAGACGTTTCATGATCAGAATACCTCGAAGGTATATAGAGGTAGGCATAGTTCGAGATAGTGACAAGCTTGTTAAACTATACTCAGCCAAACAAGAGAGTTGAGTTCGGTTACGTAGAAAATTGTGAAAACGTAATGTCGAGAACTGAAACCTCATTGAAGTGGAGCCTCATTTCAGATTTCTTCTTTTTCACCATGCGTTCGAATTACGCCCGTCTTATGTTTTTATTGTAAATTATTTTAACTTCTGATTTATACCACGGCCATACCAATAAAATAAATTTTTAACCGACTTCAAAAAAAAAGGAGGAGGTTCTCAATTCGACTGTTTTTTTTTTATTATAACTAGTGGTCGAAATTCGACCATAATTTCATTCTTTTTTTTTATGAATTTCTTACGCAATATTTATTAAAATAGCTTTCTGCACTCCTTCTCCGTATAAACATTAACTGTGCCAAAGGGGTACAAAGATTATGCTTCACGTATTGATGTATAGATTCATTTATACCTACTTTATTTACGAATTACCTAGTTTTTTACATACAATACCATTGATGTCAACAATCCCAGGCGGTCAACGTGCTCGCCGCTACACGTAGGTAGTATAGAGAAGATGTGACCAGCTCGTCGCCAATGTTGTTACAATACCAAATCCCAATCACCATTAGTCGCTTTTTACGACGTTCTAGGCAAGAAATACAGTTGGCACATACTTTTCGTGTCCCAGACCAACATGAAAAGTCCCAGACCAAACTGCTCTGCGTCCCAAAAGCGATGAAAAGTCCAACTTCTTGGTTAAAGTATTATTGACGGCCCGCCGGCTTCGTACTGGTGGACATTTATTTTCTAACCTAACCTAATATTTTTCAAAATATTCTATAGCCTATGTTAATCAGGGATAGTGTATCATTTTAATGATGAAAGTATTTTTGAAATCGGTCCAGTACTTTTTGAGTTTATTCGTTACATACATACATAAAAATCTTTCCTCTTTATAATAATAGTGTTGATAAAAAGTTGACACTCATCTGCGCTAATACCTGAATAATATGAAGCGAACAGATTTTATTGTTTTTATGAATTGAAGAGGCTTCGAAACTCCTCTGTACTTAATATTAAGTGGAAGTGCCAAGTGGGCGTGTGGCAGTGAAGCCAAAATCCTGTGTAGCTACGCAAGACTACGCGTAGATTGCTTGTCTAAATTTAGACCTTATTATAGCTAAAATAAACGTTATAATTGCTCCAAAAAAAATACAACGACATCTATTGATGAGAAGAAAATTTTTCTTAACATTTGTATTCGGTTTAAACCTGAATTACGAAAGGTTTTAACTACTTTTTAGAGTAAACTAAATTAAAGCGTTTTACAAAAGAATGAAGTATGATATCTGATGCAGGACTTGTATTATAAGTTATTTTTGACTAAAATAAGAATAGCCAATCCATTGCTTAGGTATTGAAGCTCCGCAAGTGCTCCAACTTTACACGCAACTTACGTCATACATTAACATCAGCGCTCCATATGACAGATTTCCGATATCTGATATCCATATTTATATGGATATCAGATATCGGAAAAAAGAAAGAAAGAAGCGTGAAGCTCGTTTATGCATGTGTGAGTGAGATTTATCTTACTCACACATGCATAAACGAGCTTCACGCTGTATTATGACAGTGCGGAGTCCTTCTTTTTTTCTAGTCCGTGTCTTAAACATATAGTATGTCTAATGAAATTGGTCTCTGTTTAGGCTATACTGAATTTAATCATCTTCCTAGCGTTATGTCCCGTGTTAAGACGGGATCCTCTTAGACCATGATCCAGGATTTAGCGAGTCTGGTAATTACATTCAAGCGACTGCCGATCTGACCTTCGTAACCCTAAGATAGGGGAACCAGACAATTTTTGGATCTTGGTTACAAATTCAAAGTTGTTTGAATTTGCAGGTTTCATCACGATGTTTTCCCTCACCGTCCAGCTAGTGGTATTAAATCTGTAAGATTTGAAAAATCTAGAGGTACCTACATGCCTGGGTTTGAACCCGCACTCCTCGGTTAAGAGGCGCGTGTCCTTACCATTGAGCTACAACCGCTCAGCTGTACTGAATTTAATTTAGTTAGTGATCGCCCCCTGGTCGAAATTCGACCGTTATTAATTTGTTTTTTTTTATTAATTATTGAAATATTAGCTTTATCCTTCTCTGTAACTCTTAATTAATACATGAAGCAAAAACTTTGTACTTACTCCTCTTTATGAGAATTATCGATTAACGAGGACTATGAGATTTGGCACAGTTTAAGTTTATATGGAGAGGGAGTGCAGAAAGATAATATTTAAAAAAATAATGCATTAGCAATACTTTTAAAATAAATAAAAAAATCTAACTAATAATGGTCGAACTTCGACCAGCGGGCGACTACTAAGTTCTCATAAAAAGGAGAAAAAAATTTTTGCTTCACGTATTAATATAAAGATAAATGTAACGTCTACACAGCTATACTACTAAACCGATTTCGATAAAATTTGGCGTGACTAAAGTTAGAACCCTGAGAAAGGATATAAGCTACTTTTTAACTAAATTTCACGCCACTATTCTGGCGGGGGCCAGAGAACCGAACGCTACTTTTTATCCCCGAAAAAATTATAGATCCCTCAGGTTATAGAATAGTCTTTATAATAAGTGGAATTAAGTATTTGAAAGAGAAGTCGTGGGCACAAACTACATAATAATACACTAGCAGCGCCCCGCGGTTTCACCCGCATAGTTCCCGTTCCTGTAGGAATATGGGGATAAAATATAGCCTATGTTACTTCCGGATAATGTAGCTTTCCCATGGTGAAAGATTTTTTGAAATCGGCACAGTAGTTTTTGAATAACTTACACACACACAAAAATACAAATCATTCCTCTTTATAATAGGTATTAGTATAGATAGGTACCTAGTTACGTAAGGAGAAAATAATTATTCTGCTTGCAAACATTTAGATCTACCTATCTGAGATACAGGCAGATTGTTGACTACTTCGGACTCCAGACTATAGATGAATCACACATAAGTAGATGAGTAGATAAAGCTGTAAATAGCACGGACTAGTGAAAAAAGTCTTAAAAAAAAGTATTTTTGTACTAGTCCGTGGTAAATAGGTAAGTTTATCATATTGAAGATTGGTAATTGTGGTGAGAAAAATATTTGATTTGAAAGATAATTACTGTATTAGGTAGGTACCTACATAATATCTGAATTCGTAATTCGCTCTACTTATTGCATTTATCAACCTGCGTGGTCGCAGGTAGTTATTTCATAGCCTTCTAAAATCATGACCTTGTAAATTATCATCTATGTAACAACATTCGTATCCAATAGAGCTTTAATTTAATCTTTTAAGGTTTAATTATTATAAAACCACATACAATAAATACAAAATATGCCATTATAAGACATTATCTAGATATTTCAATAAAATTATACACGAAATTTAAAATAAGTATATATAGTAATGATATTCCTAAATACTTCGACCGGAAACACATGGGCGACGAGAGTGGCCGTGCTCAGCCAATCACGGCGCGCCTCCCGCCGCGAGCCGGAGCCAGCCAATCAGCGCGGCCGATCCCGGCGCGAGCGCCGCGACCCATTGTGTTTGCGCCTCTCTCCCCGTGCCCGCCTTCTTACCTCGGCTACCCTGTGCTTAGAAAATTAGAGATGTGACTAGAGAATGTGTTGATAATTTCGATAAAAGGTATGGCATCCACAACATCTCTTGCATTAGACATTATTATGAAGTTTTGATTTGTATTTAGTAAAACTGATAATAAAATTGTATTTGTTACTTATTTATTTAAATTTGATTCAAACTATTTGAATCTTTATGAATTACTAGGGAAGAATATTCAGTAACTATTCGATAAATCAAGTTTTAATTTTAGGGAAACAATCACTGTAACAATTTTTCTTTTTCTGTTCTTTTTTAATATAAAAATTTAGGATGAAATCATAATAAATGATTTAGGTACATCTTGCAATTACACACCCTATAAATCTTTACAACAATTCAAAGTACATACTAACTTTTTCAGAATTGATTCAAACAGTAAACGACAGATTTATTATGGAAACGTTGACGATAATAAATTAAACAATACGTATAACTAAATGTGGTAAATTTTATATTTGTTTGTATCAAAGGATTTTTATTCAGCATCAGCAAATATCGATGTCAATAGATGTGCCGCACTCCCTAGTCCCGCTCTACGAGTCCTTCAAAAGTTCATAATAAAATCTTCAGTATTGCGCCGTCACTAAAGGGAGCGGGCGTGTGCCGGGCGTTGCAAATTATTCATAACTTTTTTAAATTTAATGGTTCAGAGAAAACTTATAAAACAGTTTAATAACGCTCTGCACACCCCAGGACGTATGTAAGTAACAATTTTCTACTTGTTTTTGCGACTTTCGCATAGTTTTACTACTGTATATTGCGTTTTCTCACGAAATTTAAATTTTTTAATTGTTCTATTACTGTAAATATATTTCATGTTTATAAATATACTTTCATTTAGGATTTTGATATATTTTACGAACTCTTACTGAGCGATTTTATGGTCAGAGGGTAGTATGATTAATTTATTTTACCATCACGCAGAAGTACCTACCTATTTAGTAGAGCTAATCTCTTGAGCAAATTTAGTACCTACACTCTCAACTACTTTATTATTTAATATCACTATCTATTATAATGTTGCATTCACTTTCAATTATAGAGTCGTAATTTATTACAGTAAAGTAGGTATATCTCAATGTTTGTCATACTTTTAATACATGTGCTTTCGCCGCTAAGTGGGTACCTACGTAAGTAGGCTCTATTTGTAGGTACATAATAATATTTTGAAAATGCCAAAAAGTGCTGTCGTTACTTATATCGACGCGATTATTATTTAAGTAGGTATTACTTTTTTTATTCCCTACGCTACGGTTAGGTACTTAAGTACCTACTTTAAATGTTTAGTTAAATTCTTTGGAAGTTTTGCAAGGTCATATTTATAGATGGGTACTTAAATATAAATATATCTTGCAACTTATAACATCGAATGGTATTTGTAGATCCACTGTATAAATACAGTGTTCATAACATTGCTCTTTAGGAAGAGAGCACACCCGAGTCTCGGGGGTAGATAAATCGATAAGTTCCATAAATATTTTTGGTTTCCTCCTGTTCTGATAATGGTTTTCTATATCATATGTAATGTTAATATTCTCAGAATTAAGGTTTTCGTAGTATAATACGCTGAATGTAATTAATTTCTCGTTGGTACTTGTGTAAAAATGCTTCATAGATCTGTAGCGCCATCTAGTAGTTTTTATAAGACAACTCACGAGTGTGACACTGTTCTATTTCATTATCGATAGAAGTTTGAAGATTTTTATAAGGTATGTTTGGGTAGGTATTCCAAATAGTTCAGGCGTACGTACGCTGGCTAGATAGAGGTTGTACGTAGTATATTATTACTCTGTGATAGAGGCGTACTAGAGTCACCACAACACTTACTTCCGCGTGGACAATTCCTAATTTAGGATTATAAATTTGCCAACATTCGCCTAGCCTTAGCATTAACTTTGAATTAACTAGCTTTTGTCCGCGACTTCTTCCGCGTAGAAGTCGTCAAGTGTTCTAATGGGGTTTTTAATTGTTTTTTACGTTATTAGTTTTTTTACAACATATTATAACAAACTGGTCGAATTTTGACCACTAGGCGACCACTAGTAGATATATAAAAATACATGCCTTCCACCATGGAAATACCACCCTGGTCTTATTATAACATATAACTACATTTCAGGTGGTCACGCAGCCCGCCCCGGGTGACGCGCGCCGTCGCGTCGCGTCGTCGGTTCTCGCGCCGGACCGCTCCGGCCGCGAAGCGAACTGCGGGCGGTGAACCATACCGGAAAGGTAGGTACCATTTACTGACACAGATACCTAACCTCCTCCTTTTTTTTGAAGTCGGTTAAAAAGCAATAAGATCCTTCAACCAGATCTAGCCATAGAAGCTAACTTGACCCTCAAGCCTTAAAGGCACGTAAACTTACAAATTTTGCCCTCATCCCAATCCTAAATATGATGACGTAGAGAAACTCCTGGAATAGCATTATAACTTACTCTATTCTCGACAATACCAAACTCCTGTGTGTAGAAAAGTGACAAATTAATTACACAACATACATTAATCCTTATTGTTACACTTTCTTTCAAAATACTCCTTACACAATCAATTTATGTTTAAATATAAGAAAGTATGTAATAATAGGATTTGTGATTATTAAAACGAACCTACCTATTGTTACTGAGAGCGGTACCTCCTGACACAGGCTTTTTCAAGCTTAAAAGGAGGTTCCAGCCACTATACTGTAAATGTGTACTTTGTCTAAAGAAATAAAGATTATTTTATTATTTTTTATCCTATGAATCTAACGATTGTACCCATGTTAATGTCTCATGAAAATAGAAAAGATAGAATGTAAAATTGTAAAAAGATGAATAAATGAGTTTTATAATTTTATTCCTAGTTTAGTTGTATGTTTCCCGTGTATGTGTTGTTTAATTTAAGGTATATGTACAATATAATATTAAGCTGGCGTAATACAATGCCCACACGCCGTAATAGAGATCGGTGGTTGTTGCAGGTGAGCGCACGAGAGCCTCACGGAGTTCCTGTCGCGAGGCGGCAGCCGGCTATGTGAGAATAGTGCTGACGGTGAGACCTATTTGATTATAATTATGTATTTACGTACAACTAGCTGACCCGGCGCACTTCGTAACGCCCCGTTCTCGGATTTTCAATAATATTTTTTAATATTATTCCTATATATAACCTTCACACGATTATAACAAACACAACTAAGAAAGAATTAGCGGAATCGGTTCAGCTCTTCTCTCTATTCAGCGATTCTTCTCTATTTATATTATAGATAGACGCACAATTCAAATTCAAAATCTTTTTATTTATATAGGCTTCAAAAATGCACTATAGTCAATATGAACAGAAAAGAGAACATTACCACCGGTTCCGAAGGTAGACTCTATCAAGGAGAAACCGGCAAGAAACTCGATAGCTACTCTTTTAAATGCCAAAATTTACAATTTCGTAATCAATAAACTTTCTGGAATGTGATAAGAGAAGGTGATGTTAGTAGCCGTAAACATAGAGCGTGGATGAAAACAGCTATGAATGTCAAAGTAGGGAGTGAGATGTGTTAAGACCGTGTCATATAGCACTCAGCCTACCTTGCGAGGGAATTGACGTGAATATGTATAGCAGTAGGTACTAGTATAATAGACGCTTAATTCACGGACTAAAAAGAAGGACTCCACGCTATCATAATATAGCGTGAAGCTACGTTTATGCATGTGTGAGTGATAAACAAGGAAACCAGATATCGCATATCTTTCAAGTGGAGCACTTATTATATCAATGTGTGACGCAAGTTGCGTGTCGAGGTGGAGCACCCGAGGAGCTTCAATGTCTAGTTAGTGGCGCGGAGTCCTTCTTTTTTTACTAGTCCGTGGGCCAACCTGATAGAATTATTACAGGCTGACTCTACTTCGACATTACTTACTACAGTGTAAACTCTTTATAACATTATTCTTTATAACGATAAACTCTCTATAACATAGAAAAGATTACAATTTGGTTAGTTTACCTTAAAACCCATACATTGATACACTCTTTATAGCGCAGCAGCCATTCTCTATTACGAAGAAATGTGTTTATATTTAGATACAGAAAACCGTCATTATCGGTGTTATTGTTTATGTTATCTTATCAAGTTACTAAAGACGCCGACTAAAAATTTGAGGCCCCGAAACTGCTGAGGTCGTAAACAGCCGTCTCGCTTTTGTTATTGTTAATTGCCTTGAACACGTGCTTGGTTTGCTTGAAAGTGATGGTCTCGAACTAAACATCTACGTATCGTACCTATTATCAGTTGTAAACCAACTTTGAAACTGTTAACATGGCCAGTAAAAGTTAACTGACTATATGTATTAATTTTATCAAAAACATCATCATCTTCCTAGCGTTATGTCCCGTGCTTAGACGGGGTCCGCTTAGACCATGATCCAGGATTTAGCGAGTCTGGTAATTACATTGAAGCGACTGCCGATCTGACCTTCGTAACCCTAAGATAGGGGAACCAGACAATTTTTGGATCATGGTTACAAATTCAAAGTTGTTTGAATTTGCAGGTTTCATCACAATGTTTTCCCTCACCGTCGAGCTAGTGGTATAAATATGTACATAGATTTTTTAAAATCTAGAGGTACATGCCCGGGTTTGAACCCGCACTCCTCGGTTAAGAGGCGCGTGTCCTTACCATTGAGCTACCACCGCTCTCAATTTTATTAAATTTTATCAAAAACATATTCAAGATTATTGTTAATTTGGTTGTTTTTCTTTCTTCACTCCATATAACAAAAACTCTATAACGATAAAAAAAGATCGGTCCCTTGAGTTACGTTATAAAGAGTTAACACTATATGTTTAGCTTTCACTGAGATATACCCACTTCCCGAACGACCTCCTCTCGTTTTCATTCTTTATTTACCTAGAGCACTTTATCGTTATTTTAACCCTTACTTAGCGGAGTCCCTTTTAGATCATGATCTTGGATTAAACGAGTCTGATATTTACATTGAACCATTTCGTTCACCTCCAAACTTGGTGACGGATTTAGCCTAAGGCTCAGTAGGCCCGGGCCTAGAGCGAGCGGCGAGATATCTGAGGCGGCCAATCATGATAAAAAAATAACTTGTTTTAGTGCTGAGAAGGGAAAACTGGTATATTTACTAAATGACCTGGGGCCTAGGGCGGCCAAGACTGTTAATCTGTCACTGTCCAAGCTAGTGGTGCAAATACATTCATAGATTTGAGAAATGCAGAGACAATAGTATGTGTCTGCGTTTGAACCCGCACTCCTACAATTAAGACGCGTGTGCTAACGATTGATCATTGAGTTACCACCACTCATTTACATTAATTTTCTTAATTTTAATGTATCTTGTTGCAGAGTCGAGACGCCAAGAGTTATTTGGTAAGTCTAAATTAACTTAAATTATCGACTAAATTCCTTGTCGCACAGTTACTCATTTTACTTAATTAATTAATCCTTTGTTAAAGGAGCCTTATCCTCTTGTGGCAACTTGTAATAAGAGTAAATTTACGAGTGATATTTGATATCCAAACGTAAATCATTTAATCAGACTGGTAGCGCCATCTATGTGTACAATTTGTTTAGTAAAATCATTCAAAACTAGGTAATTTAATTATGGATTTGATAGTTGGAAAGGTATTCAGTAACTAAAATGTTTTGTTTTTAATACCTATCTGTTTATTTTCTTAATACTTATTAAACATATTGTTGTAACATAAAAGTAAGCATTTTAAGTGTATGATTGTTCATTAACTGTTTTATTTCAGGCCATACATCTCTCGTCAGGTTTTATATCCGTGATGCAATGATTTAGTTTACTTTATTCTGAATTTCATGGGCGTATTATAGATTCATTTACATTAATAAACTTCCTAAAAGTATAGACTTCTATATCGATACCGGTTTTATAGCCTACTAGCTGACCCGGCGCACTTCTTAACGCCCCGTTCTTAGATTTTCATTACCCTTTTCATTGCAACTTTTTTATTTTATAAAAACCTTTACCTGATAATAACAAACACAACTAAAAAATAATTAGCGAAATCGGTTCAGCGGTTCTCGAGATTTGCGCTTAGCAACACATTTAGCGATTCATTTTTATATTAAAGATATACCTTCGCTTCATGATCACAAAGAGATTTGTCTTGTTTACTAACCATAAATAAAAAAATAAGGTATTATACACCAGCGAGGCTGAGCTTACAGTCAGGTATCGTCCATCACTGCCTGTGCGCTTGGTATAACATGCTGTGAAAATTACTAACATGACATTGAATCAGGTAATGCTTTTGCATAATCAGTGACAAATTGCGGCCCTTTTATCGTTCGCGTATTACGAATATACTTCCGAAAACTTCCAAAGACCGAACATTTTGTTGGTATTCGTCAATCGTTTTTCTATTAATCAATATATATAAAAATCAATGCCACTTTTCGTTGTAATTTTATAACTCAAGAACGGGCTCACCTATCCAAACCAAATGTTTAGGCTTTGTTCGGACTATTTAGTAGATGGTTTATGTGAAATTTGCACAAAATCGGTAGAGCGGTTCTTCATATATCACATTTTTTGTAACAAATGAATTCAATAACGTAACGAAGCACGTACCGGGCCGCTAGTTGTGTATAGAATGGATCTGAGATAAGGTAAGTAAGTTTTGATCTTTAATTTCAATTATGAGTTCAAGAGTTCGATTGTAATTTGAATCTGGTATTAATGTTGATAGGTGTCCCGAGATATCCAACGTTTGTTACATTGGATAGATGGATCTTCTAGAACGCTTTTTGTTTACAGCATCTGAAGCAATGACGGGTGGTGCTAGAAGAAGCGAGGAAGTGGCCGGTTTACTTTGCGACTCCTGTAATATGAATATATAATAAAAAAATTGTGTTACCAGACAACTCTCGAGATACTATTTATTTATACTGACTTCTGTCTCCAGCGTTGTTTCCGCGGTTCATCGACAAAACATAGCTTATGTGTTATTCTAATGTATAAGTTATACTACTTATTGTAAATTTTCATTAAAATCCATGTATGTAGTAGGTACTTTTGGCACAAAAGAGTAACATACATCCACACATCCTTTCATCCATCCATACAAACTTTCGTGTTAATAATATTAGTAAGAAATCAGATTAAATTTTGCACTTTTTAAGTTAACTTCAAAATAAGGCCACACATTAGGTTGGCTGTCGCCGACGCCTGAAGCCAACCACTGCGCAATGAAGATAATGAGCTGTACTGCCACAAGGCTACGGAGACCACACCCGACTTTCCAAGAACACCTACTTCCGAAGGAATGACATAATCTCATTATGTAGTGTATTTTTGTTTGGGTAAATAAAATCCTCTCCTTGATTCTCTTTAATTTCACTATTTTTGTATAAACCCTTCGCAAACTTGCAATAATAGTTCTTATTCGTATTTTTTGTGCCACTGTCAAACGTGTTATGTTCTTATGTTAAACGCCTAAATAAATTTAAATGTGTCTTCGAGAAGGATATTCTGTGCGGTCGAATCAGGTACAAACTTATTTACTGACAATACTGCTCCGCTGTGATGCTGATTATAACATTCACGTAAAAATCAAATTATTTCGATTCCCAATTATCATTGTAAAAGTTTGCATTCATAGAAAGTAACCGTCAATAAAATAGTTTAATCTTTTCTGAACTAGAACCTTTTTAGTGTGCAGAACATACTCGTATGTTACTTTAAAAAAAAACTTACTTGATAAACACTTCATATATTTGTGTGTATCAATTATAGTGTTATGAAACTGTGCCACCTCTAGCTGCTTGCACACGTCAATGTTGAAACCTGAAGCTAGTAGATTAATTTGTTCACCAACTTGGTAACTAATAAATGAGCTTAGGTTGCAGTGGAGTCGACATGCCGACCAAAATCATAGAAAATTTCGTTTAATCGCAGATTGCCTAATTCTCCAAAGGCCTTTATGGACGGGAACTATAGTTAATTACAGACGAACATGACAACAATGTATTAAGATATTAGTGCCTGCTGTACCTATGTAGCTCAGGCCCCTTCGAATGACATGTTTTAATGGAGCTAGAAGACTTTGACTTGAGCGCCGAAAGCAAATAAAACGCCGTTAAAAACGGCAAAACGTATCAAGAATGCTTAAATAGGAGATCGGTTGAAACACAGCAGCTAGAAGAGTGATTGAGAAGAGACCTGTCGACACACAGCAGATAAAAGAGTGTTGAAGAGGAGACGCGGCGAGGCCCAGTAGCTACAAGAGTGTTGGAGGGGAGATGCGGCGACAGCAGCTACAGGAGTGTTGGAGAGGAGACGCGGCGACACACTAACTACAAGTGTTGGGAGAAGCGACGCGGCGACACACAGCAGCTACAAGCGTATTGGAGGAGCGACGCGGCGACACAGCAGCTACAAGCGTATTGGAGGAGCGACGCGGCGATACGGCAGCTACAAGAGTGTTAGAGGAGCGACGCGACAACACAGCAGCTACAAGCGTATTGGAGGAGCGACGCGGCGACACAGCAGCTACAAGCGTATTGGAGGAGCGACGCGGCGACACGGCAGCTACAAGAGTGTTAGAGGAGCGACGCGACGACACAGCAGCTACAAGCGTATTGAAGGAGCGACGCGGCGACACAGCAGCTACAAGCGTGTTGGAGGAGCGACGCGGCGACACACAGCAGCTACAAGCGTGTTGGAGGAGGGACGCGACGACACAGCAGCTACAAGAGTGTTGGAGGAGTGACGCGGCGACACACAGCAACTACAAGCGTGTTGGAGGAGCGACGCGGCGACACACAGCAGCTACAAGCGTGTTGGAGGAGCGACGCGGCGACACACAGCAGCTACAAGCGTACGTGTTGGAGGAGCGATGCGGCGAGACCCAGCAGCTACAAGTGTTGGAGGAGCGACATGGCGACACACAGCAGCTACAAGCGTGTTGGAGGAGCGACGCGGCGACACACAGCAGCTACAAGCGTGTTGGAGGAGCGACGCGGCGACACACAGCAGCTACAAGAGTGTTGGAGGAGTGACGCGGCGACACATAGCAGCTACAAGAGTGTTGGAGGAGTGACGCGGCGACACACAGCAGCTACAAGCGTGTTGGAGGAGCGACGCGGCGACACACAGCAACTACAAGCGTGTTGGAGGAGCGACGCGGCGACACACAGCAGCTACAAGCGTGTTGGAGGAGCGACGCGGCGACACACAGCAGCTACAAGAGTGTTGGAGGAGTGACGCGGCGACACATAGCAGCTACAAGCGTGTTGGAGGAGTGACGCGGCGACACATAGCAGCTACAAGAGTGTTGGAGGAGTGACGCGGCGACACACAGCAGCTACAAGCGTGTTGGAGGAGCGACGCGGCGACACACAGCAGCTACAAGAGTGTTGGAGGAGTGACGCGGCGACACATAGCAGCTACAAGAGTGTTGGAGGAGTGACGCGGCGACACACAGCAGCTACAAGCGTGTTGGAGGAGCGACGCGGCGACACACAGCAACTACAAGCGTGTTGGAGGAGCGACGCGGCGACACACAGCAGCTACAAGCGTGTTGGAGGAGCGACGCGGCGACACACAGCAGCTACAAGAGTGTTGGAGGAGTGACGCGGCGACACATAGCAGCTACAAGCGTGTTGGAGGAGTGACGCGGCGACATACAGCAGCTACAAGTGTTGGAGAAGACGCAATGACACAAGGTGTAGAGGAGCATTGATGATTGTGCAATGTGACAAACAGTCACATTGCACAATGAACCTACATAGCTTTTTACTAGACCGGTCAGTTCAAATTGTAATTAATTAAAGTAAAAATAGTTATTAGGCTCATAGCCAGGTATCTCCCAAACAACAGACTTTCAAGATGACCCGAACAGACGTATTAAAATTATATGATTTTTGTAGATGTATATAGATTCTTAAATTACGCCTAAACTGGGATTTAAAACATTATCTATGGCTCTATTGTAAAAGAAAATCATTTGGTACCCCATTCACACATAATTATTCGAAATACACTTACAAAACTAAACAATAGTAACAAAAAGATTAGATACAACGAAGAAGTAAGTATATTGAATTCAAGAAATCTAGCAAGGATGTTTCGTTTGTTAATTAAGACAGGAATTTGCGTGTACGTATACTCTAAGTTGTCTTTAGCCGGCCACTTCTGCTAATTTACGGGTTCAAACCCCGGAAATGAAAACACACTTCATGTTTATGAAGACATTTTTTTCGGTTTCATCATTTATTTCATGCTTTCGTGCCACAAAATGTGAAATTTAAGAAGAATTCAAAACTGTTTACTAAAAAAATCCTGTTGTAACGTCTGACTAAACCAGTGCTAAACTAGTCGGCGTCAGAATGCTGTCGTCTCTCTCACTGCCCCCCGGGGTAAAGGAGACGCAGTGTTTGTGGCGTCTCTGGTCAGTGCTGGTGTTGGCGTTGCTGCCGTAATGTTGTAATGGCTCCGTGTGACCGTGTCGGTGGTGCAGCGCGTGCGCGTCTCCGTCGCCTCGCGAGGCCCGGCGCCGGCCGTGTTTGTAATGCTTGTCATGGTTGTACTGGGTTCATTTTAACATTACATAAAACAAATTATACATTCATATCACCTCAACCGAGTACCCAAAGGGGTAGAGAAAAAACGATAATAAAAAATGTAACATACCTACTTTAAAGCCGGATTTATCTTTACATTAATATTATTTTAACTTGACATAAACCAGCAATCGTGCCTACACATAGGTACTTCTAAGAAAACATTTAGTTAGCTATGGCGACATTTACAGTAACAACATGAATGTTTCGTGTGGTTATAAAACAGTATTGCGTGTATACGTCTTTAGCAGGCCATTTCTGCTAATCTCAGGTTCAAACCCCGGAAATGAAAACACACTTAATGTTTATGAAGATTATTTTGGTTTCATCATTAATTTCATGCGTTCGTGCCACAAACTGAAATTTAAGAAGAATTCAAAACTGTTTACTAAATAAATACTGATGTAACGTCTGACTAAACCAGTGCTAAACTTGTCGGCGTCAGAATGCTGTCGTCTCTCTCACTGCCCCCCGGGGTAAAGGAGACGCAGTGTTTGTGGCGTCTCTGGTCAGTGCTGGTGTTGGCGTTGCTGCCGTAATGTTGTAATGGCTCCGTGTGACCGTGTCGGTGGTGCAGCGCGTGCGCGTCTCCGTCGCCTCGCGAGGCCCGGCGCCGGCCGTGTTTGTAATGCTTGTCATAGTTGTACTGGGTTCATTTAACATTACATAAATAATAGATACATTCATGTCACCTCTACCTAGTACCCAAAAGGGTAGAGTAAAAACGATAATAAAAAATGTAACATACTTTTAAACCGGATTTCATCATCCTCCTAGCGTTATATAACGTTATATCCCGTGCTTAGACGAGGACCGCTTAGACCATGATCCAGGATTTACCGAGTCTGGTAAGCTAAGCGCGTGGTATAAATAAATGGTACGTATTAAATAGATTTGACACATCGAAAAATTCATTAACATCCCACATCTCTTCACTTTACCATTGATATTACGACCGCTCCACTTTCAACACCGACCGACATTCAAATTAAGGTGAAGAGTAAGTAGCTTAAGCACCTGTGTTACGGATATCAGAATCAACAGTGGTATTACAAATATATACTTAAATATTGGATTTTAACACCCAGACACAGAACAAACACAAATATTCATCACACGAATATTTGTCCTGGGTGGGGATCGAACCCACAATTTCGCGCATGGGGCAGGGTCACTACCGAATGAGCCATCGAGCTTGTCAAATCGAGCATATACTAAAGATTTTTGAGCAAAACATACATACATAAACATACATTATACAAATTACATTACTGTACTGTATCAAACGCACAAGATATTGTTAATCAATTTATTAAGTCTGTTTTAATTTGGGAGATGTCTTGCATATCTATCGTGGTTTCCAGTACAGTCAGCTCTTCATTGCTTATCATTCCCAACAATGTTTCCCATATCTACTGTTTTTTTTTTTAATAAACTACTAGGAAACCCTTTAAGTCAATGTACGAGTTAATGGATTTTTACCCAACCACGTATTTGGGAAGGTAGAGTCTACTTAAATCAAGAATGTTATTGAAAGATTAGATTTTTTTTATTTTGTAGTTTTATTTCACCTATTTGAACATTTATCTATTTGTCAAAATGTTGGACTGTGCTATCATTGCATCACGGAATATGACTGAAGCTGGCGGGGCGCAGGCGGGGCGGCGCAGGCGCTGCGGGCGCGCAAACTCTGCGTTACATGTGAGTATCAATATTTATCTTTTTTGTTACATACATACATCACCAATCATTACAATCTCCAAAGGCTCTTGTTGCTCCTTAAACTCCTACCAGTTTAAGGAGCAACAAATCTCCGTAAACCACATCCAACCAAAAATTTAAATTCAGTTTCTTTAGATAGAAAATTGTGAAAAAGTACTGACAATTGGCTACGTCGCCTACACAATCACAAACCCAATACAAAATACACAATTAGTCGCATTTCACCGCATGCTACACGATAAACACGGTTGGTATACGTAATATATATAACCTTATGTAACCTTTTTACGTTACGTACCATCATCCATCATACTGCCATATAATTTATACTTATAATAAATCTGTAGAGGTCAATTCTGTACATGAAATATATTTTCAAAATAACTATCAGGGGGTGATTAGTGATCGATACTGATGCCAAAAACGCAATCAGTAAAATTTTTGTCTGTCTGTCTGTATGTTCCTTATAGAAACAAACTACTCGACGGATTTTAACGACATTTGGTACAATTATTCTTCATACTCCTGGGCAGGTTATAGTATACTTTTCATCACGCTACAATCAATAGGAGCAGAGTAGTGAAGGGAAATGTTGGTAAAACGGGAGAAGTTACTCCATTTTTTAAGCTTCCGTCGCGTGTGCAGCCTTAATGGTTAAAGTTACATAGAAATCCTGTATGACCATAAACGCGGGTGACACCGCTGGCACAGCTAGTAGTAAAATAAAGTTCCATGTTGGTCGGGACTTCAAAATGACGTACCAACTGTGTTTCTCGTCTAGCATTTAAGTCTTTTGGGACAACTAAAGGTGTCCCAACATTTCCCTTCACTACTCTGCTCCTATTGATTGTAGCGTAATGAAAAGTATACTATAACCTGCCCAGGAGTATATATGAAGAATAATTGTACCAAGTTTCGTTAAAATCCGTCGTGTAGTTTTTGTTTCTATAAGGAACATACAGACAGACAGACAGAGAGACCAAAATTTTACTGATTGCATTTTTGGCATCAGTATTGATCACTAATTACCCCCTGATAGTTATTTTAAAAATAGAAAATGTACAGAATTGACCTCTACAGATTTATTATAAGTATAGATGTAGGTATTAATGTTTCCATTCTCTCGACAGGTGGTGATAGCGCGGTGTCCCGGCGCCGGCGGCCGCTCGACGACAATATAAGGTCTGTACAGTTATGATCTACACACTATACACGTCATTGACGTTCTCTCCTCTTCTTTTTTTAACGTGATACATGCCCGGGTTTGAATCATTATGCTACAAAAAAAATGTTTTTAAATGGATATTTCAGCTGGACTTAAGTTAAGGCCAAGAAATTAATATCTATATTAAGGTATACATATTTGAAAGCATAAATATCTACTAATATGTAATTTGAAGTACATATTACTGAGTTCTTATAGTACACAGAATAGTTGTACTTACCTGTCCACCGTATTAAAGTCGTTACTTAATCATTTAAAAAAAACATATGGCATATATCTACCACATAAGTTAGTATTTAGTTACAAATTAAAAAATGACTAGCCTAACTAGAGAGGATACAAAGCTTACAAATTTCTGCGCGATTTATAGAATCTCCTGAAATATCAAATTTCTTAGTTATCTTTTGATGTCCATATTGTATAATAATCAGTCTAGCACATACATTATAGCTATACTACATATTTTCACATTTATAATATTAGCTAGGATGGGGAAGACAAGAAGACAAGAAATGTGCCTAATGTTCAATTGATATTAATAACATCAGTGCAAGGCAATTCCTTATAATGTGCTTAACTTATAAAGTATGTGACTTGAGTCCAACATTACAGAGTACTAGCGTCCCGAAGTATCACCGGCGTAGCTCCCGTTTAGTAGTATTCAATACCAGCAAACAAATAAATCAATTTTACTCTTTATAAATTTTGCGTAGATACCGCCATCTGTCAACACTAAGCAGTAATACATGGCAAACATACATATTCAGTCGCTTTATTAAATAATAGCTCAATTATTTATTTTAACAAAGAGCCGGTGAGTGGAGGCTCCATACATGCTTTTCCATGATATTTGACAAACAATTAGAAATACAAGATGTATTTTAATAAACAAATATCACAAATGAAACATTGAACATTTTTCGTTGTAGCGTAGTTCCTTATAGATCCGTTAGGTGGCGATGCTCAGTACATTTGGTTGACTACAAACGATAATGAGATAATGTATGGATTACTTTACATCGTATTCTGACACTTACAGATAACTTTAAAATTCATGTATTATTTTAACAAAAAATTCTCTTTTTTAGTTTTCTTAATATAGCAGCGCCCCGCGGTTACACCCGCGTAGTTCCCGTTCCCGTGGGAATACGGGGATAAAATATAGCCTATGTTATTCGCTGATAAAGTAGCTTCAAATCGGTCTTATTCAAATCGGTCCAGTAGTTTCGGAGCCTATTCGATGCAAATAATCAATCAAATCTCTTTATAATATTAGATAGTATAGACCAGTAGGTATACCTACGCTGAATTTTTATTGACTCAACTAAAACATGATTTTTAATTGTCCGTTCGACTACATTTTTGTAGAAATATGTGTAATACACATATTTATAAAGATAGAAACAGCGCTTAGTAAGCGCCTGTGAGCACGCGAGAGGCAATAAAGTGTGCGTGTACACATTGCGGCATAAAGTATTATAGGTGTCAATTACCTTCAAAGAATATATCGCCGTTTTTATTCCTTATATATAAAAATTCACTGTCCAATTATTTCGCCATCGACATGCTTATGAGGTGTTATCTAAATAAAAAAATTTTGAACACCACCCGATTACAAACATACTCCTTTGTAACGAAGCAGGTAACATTTGTAAGACATAAACTGCATCTTCCTATTTTTTACCATGATATCATTTATTTTCAACAAAAGCACATATTGATCTTAGTTTCTTATTCTGACCTAACAAGGGGCGTACTTATATACCCCATATCTTAGTGATAAAACCACCACCGCCACCTCATTTGATAGAGGTCCAGGTAGAAATAGCGTATGCGTCAACGCCCCTTTGCCGACAAAAGGCAGTTTTTGCTTACCTGACCTTTTCCTTTAGCTAACTGTAACTGTCTACCTCAGACCCAGTTTCATTCAATAGGCGTTTAAACGACCTTTTTATTTTACCACAACAATAGGTAGATTAGATGTTTCATATTATGTACCTAGTTGTTAAAAGGGGACAAACATGGAAGCCTATTTGGCTTCCATGTTTGTCCCCTTGAAATAATTTTGCGCACAATTATAGAGTACTAGTCAAATTAAGTAAATATACTCAATTCTATTCATGCAGAGTTTGATAAAGTTGTGATATTCTCCTCAAAACTCTTAAATGACCTTAGATGTGAACAATTTTATCGCCACTAGTGCACGATTTTTATAATATTATGCGCTTATGTCCCAAACCTATGAATATAAAATAGGTATTTTAGTAACTGTACGTACATAAAGACATAAAGACAATACACATAGAAAACATTATAATTCAAGAATGTAGGGGCGTTCCCTCCACGCCTTGCGGGACTCGTTTGGACCTCCCACAACGGCCATTGGTCCGCGCAAGCTGCGTAGGCGCGCCGCCCGCAAAGACTAGTCGAAACAGCTTATTTAAATTCAAATTACCTTTATTTATGTACGCGCCAAAAAGTTAATCGTCAAGTTTCCAAAAATGTCTATATGGTATGGTTCGGAATAATGATTCTACCGAGAAAAAACCGGCAAGAAACTTATTAACATTGGTGTCAGTGACTGTTTCCTTCTCAATCTGTTACCAACTGAAAGCTACATTAACAGCGAGTAAGCAACGTAACTTACGTTGCTTATCTTTTGTTACCGTATTCCCACAGGACGGAAACTATAAAGGTTAAACCGCATGGCGCCGCGAGTATAAAATACTTATCAAGTTTCTGTCTGTTTGTCTAAACGATTTTGATGAGACAGTCACTGGCAGATAGCTGATATTATGAGGAATAACTTAAGCTGTATTTTAGAAATAGTACTTTAGTTAAGTAGGTTTGAAATTAACCCAACAATATTATAATACAATGTTGGTTTTACGTGAGGTATGTTAATGAGATTTTCACCAACAAATGATTCGAAAGAAAGGTTTCGAAGTACAGTTTGTTTTACACCATGCAAACCCGGGGCGGGTCGCTAGTTGAAAATAAAAACCAAAGTTCGTACTACACTTCTTCGTCGTTCTAGTCGTATTATGCGGGTTAGTCGAATTAAATTAAGCCATAGTTGTAGAAATACAGTGTAAAATCGTACATGACCCTTATGATGACCATTATTCATCACATAAAATGAATCAGCAACAGAAATTTTTCTTATCTAAAAATACGACTATATGTATTACGGTAAAAATCTCGTCATCGCGATTCAGCCGTTAATTTTTAATTGAAAATCCAAAGCGACACCTATTGAGAAATCACACGAAACTGAATTAATTAATCGAGTTTATTTATGCCATCAATAATATCAAATTAAATGGAAATAATTATAAGTTTGTTATCGCGTATCATTAGGAGTGATGATTTGCCTTATAAATTATGTTTTAATTGATTATTGATTAATCAATTGTGTGGCAAGAAGGTTCTCAACTATAGTCGCTAGGTGTCACCACCCGGGCGGGGCGCTGCGCGGGCGCTGCGCGGGCGCTGCATCGCGGTGACATTACGAAATTGCAGGTTCCATATATAAAGGGTCACAGAAAGTGGGTGGGAGGGTGGGGAATAGCGTTGCGAAAAATGTGTTGATATATTTATCGCACGGGGTTTGAGTGTTTTGAGTTTGAAAATTGGCGATAATCAAATGTATGCGTGTGCCTGCCTATCTATCGATGTAATTTGAATTGATTAATGCCTTTAATTCACATAATCTACCTAGTAGGTACTGTGTGGATATCAATTTATATACTTAGTATTTATTTATTAATTTATACTGAGGCACATTGCTCTCTTATGTATAATACATAAAGATAATTTCAATTCTCTTATTCTACCTATTCATTAATATATTTTTTACATGTTTACTTATTTACCTATATACTTTATATACTTATATACGAATATACTAATTTGCTCATTCCCTCATATATTTTTTTTTTACCTATTTACTTATGTACTTATGTACTTATTTACTTATGTACTTCTTTACTTATATACTTCTTTACTTATGTACTTATTTACTTATGTACTTATTTACTATGTACTTATGTACATATTTACTTGTGTACTTATTTACTTATGTACTTATGTACTTATTTACTTATGTACTCATTTCCTTATGTACTTATTTACATATTTACTTATTTACTTATTTACTCATTTACTCATTTTTCTTGTAATTATTATTAATTTTAAGTATAATTATTAATGTGTGTGTTTTTGTCTTGTCTACAGGTAATATATTCAACTTTTTCCCGGTATTAATTTTTGGCAAGTTATCATTATTTTTGTTACTATTTATTATTTATTTATCTACTACTTTGGAGCTATGATTAATAACATACATACATACATACATATACCTATAAGTATACTGATCTGGTTAAATTAACTAACTAACTAACTAACTAAACTTCACGCCACTTCCCTAGCGGGGTAGGGTTAAATTAAAAAACTATAAAACTATATCAACACCAAAACACTGTGCCTACAGTTCAATAAATTTTAATAATATCCAAAAAACAAAAACCATTATCATTATTTATTTCAATCACTTATAATCAATAAGTCACTACCTACCTACCTACCTACCTACCTACCTACCTACCTACCATACTTTGTTATCTAATGAATAATTATAATATTATAATATTTACCTTTTAAGAGCATAGGTACCTACATATATTGCCCTTATGTGTTACCGATATGTAATGTAACTACATACATATATATTTATTTATTTATTTATTTTGTAAAAGTAGTTAATAAATAAACATTGTTATGTAACTAATGTAAATACTGTATGTAATATACAGTAGTAGTACTTTATGTAATATTCACTTATTTGATTCATATTAGAAATGTGGACAGTCATTGTTCTCATAATATTATTATGTTAATTATCTTAACACAATAATCTTTAATTATTGTGCATATAGTAGTAATCATATCAAATAAGCAGCAATATCATTCATAATGTAAAAAACAACAATAAGTATGAACTACAGGTTGGGTAGGTATTGTTTTCTTTTGAATAAATTAAACATAGGACATTCATTTCGATTTAATGACACAAACACCACATTATCAAAACAATTAAAACCATTGGTTGTGTAGTTTCAGATGTGCGTTGCATAGTTTGTTAGATTAGTTTCATTATCTCGTAGTGAATAAAATTCTTCTCATTCTCTATGACGCACCCACACATCATCGCCCTGTAACTGATGAACAAAACAACGTGCGGATCATAAATTTTTAACGCAATTGTCTTCTCATAAGTAATGAAGATATGCAATCACTAATCAATACGGATAAATTTGTTTGTTTACAATAGCAACATTGACATTGACATTTTTTTTTCTTCAGTTATTCATTTCACAGACTATTTACGGCAATGGCTCGAATCAAATTGGTCAAAAGAATGACTTATACTTATATTTTCGATATTATTTAAATAATAATTAATATTTTAAAGTAGTGGAATAGAATTAAAGTTTAAAATAATTTATTATTTAAATTAAAGATAATTAAAGGTATGGTACATTACTAACAACAATATATCTAAAGGTTAGGTTAGGTTAGATTAGTTTATAAGATAAAAAAAAAAAAAAAAGCCTAAGGGTAGGTTAGGTTTTTTTTTAGGTTAGGTTAGGTTAGGTTAGGTTTTTTTTTTAATAACCTAACCTAACCTAACCTAAAGGTTAGGTTAGGTTAGGTTAGGTTAGGTTTTTTTTTTTTCAATAACCTAACCTAACCTAACCTTTAGGTTAGGTTAGGTTAGGTTAGCGTAACCTAACCTAATCTAACCTAACCTTTAGATTAGGTTAGGTTAGGATTTTTTTTTCTTTTCGACGAATGTGCACTATTTTTATATATTTTTGTTAGTGATGTACCATACCTTTAATTATCTTTAATTTCAATAATAAATAATTTGAAACTTTAATTACATTCCACTAATTTAAAATAATTATTATTATTTAAATAAAATCGAAAAACACATCCGACACGTTCCATTGCAGCGGTGAAACATAGGTGGGATAAAAAAAAAAAATAAAAAAAAAACTACACTTAGCAGTTTTGCGCGCCAGTCGTTCCGCTTTATACCGTACATCGTATGCGATCATAACTGCGAGGCTACGCTCACAATCAGCCGAGTTGAAAACGACGAGAGGCGAGCCGGCGGTCTGTTTATAACACTCTTGTGTACGGGCAGACGGCGGCGCGCTCGGTGCGCGCGCTTGCGCGCACACGTCGAGGATGCGAGACAGGGGCATTGAAAAGTTTATTATAACTATGTTCAACACTCCGGTCGTGCTCTTGGGACTTGGTCGATTTTGTGTTTTGGCGGTTGATGTTTATAAGTTGTGTTGTGTGGTGTGATGTGTTTTTGCATTTATACAACAATATTTATGACATCGCCGTCGCTGTTGCACTTTGTAGATCGACAGATGCGCGTTTCGTTAGTTCGAGCGTATCCGTACTAAAGATCTTAACTTTGGAACGATGCTTCGTGTTATACGTGTACACACGGTTGCGACCTCTCTAGCTCCGGGCTGTATCGCTATGATTCAGACGTACTTTGTTAGAGGTGTATATTA